>VZTR01013734.1:34852-65239 GCA_013400775.1 Chaetops frenatus | reverse complement strand
AAAAAAAAAAAAAAAAAAAATCCAATTGATGGGGACAGAAAGTGGTGGGAGAAGTATCAAAATTAAAGTGAGATACACAAAAATCACCCTGAGTAGTTTATCTTCTATTTTAAATGTTTCTAAGCTCTTTCAAATTAAACATTCAGCTAAATGATCACATTTTCAGGCTTTTTCCCCCCCCCCCTACAGCTACATGGGATGGACATCAAAGGAGGAAAAGCACAAACAGGAGTGTTTGATCTGCCTGTTGCTCTTGCTGGGAGGGTGGAACAGCAGCAAAGCCATTCCTGAGGGCATCCTTACCCAGGAGAGCTCATCCTCCTGGCATTAATTATGGGAATGGGGGATCTTCCATCCGCACAGGAACTGTCCTGAACCAACAAAACTTCCCTGGAAGTGTCCAAGGCCAGGCTGGACAGGGCTTGGGAGAGTGGAAGGTATCCCTGCCATGGCTGAGGGTTGGAATCAGATAATCAATGTCCCTTCCTACACAAAATATTCCAGGATTCTATGAGAATCGGCATTATTCTGGAAAATAGAGGACAACAAAAGGAGATTTGCATGGAGGAAAGACCAGGAAGATCCCCCTTGGAGCAGCAGGCCCAGACACCTGAAGTATTTTGCAGGACTCAAGCTGTGAAAGAAATGTAAATTTATCTATTTCCCTAAGAACTTTGTTCAGAAGGAAAATGATTTTTCAGCAGCATTCCAAGTTTCCACACACAGACAAGGAGGAAGATCAAATAATTTATCTCCCTGGCCTTTTCTGCAGAACCATTTAGTCACAGAAAGCAGCAGGTTGTTCATCCCACTTTGCACTCGGTAAATCAGCCCTGACCTTCCATTCTTGGCTCCTCCCTCACGTGCCTGGCTTGGCCTCCAGGAGCCTTTTTTAAGGAACAATCCCGATTTTCCAGTGAATGCCAACAGTCTGGAGAACTGAAAGGAGAAAGGGAAGACCCCAGAGTGTTTGGAAACACAACCTGTGTGGTTTAGAGCCCTGAGAGCCACACACGTTGTCAGTTTATGGACAATAATTACAGCCCTGGGACACAATCACCCCCTTGCTGGTTCCCTTAACAGTTATTAAATAGAATTCATCAAATAACATTTATTAAATTGCAGTTATTAAATAGCAGTTATTAAAATGCAGCTATTAATTAACATTTATGAAAGAGAAGTTATTAAATATCGTTGTGGAAAATCACAATTATTTCCAGGTAAAGCAACACTAACCTCAACCTTTTATAGACCAGGTGGGTGGAATGGATGGGGCATCAACTTTGGGTGATCCTGAGGCTGGGGAGGGAAAATGGGCAGCAGGAGGGAAAGGAACAGCAGCACCCACGTTTGTGGGTGTGAATAAATGTCAGGAGGAATTTTGGGGCTCCATGAAATGAGAGAAGGTCCTGCCTGGTCAGGGAGAAAATGGGAGATAAACTTGAGAGGTGAATCCATGCAAACCTGTCTTTTATCCCACTAAAGATACCTGGAAAGCTGAAAATCTTGGTACAAATCCCCAAAGAACTGAGGTCCTCAGTGTCCTGCCTGTTGAACTTCCACAGGAGAATTCACAGTTTGTTGTTGATTAAGGAAACTGTGTAAATTTGAAGACATGGCAATAATTAAATCACCCTCTTTGATAGACTTCAAATTTTTTTGATGGACTGCTCATGGCAGGGGTTTCCCAGCTCTGGGAGAGGATTTGGGGTGAATTTTCAGCCTGATTATGCCCTTCTAAAAGGAAGTCAGTGGTGGCCCAGGAAGGTGCATGAGGGAATCACTGACTCCTGGTGAGGGACAGGGATTTGTTGGTGCTGCTCGATGGCCCCAGGAAGATGTGGTGGCTCACAACATCACCTTCCTCTGTGCTTCTCTCTCCTACAAGGTGCTCTGTGAGTCTCCTGAGGGGCACAGCTGACCAAGTGACATTTGTAAGTCTACAGGAGGACACCCCATGCACACACAGATGGGATTTCTGTCAGGTTGTGTGTTCAAAAGAGAGTAAACTCGCTGGTTTACATAAGGCTGCCTCTTCCTTAAAGGCTGAGCTATTTTAACAGTGCATTCCACCAAAATGAATAATATTTGGCTTTTGGAGGCAGATTTTTCTGTGGTTACAACCTCTTTTGCACATCATAAATGTCCAACCCCATCCCCTTGCTTTTCTTTCATTAAAAAGAACAACAACTAACCTTTAAAAATACCGTATTTGTCATGGGCTCGCTGGGTTTCAGCTGGTGTGATTTATGTGTCTGTCCTCAGAGCAAACACACTCCTTGAGGAAAATTAGCAAGAAATAGAAGGTTTGGGGTCATCTCAGGTGGTTCTGCAAAGGTTGGGGTCTCCTTGGAGCTGAACAAGGTTCAGGTGGGTCAGGAGTCCAAGGCTGGAACTGGAAAACCTCCAGCACTTGCAGGTGACCCGTGGGTCCCACAGGGAGCTGAGGTGACAGCAGAGCCCTCCTGGGAGTGTCACAGTCATGTTCTGTCCCAGGATGGGCAAAGCCAGGTTCCTACATCCCAAATCCTCCCAGATTTTACAGCAATTTGTGGTTCCAGGTTACGTCCAGTTCCAGCCTGACTGGGAGTCAGCACCTCCCATTCTTCCACCAGCTCCTGCTCCCAGTTCCACCACCCTCAACCACTGTGGGTCCTGCAACACTGGAAAACAAACAAGTGGCACTCAGAGAATCTGGCCTGGCATGAATAAATTTGTCCCCTGACCTCCCAATGACAACTTTCAGCTGGTGCAGACCTCTCCAGACCTGGAGGTGTCCCCTCCTTACACAAGCAAGAGATCAGCTCCAAAATGAGCAGGATTTCTTGGAAGAAGGGGAGAACTATTTGAGGAGGGAGTGAAGGGCTCTGCATCGTTCCAACTGCTCGAAAATTTGTTTTGCCAAGGGAACAGGAGAAAGCTGTTAAAAAAAGATTTTAATTGTGAGTCCTTTCGGCTTTCCCTGTAAGAAAACAAGGAAGAAGCAAACACAATGGCTAAAGAACATGAAAAGATCCCAAAGGTTAAGAAATGCTCCAAGAAAAATACGCCCTCAATCTGCAATGGAAACAGTGTCTGCACCACTCTGGGGGCTGGGGTTGGTTGCAAGAGGCAGCAAGGGCTCTGTGACTTCCCAGGGTGAAGGGGCAGCAGCAGAGCAGGAGCAGAGCTTTGTGCCGGGACCTTTGGGCCCGGCCGCTCCCCCAGCACAGAGCTGTGTTTGCACAGCTCGTTTGCAGGCTGAGTGAGAAGGCTGGAGTGGCAAATTGGATATTGATAACTTCCAGAAGCCCTGCTGGGACCGTGGTGCTGCTGCGCTCGCTGTCTGGAACGTCGGCAAACACCCGCGGCACAAAAGTTCCCTGGCTGGCAGAGGAGAGTGGCTCCGAACCAATTAACTCCCAAACCTGATATTTGAGGGTGTTTTATTGGTCTGATGTCTCTCCAAGTCTTGCCAGAGCCATCGTGTCAAGGAGCTGCGTGCTCAGCTGTAAGAAAAGAGCCGTTGTTTGTAATCGTTTCCTCTCGGCATTGTCGTGGAAGGGGGAAGGAGAGTGGAAAAGCCATTTTTACAGCCCTGACCCATCTCCCTCGCTGCTCAGCTCCCACTCTGAGCTCCTGGGAAGGGCTGAGCAGGGAAACCTCGGGGTGCTGTGTGGGAAGGGCTCCTGGGGACATCCCTGGCACAGAGCAGAGCCAGCGCAGGCACATCCAGCTCTCCACACTGGAATCTTGTCATTTTTATCAAGGAGGAGAAACTTTTCCTTGCTTTGCTTTTCTTGTTTTGGTGTTGGTTTGTGTCGTGCTTTTATTAATTAAGGATGGGATTTTATTTTATGTTTTTAAAAAAGGAGGCAATGATCCAAATTTGGAGTTATTTTGCATAAATATTGGCAGGACAACTTCTATGGGAGAAGGAAAACAAAGGTTATCGTGATCAGCACATGATTTTACTTAGGCAGAGTATCAGTTAAATTAGTCTTGAAATTATAACGTTTCAGCTGCTGGTACTTTTCATATTAAAAATCAAATTTAATTTTCCAGTTTTGCAGAAACAAAAATTCCAACCGTTTATTGCTTTCCACCACAGGAGGGAAGAAAAAAAGGAAAAAAAAAAAATAGAATGGATCCAGCCTAATCCTCCAAAATAAATCTCCACAAAGGTTGTTCCTATCTGGGAGAGGTCACTACAGATTTTTCAGCCACCTTTGGGTGCCACCTCCCAGGTAGAAGCGGGTGCTTCACTCGTGGTCTCAGCGGGGACAAACCTGGCCTCAATCTTCCAAATTCTGGGATTTTCCCTAAAATTACGGCTGCACAATCCAGGTCAGAATATTCCATTTATCCTGGAATATGTGCAGGTGCTCCCTGTTCCCTGTCAGTGAGGAAGGATTTGGGGAAGCAGCATCCTCAGCTCAGGAGCTGAGCCACTCCTGACCGTGTGTGGCAACATTTTTCTATGCTTGGTTTAGTTCCATCCAGGCTACAAACCAGAGAACCAAACCCAAAACAGAGAAGGGGAAAAAATTTTTAAAAAAAATAAAATAAAAAGAAGGGAAAAAAGTCCTCTCTGATTTTCAACATAAAGCTAGGATTACCACCAAAGAACAATAAAAATTCCTTTATTACCAACAACAGGAAGAGCAAAGAGAAAAATAAACCACAGAAAATCTTTGTTATAATTTTTCCATAACAAATAAGGTCTTTTCTGGTCATGTTTGGCTTTTTTTCTTTTTTTTCCCCCCTTCTCCTTAAAATTGTATCTGTTTAGGAAAAAAAAATAAAAATCTTGTTTAGAATAAAAACAAAACTGCAGAGGAAAAAGCAGAGCTCTTATTAAAGACTTTGACATCACTACCCATCTATTAAATAGCAGGATTCTTAAAGGCAAGTCCTTTCCAAATAAAAGGGAGGAAATGAAAGGTTCTATGAGTTCCCAAGCCCATTGTTGATGTTGTGGAGCACAGAAAACTTCCACTATCCATGGTCAAGGAAGTCCTGTAGGAACAGGAACCAGCTCTGGAGGTTCCGAAAGGGAGAAGATCCTTGGGGAGACATGGCTGGGGCTTGTCCTTGTCCTAGTGTTCCTTTTTTTTGTAGTTTAACTGGAGGGGGTTGAGGAAGGTAAATTGTCAGAGGGGAGGGCAATGTGCTGCTCCCTGGGCTGGCAGGAGGGATGGGTCCCTGTCCCTCCGTGTCCTGCTGTCCCTGCTCCTCCCTGGCTGATGCCACCAGCAGCACCAGCTGGAGCCCAGCTCCTTGTGAGGGGGATGTGACTTTATCTCCAAGAGCTCTTTTATGTTCCCCTGCCTCTGGGGGCTGGTTTGGGTTTGTTTCCCATGGGTTTCTGAGGGAGAGGGCTCTTTTTTCCCCCCAAACCCCGGCACACTTTGTTCCTGCTCCTTTGCCACCCGGGGCTGATTAGGGGTGATAAGGGGTGGCAGTGAATTATTGCCCAGCCAGACTGAAAAGCCAAACCAGGCACTTTTGACATAAAACACTCACAGAAAGTGACTTTTTTCCCCCCTTATCTGGCCCTGCTCTGGATAGCAGAGGCAGCCTGGAACAAAGGCTTTTGTTCCTCATTAACCCCAAGTGAGCAGGAGCAGGGGCTGGCCCCTCCATCACAGGGGTTTGTCCCCTCTGGTCCCCTGCCCTGGGGTGGCAGGAGGAGCTGCTGACCACAGCCTGGCCAGCTCAGTGTCCAGCGTCCCTGGGGACATCCCAAAGGACACAGGAAGGCTCTGCTGGGACTTTCCCCTCAGCAAACAAGGGATGCTTTCCCCAAGGGGGGACTGAGGGTGGAACTAGGAGCAGAGTTCTCACCAAGTTTTAATCAGAGAATCCCGGGATGATTTGGGCTGGAAGGGACATTAAAGCTCATCCAGTTCCACAGGAAGGGGCACCTTCCACTGTCCCAGGTGGCTCCAGCCTGGCCTTGGGCACTGCCAGGGATCCAGGGGCAGCCACAGCTTCTCTGACAGCCTGTGCCAGGGCCTGCCCACCCTCACAGGGAACAATTCCTTCCCAAAATCCCATCTATCCCTGCCCTCTTGCAGTTCGAAGAGAATTTTAAAGGAATTGGACCAGGAATGATTTCAAGATTCTTTAATAAATTCCTAATATTATAAATAAACATTAAAATGCTAACAAGACCCTCCTCATCACAGTACATCCTCATTTTCCTTCCTTGTTCCTCCTCAACTCCTTCTCACATCCAGGTCCCTTCTCATTCCCCCTGATTGCTTTGCTGTGAAATTATGGCTTGAATTGAGCAGAATTGTGAACAGACTTGTTGGGGTCAGAGCCCAATTCCCTCTCAGAAGATAATTTGGGGTCACACAGCCATGAAATCCAAGAAAAGCCTGAGTTTTCCTGCTCTGGAATTTAGACCTGGGGGTGTTTTGCAGCACCAAAGGGATCAAGTTCCTTGGGCCACCTCTGTTGAATTGCACCCCCTGCTCCTGCTCATTTCACAGCCAAAAGGGGCAGAGCTTCTTTGATTTTGAACACTGATGTCTGAACCCAGAAATCATCATTCAATCAATCTAGTGTAAAAAAAAAAAAAAAAAAGGAATACCCTGTTTCCATCTACATTTTTCCAGATGTAAATACTCCTTTAATTTAGTACAAAATTATTGTGCTGTAAACTCTTTTATAACATTGCTAGGTTTCATTTTTGTTTTTGTTTTTCATTTTTCTGATGTCTTTTGTGGATTTGGGATACAAACAAATGACAGGGTACTAACAATGACTTGAACCAGCTTCTGAAAGATGGGTTTTTGTTGGGGTTTGGGTTTTTTTTACCTCCTTGCACCACTGGTTTTTTCTCTCTGGCTTCTTCACCCTGGACTTTCTCAGGAGGGCAGCACATTTTGGGATTAGGATTCCCACGGCCAAAATCTTTCCTGAGGTCCATTTGTAGGAATATTTGAGTATCCCTCAAGAGGAATTCTGTGTGGTTTGGGGGCATCTTTGTGATTAAATGATGCCACATCTCAGGTAGAATCCAGAGGAGGAAGATGGCCCAGAAAGAAAAAAACCAAGTTCTAAGAAGTTACTCAGAACACAGAGATCACACCCGAAAGGAAATAAAATTGGATGTTTTCCTGTAAAAGTGCTGCTGGATACAAATGTAGATCAAAGAACTCTACAGGAAAAAAAGGGAAAATCAAGGCACAAAGTGATTTTAGAGGGACAGAGATGAGGCAGGGCTGGGAAGGGCCAGGCCAGCAGGGAATGTGGCCAAGGATTTGGGCTGCATTGATGATGGTGGTGGAGATGGGATAAGGAGCAGAACCATGGCTGGGGATATCATTCCCATGTTCTCTGATATAGAATGGAAACCCCACAGTCAATAACCCAACACCCCAAACACTCATTTTCTGTTTCACACAAGAGGTGTTGTAGCACCAGAAGGTTCCAGGACAAGACAGAGCTTTCCCTCAGGTCTATCCCACCCTGAGCTTCCCACTGTCCATCCCTCTCTCCATGGAACACAAAATCATCCAGAGCTCCCTTCTGATTCATCCTTTCCCAAATCACTTTCTTCTGACAAAAATGGAAAGTACCTCTTGTTTTCTTTTTTTTTTTCTTTTTTTTTTTTTTTTTTTTTTTTTTTTTTTTGTTTCCATGACCATAATTTAATTCTTCATTTCTACCAACTTGCAATGTCCCTTCTCCTTGATAACTCCTGAGCCCGAATGTAAAAAATGTATTATTACAAGAGACAATTACGGGGTTCAAAGCATTCTGAAGCATTCCATGCTCCCAGCTTCTGGTACTGATATAAGGAGAGGAATATTTGTGGTTTTTTGACTTGCATGAAGTGGAAGGGTTCCAAGAGCTGGTGGTAAAAGGCCTAATGAAAGTCTGCCTTCATCAGACACAACAAAGCTCCTGCATCCTGGGAGGTTTAACTGTTTCTGTGGATGGGATGCCCAGGCCCCAGCACTGCACACAAGCACCCCTTGACCCTGTAAACTCAACCACTTCGTGCTCAGTCAAAAACAACAACGGCAAAACAGCATAAAGAGAAAGAATCCAGGGTTTGTTTGGCTTTAAATTCTTTATTCTTGTTTTTTAAACAGCGCATGGCTTTGGAAGTTGAAGATTTGCAGCTCCCGAAGTTTGTTTGGACTGAAGATGTGTCTCACACCTTTGGGATACAGCTGGACAGCAGAAAGTGATGGAAATAGGGTCTGTTTTGAAGGACACCCAGTGGCTGCACAAACATCTGACTGCTGCAGAGCAGGAGGTTCTTCTCTGCTCAACCTTCTGTTTGTCATTTATTTTTCCATTTCATAAATACCGATTGGAAACTTCTCCTTGGAAGGCAGAGGGAAATTTTGTGGATTGTAAACATGGAGGAGAAGAGGAATTGTTTAGGATGCTGAAAAGGGTATAAGGACTCAAAGCATAGCAGTAAGTAGAGGAAAGTTTAGGCTGGATAAAATTCCAAGTGCTTGAAATCTTATTAGGCTGTGGAAAATTCTTCCAAAGGATGTGGGAGAAGCTCTGCTGTTTGAGCAGTTTGCCATTAGATTAGACAAAAATGAACTAAAAATAAACCTTAAACAATCTTGCCCAGCAAAGGAGTTGAAGTGAAGAGGCCAAAATTGATGTATCCAACACCTCCTTTGATTTCATGGACCACAAATCCATCCATGCCCAGAGAGTGAGAACATCCGTGGGATTTGTGTGGCTAAATGAATTCACTGGGATGGGCTCGACTCTGGAACCTGCTGGAGAGACACCTGGGCAATCCAAGAAAGCAGGAGGTGCCAGGGCCTCCCATCCCAGCAAGAAACAGCAGTTCTAAAGCAAGAAAATGGAAAATAATTACCTAAATTGGAACTGTTTTGCTGCCCAGAGGACAATTTGTACCTTGGGTTCAGAGATCCTTCATGGGAGACAGCACAAGGGACATTTCAGACCATCAGGAAGGATTAAAAACCAATTTGACATAGCTGAGCCCAAGCACAAAGACGTTTTACCCCGAAATTTGCCCTCTGTCCTCAAAGGACCTGCCCAGGTTCAGCAGCAACAGCGATTCCCACGAGGGAGAGCAGGGACTGTGGATTTGCTGTGTCACTCCAAAATGATTCCAAGTGCCTCATTCTAGATGATCCAACGTTCAGCAGGGAATTCCAGTTTTAAACATGTGTGGGTTTAATAACAGGTTGATAAAATTATGATCAAAGGGGAGAACTATGAGGTGATGCAAGCTGTTAATTCAGTTTCTGTAGTTAGCACAAGGAAGATCCAGCAGGATTTACAACTGTACTGATTCTCCAGGAAGATTAAAGTATTTTGGATATTAATCCACTTGTTACCTTTTCCCTTCTCTTTATGGATGATCTAAAAGCAAATTCTGGGGTTTTTTAATAAATCCATTCATGATGGTGTTGACCTGAAAGTCCTGAATAGACAAGAAATCTCCCCATTGATTTCCTGAGGCCTTTCCCTGGGATTTTATCAGACCAGATAAATTTGTTACATAAACAGCAGATTTCTGATCTCTCTGCTCTGGGGAGTTGTTAGGAGTCTTCAGAATTTGATCTGAGTTGCTAAACTCTGCCTGGTCACATGGTGGGGTTTCCAGTCCTGGCTGGAGGCATCTGGGAGCACATCTGGTGCAAATATTTCCTGGTGGAACCCAAAATGTCACTTTCTGTAAATACTTCTCTGTGTGATTCCAAAATTCGCTTTCCAGCCATGTTTTTGGCCAGTAAAATCTGATAACTGCAAAGTTCTTCGAAAGCAAAGACAAAGAGATGAGAACGTGGCCAAAGGGACTTTATTGCAAATCCGGATGGATCCAATATTGGTTAAAGCACGCTTTGAATCTGCTGTAAACTGAATTTTTGTAGACTGGAGAAGTTGCTCAGAGCTTGACCTGGTAGGAGAGAAGAGGGAAAACCAGTGGGTGTAAGTGAAAAGAAAATCAACTGTCACTGCTCCATGCATGGAAATATGGAATATTTACTGTAACTAGAACAAAACCATGGTGTTTACATGGATATTTGGTGGTTCTTGCTGTACATGCTCTGGTGGTTGAGAGGGATCTGAATCCATGAGCCATGGAGCTGATCCAACCAGGGGAACTAAACCCACCTCCTAAACATCTCTAAAAATCATTATTATTGGCAGTGGCAGACTGGGGAGAACTTCTTGCCTATTTCCTGACTAAACCAAATCCTACTATTTTTTTTTCCAAAAGAATTCATGGATATCAAAATTAATTTGAATTTTCTCCCTGTTATTTTTTTCTAATTGCTGAAATTTGAATGTTTTTCCAGAGCCTTGGTGGGTTTAGAGGCAAGAAATGGCCTTTCTAGGTTCCAGCCTCAGTGGGAAGGGCCACCACATCCCCACCTTTCCCTGGCTGATCCCAAGCCTTGGATAAAAGATCCAAAGTGCTCCAAGTCTTCTTCCAGAGTGGCCACAACAAGTCCTGATGCAGTCACAGGATGGGTTTGGCCAGCGGGTTTCACCCTGGTTAAATCAACAGTAAAATCCTTTAATTCCTCTGAACATGCAGGAATACTTTGGATCCTTGGCTTTGGGACCAAAAATAAAGGGGTTCCTCGTGTCTTTTCCTGATTGTTACATTTAAGAACAGATTCCTCATCTTTATCCCCGTTTTTCTAACACATCTCTGTGTCGTTCCTTTCCTTCTTGCTCCATTTCTCCACCAAACCATTCTTCCTTCCCAGCTTTGTCCTACACCTTTCCCTTACCACCACTCCAGATCTTTTTCCTTCTCCCACTGTTATGAATCCTCAAGGGCTGCAAGAATTTTCCATTTTCCTGCCCGAAACTCTTCGTATATCTCTCCCCACCTCGTTACAATAAAATAATTCTTCCATTTCGCTGTCACCTCAATTTAGCTCTCTCACCCTCCACTCCCTCTTTTTCCCCTGGTTTAAAGACAGACCAGCATTTCCTGAATTGGAAAAGCCACAATAATATTTTTTTCCATTGAAAATACCACAAGTCCAGTATTTCCATTGAACATACCACAAGAACAGTGTTTCCATTGAATGTACCACAAGGACGGTGCTTTTGAGGTATCTAAATGCTGAGATGAACTCATAATGTTCATCTTGGACTCGTTAAAGCAAAGCCCCTTCTCCCCTCAAAAAAAAAAAAAAAAAGTTTCCCCAGACAGAGAAAGAATTTTTATTCACAAGTTTCAAAAAAAGAAAAAAAAAAAAATACAATAAAAACAAGACCTAGACAGAGCCAGGACAATTTTGCACTTGCTTTGTGAGTAAAATATAAATAGGTTTTAGCAAGTTAAAAAAAAAATCCATTAAAAATGCTTAGAGTGGTTGAACAGCTGGAAAAGCAACTTTTTTTTTCTTTTTTTTTTTGATAACATTTAAAGCTGCTTAGCAGCTGGGGAAAAAATCGCCTGTAAAAACACTTAACATTTACAGCCACTCAGTGGCTGGAAAAGCAACTTGTTATAAAATTGATTTAACATCTCAGTGGCTGGAAAAGACATCCCCACACATCCATCGAGCTGCAGTGTTTTACACAGCTATTTATGGCTATTTAGACACAGATAAGGCTATAAATAGATAAGCTGGGCATTCCTGCTGATGCCATTGTGGCAGGGAATTATTTCCACGCAGACCGTTCGCCGTTTTATTTTATTTTATTTTCTGGGAGTTTTTCAAGTAAGCCCTTTAAATTCCCATCAGTCTGGAGTCTGGCGGGCCGGGATGCTCAGCCCCCAGGAAGGTTGTAAATCAGCTTGGTCACAGAGCACTTTATGAAATAATAACTGAGTTCTGTGTTTGACGGGCTCCAGTGAAGCCAAGGCTGAGGCAGCAGATCCCGGCCTGCCCAAAAAAACCCTTTGTAATCCCGGGTGTGAAATGGGGATGTCTCCATCAGGAGCTGGAGAGGTGACAGGAACCTGCCAGCTCCAAAGTCCCAAAAAAACAAGGGGTCTGAAAAGCCCCGGCAAAGCACTAATTAAGCCCATTTGTCTCTGTCGGAGATTAGAGCTCTTTAAGATGCAGATTTAAAAGGTGAGTCGTGTACCAGCCCTCCAGCAGCCTCGGGCAGAGGGGCTGCCCTGCATCCAGATGTGCAGTCGGGCCCTGCATCCTGCCCTGCATCCAGATGTGCAGAGGGGCCCTGCATCCTGCCCTGCATCCAGATGTGCAGTCAGGCCTTGCATCCTGCCCTGCATCCAGATGTGCAGAGGGGCCCTGCATCCTGCCCTGCACCCAGAGGTGCAGTCAGGCCCTGCATCCTGCCCTGCATCCAGATGTGCAGTCAGACCTTGCATCCTGCCCTGCACCCAGATGTGCAGTCACAGATGCCCTGCATCCAGATGTGCCAGAGTATCCTCCCTGCACCCCGATGTGCAGTCAGACCCTGCATCACGCTGTGCAGTGCTGACAGAGGGGATGCTCTGGCACATCCCCTCTCAGCCCAGCTCCAAGTCCCCCAGACCAGGACTAAAGCTGCTGCCTAACTGTTCCCAGGCTCCTCCTGGGTGGGAGCCCTGCGTGCAGGGGCACCCACTGGAATTAATTGCTGAAATGACCCTAATAACGCAACAGAGCTGATTGCTTTGTTCAATTCCCCTGAGGCAGGGATTTCCCCAGATTTCCCCAGCCCCTAGGGAAGTGTCAGGGCTCTCTGTCTCTCTCCCTCAGACTTCACCTCCAGCTGACTTCCCTATTTCATCCTTCCAAGTGTTTGTCTCTGTGACAAAATTTACTGGATGCATCCGTCGTGCTGGAAAGATGCCATAAAACCCTCGAGGCAGTTATTGCACTGCCACAAGGAGTTGGGGCAGTAAAACCTTCCATGTGCTGCATGTTTTGCTGGTGGGGGGCAATCCAGGCAAATCAAGGAGCCTTGTAAAGCCCAGGGATCCATCCTCGCTCCCCAAGGGCTGAGCACACGCTCCTGGTGAGCCCCTTGGGGAGAGCACAGAGTCTCCTGGAGCAAAAGCAGCTCCTTGCATTCTATTTCCAAGCAAGGATGTCCTGTCCGGCTGGATTGTGGCTGAGGACCCAGTAAAGAGGGAGAGGGAACGTTGCCATGATTGGGTGCCACTTCCCAAAGTCCCAAACTTCTCCTGGAATCAGGGGCAGGGCCGAAAGTGCTGCTTTGGCTGGGTTTGGTGCCAATTCCAGAGCTCAGATGAGAAGCTGGATGTCTCTGCTGGTAACTGCAGATAATGAGGCAATGTTCCCAAAGTATCTGAGGCTGGGATCTTTGAAGTGCAACCACTTTGTGGCCAAATCCTGGTGAAAGTGGAAAAAATAATAATTACCTATGAATATGTGAAGACGTATATTCCTCAAGGACAGACAGGAATTGTTTGGTGTCGTCCGGGTGAAGGGAGGAGGTGCAAAAAGAAGATTTTCTGCAGAGTTTTCCTGCCAGGGAGAGCTATTAGGCACTGGAATTATTTCCTCAAGGAAAGCAGAGGAAGGCGATTCCTTCAGACATTTAATAATAGCTTGGGCAAAGAATTAGGAAATATAAAGAAGCAGCCTGTACTGGCAGGTAATTGAGCTAATCAGGACTAAGTAGGACTCAAAAAAAAAATTTTTTTTTTTTTGGTAGGATCATTTAAAGTCAGCTGCAATAGATATTTCATTAATTCATTGCCCTTTTCATTGCAGTCCAACACCCAGGAGGAAGGCAGAACAAGTTAATATTAAAAAAACACCAACCCAGTCAGTGCTGGGAACACTGGGGCGAGGTGGTGCCAGCGAGGAGAGATTTCGTGGGCACTCATCAGACACAAAGACGAGTTTTCAAACAGGCCACAAAAGCCAGTGGGGAAGAGAAGGGGGAGAAGAAGCCAAGGTCTGATCTGGAAAATAAAAAGGGAAAAGCAAGGATGAAGAACCAGAGGATTGGACAAGATGGGATGGGCTGGGAGGGGGTCCTGGAGAGCCTCTGTCTTGGCAACAACCATGGAAAATCAAAGTGCAGAATAAAAAAGTGCTGCAAGAACAGCCCGTGATTGAATACCAGACTGGCTAATTTGTATTTCAGGGGCTCGAGGAGAGGATGCTGCAGTCTGTGCCTCTGGACCTTCCACACATTCGGTGTTCCTGGACACAGAGCCAGCACTAAATCAGGGGCATCTGGCTCACACTTGAGCTGGGGTGTAAAGGCTGAGCAGCATCAGACTGAGAAACTAAATTTGGGGAGAGGCAGACACTCCAGAGCCCTGTGGTGTCTGGATCACCCAGAGGATGCCTAAGCCAGGTACTTTTTCCTCTCCCTGTTCATCCTGAACAGCATGGTGGGTGCCAGGTTTTATCCTTTCATCCTTTCTCCTTGTTCTGCCTTTTAAAAGGAACATTTAGAACACGCTGTGATTATTCCAGTTGGGATTATTTACCAGTTACATCCATTGCTGGGCATGTCCAGGCTGCTGGGGCAGGAGGGGACACAGCCTGGGATGTCCCATCAGCTCCTTGAGTGACAGAAGATGCCAAGTGCATCAGGGACACTCCCCCTGTCTCCCTGCTTTCCCAGGACATGCGGTCCCTCCTGCATCCAGGTGGGACAAAGGTTCTTCCTAAAACACAGCTGAAGAGACAGAAAGAAAGAGAAAATCCTCAGGTGACCCTCACCATAAAATCCTGAGTATATGCAAATGAGGTTTATTGCCTTTTTAACAACCTAATGGCATTTCAGATTATCTCAAGGTCTGACGGAGCAATCCATGCACATTATGGACCATAATTTCTCCCAGTTGGAATTCCAGGAAGGCTGTGTTTATCAGGAGATGGATAATTTTTAATCAGTATATGGAAAATCGGTGTATTTGTCCCAGAGATGGCAGAGCCAGATTTTTATGTACTCATTGATGGCAATGGGTGGAGAGTCACAACCCAACACACTTGATCTGGTTTAAGACATTTACTCCACAAGCATCATCACTTTTTGATTCTGCTACCACTCAACCTGAGCCATGATTTCAGAATCCAGCCCTGAACTTGAACAATTGCTCTGCACAGAGAAGTCATCAGTACAAATCCAACCCACCCTAAAAGCTGCTCAGAAATTCAGGTTATTCCCCACATGTTTGCACAGCGACCACAACCATTGATTTATCCCTTATTAGAAGCTGATATCACCGCTGGATTTAAATCATGGCCATATTAACATCCATCAGCAAGCTGACCTAGAAACTTATTTATTCAAGAACACCAGTGGTCTGAGGAAAAGCCAAAAACAAAAACAAGTACAATGGGGTTTGGATCTGGACAATGCTTGGGAACCGTATTGGCAGCCACCAAGTTGGAATATTTGATCTTCACAGCTTGACGTCAAGAATGGCTTTTAAGTCTCCTGGCTGGTAAATACATCTGGCTTGTGCCTTGTTTAACATTTGAGGTGCTTATAGATATTGTGGTTTCAAAGTTGATCAAACATGTAGGGCATTATTTGTAGGAAAAACATTTACCTTACTGGAGAGGTTTGACTTATACCGAGGGCTCAAATGATTTCCCGTCTGCTTTAATGTGTGGAGGAAAGTGGAATTTGCTTTGGGAAGCAAAGAAAAAGGCAGCCCAACACATCCTGCCGTGCCCAGTGTGGCTCGGGATTGCCTGTAGGAAAGCTCAGCACCATTTATTTTGTGAGATAAAACTTGCTCAGAAAGTTAGGGCAATTTAATGTTGTAGAGGAAAGGAAATAGAAAACGAGCTGAGGTTCAGGAGTTGGATGTGAAAGTTGTGGTCGTCCTTTCTGTTGTTCCTCTGTCAATGGAAAAATAAAATGAAGGGAAGAAGGGTTGGGGAGATGGGGAAAAGAGGGAAGAAGAGGAGAAAAGAGAAATAAAACACAGCCATTTCAGACATCTTGGTTGAAAAACGCACTCAAGATTTTGCATTAAAAAGTTTGGGGAGGAAAGAAGGGTCCTGGTTAGGGGAGAAGCCTCAAAGTGAAGGAATGAAGGAACTGGAGGAGTTGTGGAGCTACATCAAGCCTAGGGTTCCTGGGACACAATGAAGTTCTCCTTACTTTGCTGTCTCCATCCAATTATGCTTAACCTGAATAGGGAAACCAATAATTGAAAATGTTTCCTCTTACCTCAGCACCGCAGCATGAGGCAGGAGAAAACTGCAGTGAGAATTTAGGAAGATTGCAGTGGACTAAGAAACAAGGGAGGGAAAAAGGGCTGATTCTCATCCTGAAAACCATGAAAGCCAGAAGGAGCCATATCCATGGTTGGATCCTCTCCAAAGAGCAGCACAGCAGCTCTCAAGCTCTTCCATTTCCACCTCTTTGTGCTGTGTGACCCGAGAGATGTCCTTGGGTTTGTCTGACAATGTGCCACCATGAGCAAGGATGGTGGAACCAGACCTTCATCCCGATGAACCCAAATCCTGCTGTTTGCTGCCTCTCTGGACATAAGAATCCCTTAGAAGACGCACCAGAAAGAATCACTCAATTGCTAACAGGAAAATGCTATTTTTGCCCCGAAGACTTCACAATTTTTCAATTCCTTTGATTGTTCAGGAGAAAAGAGAGATGTGAGTGTTCAGTGAGAGGGCAGCTGGCTCTTGTGGGTTCAGCTCTGATGCTGCTGTTCTCAATCATGACCGAGATAAAGATTATCCATCCACTCATCTTCAAAATACTGCAAAAGCCTTTTCCTGGAAAGAGCAGATTTTGAAGACAACCAGTGCAATTTGTGCGTGGTCACTGCTCTGATGGCAGCAGACACCTGTTCTTCATCAGCCACCCAAAGGATTTTCCCAAGAGCAGCAAGAGGTGAGATGTTCTGCAAGGACCCAACCCTCCAAAATCCCCAAGGAACACACACAGAAGGAAATCCCCAACAGTGGGAGAAGCCTCAGTTAGCACTCACATTCATATCTGTTGTCAAAGGATCCAAAAGCCCATCAAAACCCAGTCTTCCTGAGAAAATCTTTCCTTTCTAACTTCCAGAGTGTGGAATTTATGTGGGAACTGCAGCGTGCTTCATTTTGAAGCTTGGTTTCCAGCAGAGGGGATGTGGAAGCCCTACAGACTCAGAAGCGAGAAAGCAAATAAAAAAGCCCCAATTTTGATACTTTTTTACTAAAAATAATCACGTTCTAAACCCCAGTTGCTGGAGTTTTGGCCATTGACCCACGGCTTCTGAATGCCTGGGACAGGCAGAAACCGAGGCAATCCCGTAAGGGAAGGGGATTGTTACCCTAGGAGCTGAATAACTCCTGGTTGGCACTGGAACTGCAGAAGTCTCACATACCAGGAGCTCCTGCCGAGAAAATTTATGGACTCCTTGGAATCGCAGATCCGTTCGAGAATCTGACAATTTGTAGACAACCGTCGAACAAAAAAAAAAAAAAAAAAAAAAAAAAAAAAAAAAAAAAAAAAAAGCTGCAAAAAACCCAGTCCAAAGTCTCCGGATCAGCAAAGGATATGCACAAAATTCCCTTTCATGTTATTATTGGACTGGGCCAGACGTCCAGACACACCGAGTTACTCAAGCTCGCTGTCAGCTCCGCCATAAATTTATATGGAATTTCAGGGCTACCTCAGAGGGGCAATATTGGCTTAAGGCGTTTCCATTTCAGAGCCTTGTCCCACTGCAGACTGGTTAATTTTTTTGGAGGGTTTTTTTTTGCCCAATTTTGAGCTTTCTGAATGACTTTAGCTTCCCAAATCTTTATTGGCCACATATTCCTCTCGCAGCTCCACACTGCTGCGATCCAGAGCCTGACTGTTAAGTCAGACTTAACACCAGTCTACTGTCAGTGGATGCTACTGTGCTATTTATAAACCCTCTGCTACACACAGGTATTTATGGCACTGAGTAGGGTCAGGAAGAACAAAAAATAAAATAGGGGAAAAAAAGAAAAAATAAAAGTTCACTCCATTTTTATTAGCCCAATTCACAGCCAACCATATGGCCACAAACTGGGAGCAGCCAGCTCAGACAACTGGAACAGCAGCGCTCCCTGAATCCTGCAAAACCCATTAGATTGTGTTAAATATGTGGACATTTATCTCTGTCCTAAGTGAGGGGTGTCAGGTATTTAATAAATGATAACGAGTTCCTCCCTGAGCCCCCTGTGCTGGCCTTGTCCCTGATCCCAAGCCAGAACAGGAGGCCCTTTGCTGTCTGTGCCTCCCGAGGAGCTGCTGCCACTTCCCTGCCATTGGACTCGTCTCCAAAAGGGTTTTTTTGCTGGAATAAATCATCCTGGTGGAGATACACAATCCTGAGTGGAACAGGAAGGATGTGCAGCTGTGTCTGTGAGTGCTACTGGAGGGGAGGCTGAGTCCCTTAAGCCCCCTGCTAACCATGGGATGTATTTTAGGGATTATTTCATGCCATTTTTGCTCTGTGTTGTCAGGTGTTTTGTCTCCTGTGGGCAGTTCTTGAGGGTAATTTGAAAAAAAAAAATATGTTTCTTTCAGATTTTAGGGGTTTTAGCCACCCACACAGATGATACTGTACACAATCAAGAAGAGCTCAGACGTTTGAGGTTCAATCCATGTCCCAGCAGACCCCACATCTCCCAGGGACCCGTCCCACACCCTCGGGTGGACGGTGCCCAAAAAGCTCTGATGAAGCTTTGTGGAGATCCAAGCTCTGATCCCAAAGGGGTGACAGCCCCGTGGGTGTCATCCCAGGAAACCCTTGGCTCTTCTCCTGAGCTCAGGCATTCTGAGGTGCCCACAAACTCCTCCTGCCAGGGCTGCTCTGGGTCCCTGCCGAGCGCTGAGCCCCACCGTCACTCCTGCCATGGATTCTGCCCCTTTATCGTGGCTTTCCCCAGGTCATGCCCAATCTTTTTGCATCACTTCCCTATCTCTAAGATAAAGGCTCCTCATACCGACCTGCCCCAGAGGCTGAGTGAGGTTTAATTAATAATCCTGGCCTGGGAGGGAGCAACAAAGGGGCGGAAGGACCGGGGGAGGGAGCAGCAGGGTAACAGTGGTAGGAAACACATGGTCACACAGAGCTGAGCCACGGGCAGAAATTCCCATCAGGGAACAATGCTGCACCAGCTGGGACAGGAGAAGGTGACCTCAGGGCTTTGCCTCTCCATCGCCTCCAGCCCATTGTTCTATTGTGTCTTTCGCAGGGAGTTCAAGGGAATAAACAGCATTTTCCAAGCCGGCTTCGCCTCCGGGATGGTTTTCTGCCCTGCTGGATTTATAGGAGGAAGAAATCCAGTGCTGATGCACTCAGCACCTGCCAGGGTGTGGGTTCAGCCTGGGGGTTTAGAGGCACTTACCCTGTCCCCAAGTGTCCTGGTGTCCTGGGCTGGAGGCTGCAAGGAGACAGGAGTGAGCCAGGCCCAGAGAAATGAAGGATGCTGTTCCCAAAGGCCCTCAGCCCCAGCACCCCCAAATGAGGGGGATGGTTGAGAATGCAGCCCCCGCTCTGCACCACAGCCATGGCTGAGGCACCCTCAGAGCCTGCTGCTGGTGGGGATGGGCCCAGGGATGGTGAGGAGCCACTGTGGTCCTCCCCAACTTACACCTGGAGCGATTCATCCCCGTGCAACCCATGCCCAAAGTTCCTTAATTATACCTCAGCTTTTAATCCCCTCACGGGCTGTTATTTTTGTACCTCCTTTTCTGCTGGCTTTTCAGAGCTCCAGAAACAAAGAGCTGTGGGTGTAGAGAAGTTCTTTGTCACCCCTAGTGGGACCAGCATTTTAGGATAAGAGCTGGGAACGGTCTCCACAGGGTAATGGAGCAGAGGAGATGCACAGGGAAGCCACCAGGATTCAGTGACAGGGACTTGAACCCTGAACCAGCTTATTTTAAACATGTTCTTTATCCCACAGCCCTGTGCCATTTACCCCTAACCCATAAATATGAATTTTATGGACAACACCTCCTCGACAGAGTGCAACAAGAGACAGTTTGGCAACCAAGAAAAATTAAAATATGATGTGGAAAGGACCTTGTCTCCTAAAAAAAGGCAACAGAGGAAACCAGGAAACATCAAAGTGATCAGCAAGGAGGGAGAGTGGAAGTGGGGAGGCCCAGGGGCACGGAAGTGAGGGGAAGGAGAAAATGGGAGCTGGTCAGAGCAGCCTTAGCAGAGCCTTTCCAAGCAAAGGTTCTGCCAGCCAAAACAGCAGCAAGTCTGAAATTGGTTAGGGATTGTTTATTTATTCATACCACAGCATGTAAACTAATATAGTTCAATTCCCCCAGGAAAATAAAGCTGACTTTTTTTTTTTTTTGGTACGTTCAAGAATATATTAATCTTTCTTTCCCCTTTTTCATGAAGTTTGAGAGGCTCCAAAGAATCCTGAAAAAGTCACTACAGAATTCCTGCCTCCTCAGGGATGAGGAACTGTTGTCACATGGAAGGGTGAGTGGTTGATACCTTTGATATCCAGTTGTAAGACATAAATGATGCCTCATGGTTCATGTTCAGGAATGATTTTTCCATTCTGAACCACTTTATTTACTTAAAGGCTTGCTGGGCAGTAGATGTGGCTGATATTTATCTGAAATTAATCCCCCTGTGCAGCAGGTTCTGCACTCTGGAGCTGAAATGTGGTTTCAGTAGGAGTTAATTGGAGAATGAGTATTTACCTTCAGCTCAGCTTTTGCTTCCTTGGCTTTGGTTTGGAAGTGTTGAAGGTTTCACCTTCAAAATGAAAATGAAAACAAGCTCCCAAATTGCTCACTTAGGATAATCTGAATGGAACTTTAGAGAAAATACAAATCCTTGAGGAGAAAATAACCCAGGACCTGCAGCTGAAAAACAAGGTCTGCAGGGTTGTGGAGGATAAACCCCCCCCAGGCCGGGCATTCCTCTGGCCCCGCATTCCCAACCAAGAGAAAAACTAAAAAAACTACACTTAATTGACCAAAATCCTGATTGTCTTTTCAGACACCCTCCTTGATGTGGTTGGAGATTGGAACCCTTTTGGAAAGCAACTTGGCATTTCATAGCTGAGATATTTCCTCCATCGCTTTTGACTCTCGGGCCTCAATTATTTCCACCAGGAGAGCGTTTGCCAAGAGGATGAAATTGGAACCCGAGCGGATGTTATAAAACCCAGGTAGCCCCAGCCCCTGTGCGTGATGCTGCCTGGTGTGTTTTCTTCATTTGACTCCCCCTGACTCATTCCAAGGCTGAGCATGGCACGGGCTGTGCTCCACAGGGAACGGAGCTCCCTCGGCATCGCCGGGCTCCGGCACACACGTGGCCAGGTATTGGCTGGGGCTTGGTTCCCGAGCTGGAAAATTCCTTATGGTTTTTGCAGGGACAAATTATCCTTCCCGGTTGGGGATGGGAAAGGAGGGGAACCGTCCTTTTTCCCCCCCATCCTGTCCTTCAACAGTTTTTGATGGAAATTGTGTTCCTGTGCCAAACGGTCGCTGAGAACCTTTTTAAAGGACATTTATGGGGAAAATGTTGCAATTCTCTGGCTTTTTGTGCCCTGTTTGGTTCTGCATGGGGATGGAAAATGGTAAACTTTGAACTGAACTGCAGCCACCCTGTTTTACAGCTTAGAAAAACACCTCGTGCTGTCCCCACCTACGAGACACAACTGCACCAGCAGGGCTGGAGCTGCAGGAGCTCAGGAATCTGAGAATTTGGCTCTGGTGGTGGTGCTCAAATATGGACTCTAAATTTACACTCTGAGGGGATCTTCATTTCTACCAGTGCTGAGCCTGGGACTGAGGGGGCTGGGGAATCATCTGAGAAAAGGAAAAACCAGCTGAACCCCCTACTAACTCTCAAAATGGGAGGTGACACAGGATCCACCTCTCAGAGCAGCAGCTCTGTGCTGTCCCCACCCCCTGACCATGCCAAACTTACCCTTAAATATAAAATATAGCTCTAAATTCACTGCAGTGAACATTTAAGAATTGAATTGGTTATGTGGTTCCCACCAGGAGTGGGATGGAGATATCTGGGGACAAAACTCATCCCAATCACCAAGGGATCTGAGAGATCCTGTTGTTGTGCATCCCACCCAAAATCATCTGGAATAACAAGCTGCAGATGCCCTGGAGCAGCTGTGATTTGTTTGGGTCTGGCAGAGCTGATTAGAGGATTGATGGGCCCAGGGAGGAGCAAGATCTGTCCTCTCTCCTGGGGGACTCCAGCCAAAGGCACAGGGAGTGATTTGTCTCTGCCAGCACTCAAAACTTGAGGAGGTTTCTGTAGGAAGTGACAGTGGCAAAACATCCTCTGGAGCATGTAAACAATTTTTCCCTATTCAGGATGGTCAAAATAAAAAGGGAGCTGTGTAAACATCTCTGGGCTGCCCCTGCTCCTCTCTCACTCTGAGCTGTGGAGCAGAAAGCTCCGCTTGGGAGCCAGAACAGGCTGCAACTTCCTCCTGATCCACGATCCAGCACAAATACAAAACCAAATCATGTTTCCACGTAATCAATCCATGTTCTTAGAGAGGAAAAGAGCCCTTAACAGCCGAGCAGGAGACCTTGGAGTATAATAGAGCTCTCCAAGTGCACAGGTGTGCCAAAGTGCTTCACCAACAGTGTGTGAGAAAGTATTCACATTGTTCCCAAACCATGGGAAAAACATATCCTGTTCCCATTTCTGAGCTGTGCCATTCCCGAGGCTCTGTGTATTCTGTGTGTTGTCTCCTTGCAGACATCCCTGCCTGGAGTTGAACTTGCCCTGATTTCTGAGCTTTGTGCCATGCTCAGCCCAGCACAGGTGTCCTTGTCCTGCTCCAACAGGGAACCATGGCTGTGCCAACCACAGCACTGGGGTTCCTTCATTTGGGCTGACCTGGACCAGGGTAAGTAAATAGGTTTTTTTGCTGCTGTTGAACTCTTCCCTGACCCTTTCCCACGTGGATGCTTTGATGTGTGGATTTTCCTGTGCTGTTCCTGAGCTGCAGAGGGAATGAAGACCTTCAGGTGGTGTGAGAGGGAAATGAGAAAGTCCAGGATAAACTCCGATCGTAGGAAACTTGGATGTTGTGGTCACATTTAAACAAACAACATCATGAGGGAAATGGAGAGATGACTGTGGAGGAGAATGACAGACATTTGTTGTTTAATCATCCTGAAGTGCTTTTACATTTTTGGCTAAAGTGAGAGTGTATCAACAATTTCCACTTGAAATGTTTTGGAGATACAAGTGGCTTCCTTTTCATCAAGAAAGGACTCGTGCAACTTTTTTATTTGAAGTGCCTCATAAAAGAACTGCAACCATGAAGCATAATGTGCTTTTACTTTCAGGAGGTTAAAAATGGCTTAATTTTGACATTTCAACCAGACTGTGGGATGGGGAACTCCTTCCTTTGTGCAGAGTACATCAGAATAGCAGCAAGGAGATTCCACCTCAGAATAATCTCAAAATAGCCAGGAGCTTTCTGGCAGTCTGAGATGTGCCTTTCTTGATAAGAATAATAAATTTAGAGCAAAAGTATTGAAGCAGCATTTGAGTCTGAACACATGAACCCCCTAAGCTCTGTTTAAAGAAGTTTTTGACTTCAGTTCAATTCACTGAGAGCTTCCAGCTCCTGAACTACCCAGAAGGAAAGTGAGGATCCACCAGACAGGCAAAAACCCTGGAGTTTTCACAATCTGCTTCCAGAATTGCTAACGTGGCACCCAAGCATCACAGAACCAGCCAGCAGAGCTGATGGGAGCTGTGCCGGGGCTGAGCTCAGGGCTCTCTGCTGTGGCATTACCCACATCCCAGGTGGGGTTTGCTCTCAGCTGGAGGGCAGGGGCAGAGGCCAGGTGACATCCCCAGCAGCGTGGGGACAGATCCAGGACAGGGGTGAGCACCAGAGTGGTCTGGCAGGAGTTTTTGCTGGGCTGCTGTGAGATGTGACAGCAGGTTTATCATAAGCCAAGCCCCAGGTGGGGCCAGCAGAGAGTGGCTCTGCCTTCCTGCCTGAGGAAAAGCTTCTCCCAGCACTCAGCAGCCAGTCCTGGCCTGACTCAGGTTTAATCATTCAGCTATTGAAGGCACAAGGAGTTCCAGCCTAGGCAGAGTTTATTGGAGGTTTGGGATGCTCAGGTTAAGAATTAATTCCCTCCAGTGCCAGAACTTCCTTAATTTTTCAGGGATTGCAAAAAGTTCATAGCAAATGAAACCTGGGCATGAATCAGAGCCCTTTTTACAGAGTTGCTGGGGCAGTTGGTGACATTACAGCTGATCCAAATGACATTTCTATATCACAGGAATATTTTCAGGACACTCTGTTCTCCACTCCAAACCAGCAATTGTTTTCCTATGGATCATTCACCTGCAGTGATCCAGCTGGGAATGTACAATGATACAGCAACCCTTGTTTTCAAACAGAAGTCAGTCCTTTGGGCTGTCAGTTTGCAGACAACCATCACAAAAGCCTGAAGAAGAGCTGACCCTGGACAGTGGGGTGATCATGAGAACAACCACTGAATCCCAGAATGGTTTGGGTTGGAAAGTTCTTTAAAGTTCATCTCATTCCACAGGCAGGGACACCTCCCACTATCCCAGGCTGCTCCAAGCCCCATCCAACCTGGCTTTGAACAGTTCCAGGCATCTTTTATTTTTCAGGACAGCTCTGTAGATGGAGGATCCCTCATTCCCTCATTCCTCATTACCCCTGAATGAACCCAGGCTTAGAAAAGGAGGTTTTTTTGCAGGGACAATTGTCACAAACACTGGGAACAACTGAGAGCAGAGGGTTGTCCTCCCAGTGAGTGTCCCCTCAGAGCAGAGCTCAAACCCCAAGGCTTTACAGCCCCAAAACCACCAGCAGCCACCCTGCAGGTGGCTCCCTGCCTGGGAAGGCAGCAGGATCACAGTTCCTCTGGCTGGAGTCAGTGGTAGCAGAGCTGGCACTGATCAGCTGCCCCTCCCAAGGGAGCAGCAGAGTGGCAGGGAAGGGAACAGGACCCAAACCCACCCCTGGCACCATCAGTGCAAACAGGGAAGTGCTTTTGTCCCCATGACCCTGTTTGCAACCACAGGGCATTGCACAACCAGCCTTTTAAAAATAAAAATTCTCTTTTTTTCTTTTCTTTTTCTTTTACATTATGAGAGGCTGGGAGAGAGCAGCGAACTCTTTCGCCGTATTTTGCTTTAAACCAATGAAACCTAATGTTTATAACAGTCTAGGAGCTGGAAACCCAACTTAAGAAACACTTAATGTTTAGATCTACTTTGTGGTTGGAAAAAACAACTTTTTAAACGCTCCAGCAAGTGGAAACAGCCACCCCTTGTAAACAAATCTTTAGCATGAAGACATTCCTTAGCAGCGGAAAACCTTAAGTGCAGGGAGATGTATTTGTGAGGCATTTCAAAGTGATCAGAGGCCGCTGGCAGAGCCACACTCTGTCAGCAGGGACCTCAGTGATCGATGCAGATGAAAGAGTTTCCATCCAGGATGCTCGCTGGATGTTTGTTTCTCAGTCCTTTACTGTATTACACACATCCCTCACATCCACCTCGGGCTCCACTTCCAGCCCACGTTACTCCAGTTTCGTGTTTTAGGGTCAGGGAAGTTAAACCAACACAAACAGCCAGGAGTCAGGCAGCAGGAGGAGAAGTATTGCTTGTTTTCTGCAAGTACAGTAAAACCTCCCAGCCCTGAGATGAAGCCTGCCAGATATTCCAGCAGCGACCTTGGGAAAATAATCCAACAACCTGCTCGGGCCGTGTTTGACCTCCAAAACCTCGTTTCAACCCCGGTCATGGGCTCTGGAGCTGCTGCCCTGCCCATGGGTTGAAGTGTCCCTGAGTTCAGCTTTGTATGGGAATTTTGTTTCCCAAAAAAAGAATGGAAGTCCCAGCACGAGACAATTAAATGCATCCGACTGGCTGCTGGCAGGAAGGAGGAACTCAGAGGTCTTTTCCATCCTCTGGGCTTTAAATCTGCTGCCTGGGTGGGGCAGGGCCACTTCCTTGGGGAATGCTGCAGTGGGGAGCAGCTGGGATGGGACAGCACGGGGCTGCCCTCCTGCTGTCCCACCACACCATGGGTGACAGGAGATTGGTGTCCTCTTCTCCCAAAAACAGCCAAAAACTGGGAAAAGCTCCTGTTGAGGTGGGGATTTTGCTCAGCCTCCATTCCCAAAATCAGCCAAAAACCGGGAAAAACTGCTGTTGAGGTGGGGATTTTGCTCAGCCTCCATTCCCAAAATCAGCCAAAAACTGGGAAAAGCTCCTGTTGAGATGGGGATTTTTTGAGCAGCCACCACTCACAAAATCAGCCTAAAACTGGGAAAAGCTCCTGTTGAGTTGGGAATTTTGCAGAGCCACCACTGCCAAGCACGGGCAGAGGTGGGATTTGGGAATTGCAGTCCCACCGCCACAGGGATGCTGTGGCAGCAAGGTCCCCGTGTGTCCCTCACCCAAAACGAGGAGCTCGGGTGCCAAGAGCTGCTGGTGAGGCTGGGAGCAAAGCGATGTCCAGCACTCTGCTCCTGCTGGGTCATTTCCTCCGAAACAATTGGAGCTTTGATCCCGTTCTGTGAGCCAGGACCCGCTGCTGTTCTCACTGGGCGCCCTCGGCGGGGCTAAAAAAAAAAAAAAACCCTCAAGCACCAACAATGAGCACGGAGAAGCCGCTGCCGCTGACTCAGCCCCTGCCCCAGGTTAGGTAATTTCCTTGCATAAATCTCCTTTCAAGGAGGGCTTTAAACAGACTTTAACCAGGACCAGACTTCTCTCCCCTGGATTTGATCCTGAGGAAATACCTGATAATAAACAAATACCTTGCTGGGATCTTCAGCCTTGCCAGGAATGACAGTTGATTTAAAAAGCACTTTTTTTTTTTCCCCAATTTTTCCCTTCTGTTTTCTCACTTTATGATTAAAAAAAAAAAAAAAGGCAAAACAAAACTCCAGGGAAACTGTAACCATCCAGGGCTAGGAAGGTGTTGCAGAACAAACAAGCCCCAGCAAGGGCAGCATCCATGGTGGGATTTCATTTCAGTGCTGCGTGTCCTCACTTCCCAAACACCTCCACTGCTGCCTCATTTAAGATTTCCATTTGGATTTGGACCAGCATTTGGACATTTCCAGGATCTTTTTAAAGACAAGACCCATCAAGCTTCAGTGATGCATCCTGTGGGAAGTTTGGGTACCTGGGCTTGGCTGCCCTTGAGTCTGATTTTCTAAGAAAATGTGTCTGAAAATCAAACTCAAGGCATGCAAAGGACTTTTACATCCTTATCAGCTGGGCAGAGTCCTCTGTGTGTGATTCTAGTTTGTCTCCCTGAACTCCCCCAGCAATTTCCCACGGAAAAAAATTTCCTGCCCCAAAATGCTGTCCCATCTCACTCTCACACCAGCCAGTGTCAGGGATGGGTTGAGCTGTTATTGACCCCATGGTTTGTGCTGCTGCTGTGGTTTGTAAATTCTCAGAGTATGAAACCAAATAAACTTGGAATTACAACAATAATAGCCCAAATAATTTCTGGAAAATCTGTTTATATTTGGTGGCCAGCAGGGAACAGCTGCAAAGAGGGAAATATGAGGTGCAGGGAATGTGCCCCTCACTCCAGCCCTGCTCCCTCTCCTCCCAGCTCGGGTCCCTGGAGCAGCTGAGGAGGGGCTCTGCCATAGGTGAGGTCAGTTATCCATGGACATGTGGATGTGTGGGACTTTTCCATCCCTGAGGACTTTTCCTGGCTGGAAAAAGCTTCACCCTACCTCTTAAGGAATGGCTGTGCCTCTGCCATGGGTCATAAAGATATTGATGCCTTTTGGTCACTGCAGTTTTGGGGGGTCTTTTATATTCCTTTTTTTCTGGTGAGAGAAGGTAGAGTTGTTTTTTTTATCCACAGTTAAGGGTTTTTCTCAGGAGAGAGGGGCCATTTTCCAGACCTCATGTGAGAGCTGCTGATGTTCACGACCCTCTTGAAAACAAAGATTCTTGCAAGAGAGCCTCCACTGGGGATCAGCCAAATGGTTCAGGGACTTGTTCTGGGATACCCGAATTGTGTCATGTGCAGTCGTGTCCATCAGCAAGGCACAACTTACATCACCTGCCAGGAACTCGGCCTTCATCTGCAGATCAGAAAATTGCCTGAATCTGTGATTTAATTGAGTCAAGTTTTTAGTTCTGACTTCCTGTGCTTAACCCTTGGATCACTCCTGGCGTTTCATGTCACAGCCGTGTCCGTGGCAGTGTCTGGGAGATAAAGTTTCCTCCAACAAATGATTTATTATTCTCTGTAAGGGATTAACAGAGGTGTTTAAACCCCTGTGTTTGTATCTGCTTTGAGGATTAGGGGGATTTTGGAGCAATGATATCACTGGGCTTCAATGCAATTTATGTGGTGGTAAAAAGACATGAAACTGGAAGGTGATGTCAGCGTGGTGCTTGGGATGGGTGGGGGTGTGGGGTCTGTCTGAATCCTGTCCAGAAGTGATCCCACTATCAGGGATGAGGAATTGGACTCTCTTTGCTTTTAAATCAAGCTCCCTTTATGAATATACACCGCAGTGCCTTGAAATTCAGTGGAGTTTGCAAGTTGCTCACGGTGGATCAGAGGGTAAAACCTCCCTGGCACAAACTCTGTTATGTTTCTATCAAAGATCCAGTCCTTATCCTTTGACTTGCCACTGTCAGAAAAGATAAACCCCACATTTCTCAGACCAATTTAATTCCCAGCAGTATTTATGTATCTAAGAGGTTTCTCTGACAGTACATAAAATTAAAAGAAGAATCATTTAGGAAAAAACATATCAGTAATGTAATCCCTCATTTGGGCCTGTGCCTCAATTACATCTATTTCATTCTGACTTTCTGCCCAGGTTCCAGTGGAAAATTCTTTTATTTTTCCATTTAAAAAAAACCCCACTTCTTTCTCTGAAGACAGATAAACCAGCAGAGCTTTTCTTTTTCTCTCCCTGTTTTATCCAACTATGAAAAGCACATTTTTTACTTAATTCTCTTTCTCTCCTAATCTACTTTTTCAGCCCCTGGTGGGGACAAAGATGCTCTTGGTGATGTTTTATGTGATCACAGCCAATTCCAGATGGTTTTTTCCCCTCTTCTTTTCTCACCAAAGTTCTAGGCTCAAACATTTTGGTTTAGGAGTTGTTTGCAAGTATGACCAGGTCTTTCCTTCCCCTAAATTAATGCTGGGTTCAAAATAAAGTTTGTGATTTTGAATTCTGCCTCTTAGATGTGACAGCACAACTCTCAACTGCTTTGCTCCCTGAGCAAGCAAACACCCAGGTTTAAAAGAGCAACAACTTGCATTTCTTCTTTAATATTTCCAAAATAAAAAAAAAAGAGCCATGTTTAGATTGATGACTGTGGATGTCTCCCACAATCATTAAAAGCAGTTTGAAAGCCAAGAAAGCTCTAAGTAATTGCTGCAGGGCTGCCAGGTCCTGGCTGTGCTGAGTGAGAGGAGAGGAGTGCCCGGGGTGCCTGCGCTGGGTGATCTGAGCAGAGCTCCGAGGTGCTGCGAGGAAAAACTCCACCACACCCTTTCATCCCCTCCAAAACAAACATGAAAGCAAGAAGAGGTGGATATATCTGCTATTGCATTTCATTGTGCCTTTTTGAAGATGTGATATAGGAAGATTTCCTGTAATTACATGTAATAGCTGGAGGGGAAACAGAGGAGGGGAAGACAGCGAATGGAAGTCAGAAAAATTAATTCGTTTAAATCTGTCATTAAAGCTTTCACGAGCCAACCTGTAAATAACTCCACAGCTGAAGCAACTTTGTTTGCATAACTCAGCTCAAACCCCACAAAGCTGAGGGACCCGGTGTTTTTCCCCTCACTCCTTGCACACGCAGTGCTATTTGAGCCACTAATATTCTGTAAATCTGCCTCTGTGGCACAGCACCAGAGCCCACGGGGTGCAACAGCTCCCCGTGCCAGCAAACAGCCTAAAATTAGCACCAAAGAGATTGGGCTCTCGAGTGCTTCATTCCCTTTTTCCTCTCACAACAGGGCTGGATTTTTGGCTGCTGAGCACCAGTTAATAACATCAGCCTGTGGTTCCTTTAACAGAGTGCAGCACCTTTGGTTCAGGAGATGAAAAATCCCAGCACCTCCACCTCAATTATCCCACTGGCATGGCTGGAGGAGGTTCTTGAGGAGCCAGTGGACTTTGAGCTTTGCCACAATCACCTGCAGATGGCAGGAAAATGGGAGTGGGAGAGAGGCAAAGCAGCTCCCTGGCCGGGAGTCACCGCGGGGCCACCTTGGTCTCCTGGAGTGTTGGGGTGGCCGTGCCACCACGGGTGGCCTTGGGACACCTCGTGGGCCATGTCCCACCTTTCCTTCCTGTGTGAGAGCAGGGTGCTGTTTCTCCTGGTGGGAAAGAGTGGGGAGAGCTCAGCAGGAGCAGATCCCAGAACCCCGTGTCACTGCAGGGCCATGGGAGGTGCCACTGCAGGGCCCTGGGGAGGTGTCACTGCAGGGCCATGGGAGGTGTCACTGCTGGGCC
>VZTR01013734.1:20792-34622 GCA_013400775.1 Chaetops frenatus | reverse complement strand
GGAGGTGTCACTGCTGGGCCCTGGGGAGGTGTCACTGCAGGGCACTGGGGAGGTGTCACTGCAGGGCCCTGGGGAGGTGTCACTGCAGGGCCATGGGGAGGTGTCACTGCTGGGCCCTGAGGAGGTGTCACTGCAGGGCCCTGAGGAGGTGTCACTGCAGGGCCCTGGGGAGGTGTCACTGCAGGGCAGTGGGGAGGTGTCACTGCAGGGCCCTGGGGAGGTGTCACTGCAGGGCCATGGGGAGGTGTCACTGCAGGGCAGTGGGGAGGTGTCACTGCAGGGCCCTGGGGAGGTGTCATTGCAGGGCCATGGGAGGTGTCATTGCAGGGCCCTGGGGAGGTGTCACTTCTGGACAATGCAGTGGGTGGCATTTCTCTGTCACCATGGGCCAGGCAGGGGGTGGGCACCTCCAGAGGGTGCTGCTACCCATCCTGATGAGCTGTTTCAGGTTGGATGGGTCCTGTGTAAGTCCTTCTCTTTGCTCTCCACAGACTCAATCTCCAGGCACAAGATCCAGCTCATGGACAAGCACAGGAGTTCCCTGAGGAGCAGGGCCTGTCCTGTCCCTGTGGGATGTGGGTCCTATAGGCTCTCCAGCACCTTCTGATCCCCACACAGGTGCTTGATGCCTTCAGAAAGTGGAAACACAAACATCAGCTGATGATTTTGATGATCCCTGTGGGTCCCTTCCAGCTCAGGATATTCCGTGATTCTGGGATGGAGCACCAGTCAGAGCGAGGAAAGCTCTGAGCAAAAAGATAACTTTGGGGTCAAGGAAAATGCAATCCAGAGAGCAGGAGAAATGGAAGGACAGAGGCAAAGTGTCCCTGATTTTTCATAGCCACTTTGAAGGAATCCAGCATCAATTGCTGTTTCACAGCAGAATTTCAGAAAATCATGGCAGGAAGTTCAGGTACTGGAGAAACAGCCAGAGCCAATTTCTCTTGTACTTATCCCATGGAAAATACTGCCAGTGCCTCATATCTTGGGAGGCTGAGCTGAGCCCAGCTGGCTCACCTTGTCTGGAGCCATTTCTGCAAGCCTGACCTATGAATTTTTGTCTATTTGTTTGTTTATTGTTATTTCACAACAAATCCTTCCCTGTCTGCCATGACAATGAGGTGTTTGGGCAGCCAGCACACAGGGAATGGAGAAATTCCATGACATTGTTTTCAGGTGGGCCAGGCAGAGGTTCTTTACTGTCAGCTTTCACTTTATTAGGTATCACCAGAAAAAATAACAGGAGAAATTATAATTCAACTGAAGTCCAGCCCAACAGCAGCAAAATTTCAAATATCCAAGTTCTCCAGTAGATTTAGAAGAAGAAGCCAAAGGACCTGTTTGCTTTTGTGAACATTTTTTAAATCTGTAAATCTCTCGGATTTTTAATCCCAGAATAACTCCTGAAGTACAGGGACACTTCTCTTTTTAAATCTCAACAATTCCAAGCACAAATTTGTCCAGGGGAAATCTGAGAGGCTGCCTCAGGTTCAGATAAGTGATGGGGAGTTGGCATCTTTGTCCTGTGAAATTCATCCTCCAAACTCAACTCAGCCATGGAGACCCCATAAATTTTGATGGGGCTGATGAGAACCAGGGGATGTTTCACAGGAGGAGGAATTCTGACTCCAACATTTCACCTCCAGGTCAGACAGAGCAGTGTCATAACAAAGAATAGTCCTAAAATTTTCCATCATTTAAGGATCATGTCAGATCTGCTTTAATAGGAATAAACTTTTTAGGGGTTTTTTTTGTGTCCTAATGAAGTTTGATCAAACATATGTTGGCAACAGCAAGGCTGCACTCACTGCAAGAATATTTCTGCTGATAACACTCTAAAATTTTCCCCACATGAAATCTCCTGAAGGTTCGACTTTTAATGGAAAAAAAAGTCACCATATTCCTAAATTTATTAAGAGATTCCTGACTTTCTTGCTGGCTTTTTATGGGGTTAAAGGTTGATCAATATTTTAGACAACCTAAAGCCCATTTCAGCTTGAGTGTGCTTGGAATGACGAGTTCCAGAGTTAATGTGGGGTGAGGGTGATGCTGGAAAGCTGCAAGGGAAGTTCAGCTTGTTATTAGAGGGCTGAAAATATATGGAGGGAAAATCTATCATATTCATTTTCCACATGATTTCAAAGAAAAAAGAAAAGAAACCACTTAGAGTTAAAGCTCTGAAAAAAAGTTCACCTCTAATTCCATAAGTTATGGGCCTATAAATCAGTCAAATAATACAGAGCTGGCCACCAGGCAAATATATCTTTGAGCAGCAATAACTGAGAAGGGACATTCTCTTATTCAGGGGTTGTTCATAATTCACTGTAATTGGTGGGAAAGTGAGAGCTGAGACAACTTAATTCATTCACAATTGCTGATGTTATTATTTCAGAATAAAAATAGTGAGTCCAATGAAAACCATCTGGTGTCAACAGAAACCATCACTGGTCAAGCACCAGCTTGGGACAAGGTGAAGATGTTTGAAACTGAAAGTTTGGGGGGTTCCAGCTGAGCTATAAACCCCATTTTTAATAAGAATAATGGTAGGAAGTGTGTCTTCCAGTGTCTTTACCCAATTTTTTGTGTTTTCACAGAGTTTTGATGCCTTGCCCATGAGCAGTTTGTGTGGTGTGGCTGACCAGGAGACAAGCCTGTGAGAGGAATTCCTGAAACTCCAGGAGGAAAAAAAATCCTCCCAGTCTGAGTATCTTGAGCTGGATGATGACTTTCAGAAGGGGATTATCAGCAGGGCTGGCAGGAGGGTGGCACTTTGTTAACCACCCCAGGGTCTGCTCAGCCTCCAGGATCCAGAAAAGAAAAAAGCCAGAGCTCCTTTCTTTGTGCTCTGAATGTCTCTGGAGAGCAGTGTGGGACACTTTCTGGGACTGCCTGTGGGATCACAAGTTTTCAAAAGCCCATTTTTGGAGGCTCCTGGGCTGCCACACTCACCTGAGTCTCCTCAGAACTTCAGATCAAACCTCAGCCACATCAAACCTTTCCCTGAGCATCCACCAGGAGCCTTGGAGGGGAGGGGGCTGCTTATTCACACTTTGGGTTTTAATCTGCAGCCAGAACAGGAACAAAGGGGAATAATAAATAAATAAATAAATAAAATATGGTCCTTGCACGTGGTTTTTTTGTGGGAGCAGCTGGAGCCTGTGCCTGGGGGAGCCCATCCCAGTGGGATCCCAGTTGTGACTGGGAGCACTGAGTGTCCTGACGTGGCTGTGGGGGTGTTTGTGTGAGCTCAGCTCCTGCTCCCGAGCCCTTGGGGGCCTGGCTGTCAGCACTGCCACCAAATGTGTGTCCCCACATCAAAGCCCTGCTGACTTCCTACTCAGGAAAACAAGGGAAAGCAGATTTCTCTCTGCATGCTCTTTATTTTATCGTGTTTTTGGTGTTTGATTGATTCCTTTTTTTTTTCCTAGGAGAAAGCCTGAGGGAGCTGGTTTGTTTTATCAGGAAATGAGAATGAATTGACTGGGGTGCTGTCTCAGTGCTGGTTCATTTTCACCCCACAGTGCCCCAGAGTGAGGGCTGAGGCTGCTGATGGAGCTGGGACAAAGCTGCTGCTCTGGGAAAGGTCCTGCTCAACCCTGCAAGGATGGAGGGACTTGTAAGGGGGTTCTTGTCACTGGAAAATGAGTGATTTTAGACAAAAATTGTCCCAAATTTAAATACCAAAACCAAACTGCACTTTTTGAAAGTTTCTTCACATTCTCCTCCCCTGCCTTTCTGGAGAGATGAGGCTGAGCTGTTTGTGAGGTTGAAATTTTCAGTGACTGTCTCACAGACTGCCTAGAGAACTCCCTGCCTTTAGGACTCTTGCTCATGGATGCTCTTGGATTTACAAAATACTTCTGATTCTTTAGACATTAGCAGCCATTAGTGCCAAAAGTGATCACCAAAATCATGGAATCAGGGAATGGTTTGGCTTGGAAGGGATCCTAAAGCTCATCCAGTGCCACCTCTGCCATGGGCAGGGCACCTTCCACTGTCCCAGGGTGCTCCAAGCCCCAGTGTCCAACCTGGCCTTGGGCACTGCCAGGAATGAGGGACCCCAAACATCATCACCCTACAGATTTTAAACTGAAAACTGAAGTTACAGTAACACCAGCCCTTACTGAATATCAGGAGGAAACCTACAAATTCCAGCTTTATCCAGTTTTATGTTCCTTTGGGCTCAGGTGAGCAGGCTCTCAGTGTTCCTGAGCATCACTGCCTGTCCCCAGTGATGTCACAGAGGGTGACACAGCCAGCCCTGCACTGCCAGGGCTCACTAACGTGGAAAACTCAGCACCAGCTTAGTCACAGAGAGTAGAACAAATTCTATTTAGTGTTCAGGAGTGAATCACAGCAGAGATAATATCCAAAGCAATTTCAGCTGGAAGGGCAGGAATGACTGGCTGTGAGCACAGCCTGGGCAGGGACAGACACAAACACTTCCCCTGCTCTTCAGCTCTGGCTCCGTGTTTGCTGAGTTGTTTGCACAAATAAACCAAGGGGAAAGGCAGCAGCCACTCTTGGGGACAGGACTGGAGCTGAGCTTGCCTCCACTTGAGGGGTCTCAGAAGTGTGATGGCATCAGGAGTCCAAACCCTGCAGAAAAACTGTGGCTTCATTGTCCCCTCTCCAGTTCTCCAGGAGCCTGAAGAAATTCCTCTCCCAGGGAACACTGGGATGCTGCAGTTCTTGACTTGCATGCTCATTCTTTTCTTATGAGGACTCAGAAAAATGGCTACTTAACCATTTATCCCTCTTCATCCAGTGATAAAGTTGTGGGGGATTTTTGGTGTACATCCACAGACCCCCAACACTGGCATCAGTTACTAAATCTGCAGGAGCATCAACATCTGGAGTTAAAAGGTGCAGGAAATTTGAAAGATGCCAAATCTGTCCCAGTTTAATGCAATTTTTTTCCATGGACTGCAGTGGTAAGGACCTTAAAGAACCACCTGACTCCTTCCAGCTTGAGATAGAGGCTCTGCCACAAGACTTTAGAGAAAGATGGGAAAAAAAGAGGGGAAAAAAGTGAGAGTGAGCCAGGGGATAAGGGAGTTAAGGGACCTGCAGCTTGAGCTGCTCTCGAGGGAGACAGGAAAGCAGCAGAGATTTGGCAATGAGCACAGATCCCAAAAATTAGATCATGGCCCATAATTACCCTCCGAGCTGGTCCTGGTGCCAACACCTCAATATCTGTGATTGTTGTGTTTTGAAGTCATGTCGGAAACCCCGAGTTTCAGTCAATTGCATTCCCATGCCCGGGCACTCCATGTCACTGCCCGTTCCACAATAAAACCTACCTGGCATTGTGTAGGGAATGAGTAACAATTCCTGTGCTGAAAGGGAAGAGGGAGAAACACCAAGAACTCTCTCAGGCGCTGAAGTCAGGGGGAGCTGGCGGGGCTGGCACAGCTCAGTGCCCGTGACTCAGTCCCTTGGCCCCTGTGCCAGCCTCGTCCTGCCACTGGCACCCCACGGCCTCCCACAGCCACGCAGGGAGCTGCCCAACCCCTAAACTGCTCCTAAAATCTCCACGGGGTTTGTACAGAGCAGCCCAGCTCCTAAATTCCTCAAAAAGTTGTCCACGGGGTTTGTGTGGAGCTGCCCAACTCCTAAATTCCTCAAAAAGTGTCTGTGGGGTTTGTGTGGGCTGCCCAACCCCTAAACTGCTCCAAAAATCTCCATGGGGTTTGTACAGAGCTCCCCAACTCCTAAATTCCTCAAAAAGGTGTCCACAGGGTTTGTGTGGAGCTGCAAAACTGTTAACAGCTCCAAAAAGTGTCTGTGGGGTTTGTGTGGAGCTGCTCAACTGCTAAATTCCTCAAAAAATATCCACAGGGTTTGTGGGGAGTTGCTCAGCTGCTAAACAGCTCCAAAAATGTCCACAGGGTTCGTGTGGGGCTGCCCAACTTCTAAATTCCTCAAAAAGTGTCCACAGGGTTCATGTGGGGCTGCCCAACTCCTAAATTCCTCAAAAAAGGTGTCCATGAGGTTTTTGTGGAGCTGCCCAACTCCCAAACTGCTCCAAAAAATGTCTGTGGGGTTTGCATGGAGCTCCCCAACTCCTAAATTCCTCAAAAAGTTGTCCACGGGGTTTGTGTGGAGCTGCCCAATGCCTAAATTTCTCAAAAATATTTCCATGGGGTTTGTGTGGAACTGCCCAGCTGCTAAACTGCTCCAGAAAGTGTCTGTGGGGTTTGTTGAGCTGCATCTTCCCATCAGGAATGCACCCAGCTCCTCTAATTCAGGACTAACTGAAAGCTCCTTTATTCAGGACTAACTGAAAGCGTTCGTTCCTAAAAAGATTCTTTGCACGAAATCCCTCCAAATCCCAGGATTCCAACCAGCAGAGGGCACGGGCAGCCACTGCCATGCACTGCAATGCCCAAGGCTGTCAGGACTACTAAATCATAGAGATGGGGCGACTAGGAAGTGATGCAAAAGTCTTTATTTTATCAGTCTCATGATGGAAGGGTGAGACAACAAAGTGTTAAATCCATGCCATAGCACTAGAAGCCGAAGTTGCAGAAGTTACACTTCCTTAAATAAACTTTTTAACCAATTAGTGTTTGACCAGCCGTTTGTTAGCATCTTTAAGAACCAATTACCATTTGCATTATCCCACGTGGGCCTTATTACAATGTGACTTTCACAATTCATTCTCACAATGCTCCATAACCTTGTACTAATTTTCTACATAAGATTATATTGTTACATTAGAAGATTTTCACTAACTTCACCAAATGCTGAGTGCATGTTTTGTTTGTTAAGACACCTATGTTCTAGCCTAAAAAGCCTTTGTTTAAACTACAGACTCTTCTTTGTGTTTTGTATTTCTGCTGTTTCTGCTTTTGGCACATGACCGATCTGTTCCCAGAGTTGAAGCTCAAACTTCAATTCCTGTTCAATGACATTTCTATCCCATAGTTTTCCCATGTCTGCGTGTTTCCTCTCAATGTTAGCACACAGATGAGCAGAATTATATGGATTTTCAATCTGACTCTGAGAATTCTCTACAAACCCACTCCTCACACAAGGCCAAAAAAAGGGGTTTTAGGGCAAAAAAAAAAAATATGTGCAGGAGAGGTTCAACCCCCTGTGATGTCACTTGGAGCAAACCCATCTTCATCCCATCTTCCGTCCCTGCCCCTGCACAGCCTGGCATGGAAAAAACCAAAAAATGAACAGAACAACTCCGAAGGCAAAAGAAAAAGGACGTTTTCCATGGCACTGAGCTGGAAGTTAAAGACATTTTGCCTGCAGAGATTCCCGGGGTGCCGATGATGCCAAGAGCTCCCTGAGAGTCCTCAAGGAGCTGGGGCTCTGCTATGGCCCAGCCAAGCCAGGCTCCAGTGCCTCCAGCCAGGAAAAGGCAGCAGCGTGGTGGCAGCTGAGTGTGTGGTGATTAAGGGCAGGACATGCCTTGGGATTGAGGATTTCTTAGGGTTTTTTTTAAGTTCCTGTTTATAGGTTGACTGCATTTCCCCAGCGTTTGAACTTCTTCCCCGCGCCGCTCCTCGGCTGCTGCTGACACTGGGGGAGAATTAAAAAGCTTCCTCTGAGCAAATCTCTTGATTTAAACGAGCTGCTGCTGTGCCCTGCAGGCACAAACCCACCAATAAATGTCATTTTTCAGAGGACAGGATGCAGGCAAAGACCTTTCCTGGCATCACCACCAAAGCTTGAGGTCTTCTGCTGCACCAGGGCAAAGCTGCTGTGCAGAACAAGAATTTGGGGATTTGATCTCTTTTTCCACAAGAGAAGGAGGCTGAGTATGACTGAGAAACTGGCTCCAGCTCCTGGTACTGCACACTCGACCTCAGACCTCCAGAATCTTCTCCAAATCTGGCATGCCCAGCCCCAGCCCCAAACTGTTGTGAGCAGCAGAGGGAGGGTTGGTTTTTTTTTGGTTTGTTTTTTTTTGTTTTTTTTTTTTTTTTTCTTTTTTTTCTTTTTTTTCTTTTTTTTCTTTTTTTTCTTTTTTTTCTTTTTTTTCTTTTTTTTCTTTTTTTTCTTTTTTTTCTTTTCCTGCATTTAATTACAGTGCAGCCAAATCTCCAAACAGGACTTTTTTTTTTGTCAGACCTGAAGTGTTTATTTCGCTTGCCAAAACCTGGACCTGCTGCCCGTGGTATGTGTGGCATCTCACATATTTACTCACTGCCGATACTCCGACAGATACCGCCACAAAAGGGGGAAGTCACGATGCTTTGCGAGCTAATAAATCAATCCCTTTGCTCTATTAACAACTGAAAGGAATTCCGAGGCAGCCCCAAAGCTCGGATCGGCCACACATCTGCAGCTGACCCCATTTCCACTGCCCCATTCACAAATCACTCCTGCTTGGTGGGATTCCCCAGGGTGATCCGGGCGTTCAGGGAGCTCCTGCACCTACCACGGGCAGAGCACCCAGGAGGGAGGGTTTCTGCCCTGGGAAAGGTTTGTCCTGTGCTTTTTGCGCTTCTCACTTGGACTCAGGGCAGTTTGAAGGTGGCTGCAGGAGCTCTGGGGATTGGAGAAGAGATGGATGGGTAAAAATGTTTGAATAAATGGTGATGCCTTGGGATTTTAGCTTTTATGTTTTTCATATATTTGTAATCCTGGAATTCTTCAGTGTAGAACTCCAAGCTCCATAGACAGTGGCAGCTGCTGCTTCCCCATTTTGGGCAGACACAACAATTCCTCTCCAGGCCTGGCAATCAAGGACACCTCACTGCCTCAGGCCCTCAGAGATGGAAACAAAAGTGAGCTGGGGGGGGGGAAAACTTGGGGTAAATGACTTCATTAGCTGAAGCTGTAATTGGGAGATTAACTCCCAATATGGAAATGGACCAAACTTATAAAAGTGTGAAAACCTTTGACCCATCATCCTTTTTTTGAGTGTAGCCCTTGGAGGGCTTTATCTGCCCGAAATGTACCTGAAGGCCCTTCAATAAATAGAACTGCTTTTTATTCCCTTAATTAACAGCCTGGCCTCTTTTTTTTTTTCAATGGAGCCTTTTAACAAATCCTTTATGCCAAATCTTTTATAAAAATCTCCTATGGGAGGCTGGCAGGTGCCTGGAGGGCTGCCTGGCTGCTGGGCAGGGCAGGAAGGCAAGGCAGGGCACTTTGGGGACAAGGACAGGCTGGCCTTGCTCCACTCCATGGCCTCAGAGCATGGTCCCATCCCATGCAGAAAGCCACCAGCCTCGGCTGCTTGTCCCAGAACCCCATTTTAGGGTGGATTTGGGGTGAAGCCCAGCTCTGCCCCAGCGCTCGGGGGTCTGGCTGATGTCCCTAAGGCCACGCTGTGCCCTGCCTGCACAGGGGGACAAGCAGCCTGTCCCCACAGCCCCTGGTGGCCCTTCCAGTGTCACAGGGTGGGACATGCCCCCACTATCATCCAAAAATACCCTACAGACGTGCAGAGACTCAGAGCCATGAGATGACTTCACAGGGGCCACCACAAAGCCCGGGGTCAAAATGCTTCCCTCTCAAAAGCCTCCCTGCTCTGTCCTCAGAAATGAACACTCACTTTGTTTGCTGCATTCATTTCCAAGAACTCCTTCCGTTCAATGGAGGGCTGAGTGGTGCTTCAGCTTATTTTTACTGAGTGGCTCCCAGCCCTGGAGTGGCTCAAGCCTGCTCTGTGTTTGTCCTTCCCTGATGCTTCACAGCACTGGCAGGGCAGCAGATGCTTTGCAAGCTGCTTTGAAGGCAGATCCGCTGCCACAGAAGAGTTTGAAAGCTGCAGAGGCCAGGCAGAACATCGTGTACCATTGTATCCCCTTTATCTTTTCCCGGGATTCATCTTCAAACCCATTGTTTCCCCCAGCTCAAGTTGTTTAGAGCTTTGGCTGTGAAGGGCAAAGCCAGGGCCAGCTCGTTCCATTCCCCCTTTGGGGAGTGTCCAGGGTGTCACAGCACTGTCCCCCAGCTGTGCTGGGGGTGTTTCCTCTCTGGCTGCCCAGCAGCCTCGTGTCCTCTGCAAAAGGGGCTTATTTGGGGTGAAAAAGGTGGTACAGAGTCCCTTGAAAGAAAAGAATCTCTTAATCCAAGGGAAAACAAAATCCACCCAGTTGTGAGTCGCTCTTTTCCTCCCCTTCTCCTCTCCTGTCCCTCCCCAATTATTTTCTGCCTGATGACTTCACAGGGGAGGCCCTGAGGAGTTTGATTTGTCATCCCAAGACCCTTTATTTACATCAGCAGGGCTGGTGGCTTAACGACCCCCCCTGGCGAGCACAGGCTCCCCAGGATCTCATCAGTCTGCTGTTTTCCAGCAGATTTATCCCATCCATCCCTGTTTGCCTGGGGACAGGGAGAGCTGGACCAGACCCCAGAGGCACCACTGGGAACGGGAGGAGGGGTTGGTTCCACTGGCACAGACAGGGCACAGCTCTGCCCAGGGATGCTCCAGCAGCTGGGCTTGGGGTCACAGACACAGCAGAGCCTTTTGGAGCAGAATCCACACGGGACCAGCAGCTTTCCCTGCTGACAGGAGGAGTCAATCCAGCACTGGCATCCCTGCTCCTGGAACAGCTCTGGGTGCTGCAGATTGCTGGGAGCTTCCTTCAGTGGCAGCAAAGGCCAGTGAGTGACTGAATGACTGAATGGCTGAATGAATGGCTTTTTTATTTGCTGTCTGTGCCCCTGGGCTCTCTTAGATAACACCCACCCATGTTTTCAGTTATATTCCTCATCCACACGGTAAAACTTTAAGCCAGGCTTGGTGGAACTGCTCCTTCCAAGACAGGGATGTCTGAGGTTTGCTCTTTTTTTAATCGCCTGAAGTAAAACCAAGTGATTTGGACATCTGTCCATCCTGAGACAGGCCAAGATGCCCCTCTGGACATGGACCCCAGCCCCTGGGGAGATGTTTGCAGCTCACAGTCAGCAGGGCAGCACCCAAAAAGCTGAATTCCCAGGCATGTGCCATTAAAAGGCCACGGGGAATCTCCAGAACAGGGGAAAAAAAAGCAAAGAAAGGGGAAAAGGTGGAAAGGAAGGGCACTAAACTGGAATAAAGCCTGGCCTTGGTCTGGGGAGCTTTGTGCCAGGAATTCCTGCCCAGCACCACTTTGCAAATGAGAACAGTGAAGAATTTTTTTTTCCTACTAAGGGCCATGTGAAAAGCTTGATTTCGGACTCTGCCAAAGACAGGATGGGAATCCTCTTATAAGGATTAAACTTTCAGGGAAAAAAAAGATAGTTCTCTTCTAAGAAAAGCTGTGCACTTGGCTTGTAAAGTGTGTAATTAGTTATAAAACCCCAGGCAGCCAATTCCACTGCCAGGGTGAGAAGCAGATAGAGGTAAATTTGGTGAATTTGCTGTGATTTGGGTTCAATCTTTCATACATAACTCCTGATTAAGTCATATCTTCCTGATAGGATTATCAGTTTAGCCCTTTATTCTGCACAATCTTTCCCAAACTGCTCAGCTCCTGATCCTGTGCATCACTTGCTGGTCAGCACAGAACATACTCTTGGCCAGAGGCCAGGGCCTTTTCCCAATGACACGGGGGAAATTTGGATTTCACCTCCTTTACAGAACCTCTTTGCATTCTCTGCTTTATTGCATAATGGAGATTTGATCCTCCTCTGGAGTCAGCTGAGCCATTTCCAAGGGATAGCAGTTGGATCCCCCACTTCTTTGTCTCTGCTTTCAAGGCGGGGTGGACTTTTCAGGGGTATAAAATCCAAACACCAGCTCTACCCTTTGGGCTGTGCTGCACAATCCTTCCTGTGTGTTGGTGGAAGTGCTCTGTGAGGGGTTTGGAGCCTGTGGAGCTGGTTTTGGGATGGCAAAACCATGGTAAAAGGAGGGGTTGGACATGGAGAGCTGTGAGGAGGTGACACAGCTGCTCCAAGTGCTCCAAAAACCCAGGGACGAAGCCCAGCAGACTGTGGTGGTTCTTGTGAAGGCTGCCCCACCTTCCTGCGGGTGACACCACCTGCAGAGGTGACAGATGGCCCTGCCAGGACACCCTGGGTGACAAAGACATGGCTCCTGTGGGAGGAGGAGGAGGAGGAGGAAGGTGTGCAGGCAATCCCTGTGCCTGCTCTGAGCCTGGGAGTGCTGAAACCATCTCATGCAAATGGCATTGTGAGCTAATTGGTGTTAACGAGTTTATCAACAGCGCTCCCACCTTACCAACAGCGCTCCCACCTCTCCTCCAGAGGCAGGAACAGCAGTGACAGATGCCGAGGGTGGGGTTTGGGAGGGGTCTGGGTGTGTCCTCCCTTCGCCGTCCCACCGGGCTCTGAAGAGGTTCCGTCCCTCGCCCACCTCCACCCTCTGCAGTCAGCGCATCAAGCGCTTGGGAGCAGAAATCCAATTTTTGGAAGAACAAGTGACATCTGGGAAACAGAAAAAAAATAGAAAAAACCTGCGGTTTTTTTTCAAGCAACGGTGCCTGAGATGAGGCTGCCCTGCCCAGGGATGTGTTCCCAGCTCATACCCAGGCCAGCACACCTTGTTCCATCCCTGCCCTGTCCACAGGGAGCTTTTCCAGAGGTGCATCCAGAGGTGCAAGCCAGGAGGGCTCCTATAGCACAGCTCCAAGGTTAAGAGGAAGTGCCAGGCAAAGAAACTCTTCTGAGAACACCAAAGTCCATCCAGCACTTAACGGGCAAGGCCACACAAGCCCGGGAGCCAGAGCCTCCTCCCCATCCCTGCCGTAACTCCCTGAGTGCCCGTGCCTGTGGCACCCATCAGTCACCAGGGAGAGCTGAGCCCTTGCTGGGGATACACAAACCGTGACAGCAGATGCACCCAGTGCCTTTGATCCCCGCTCTGTGTTTCGTTTCAGGGGTTTTTCCCCGGCTCAGTGGCAGTGGGGAGGGCCCGGCTGCTGCTGCTGCTGCTGCTGCTGCTGCTGTGGGGGCACAGCCCGTCCCAAGGACACGCACGAAACAACAAGAGACTGTGCTGAAAACATTTCCTGCCTCAGCCAGGGGCTCTCACGGCCTGGGAGTCGTTTGGAGGAGCTCTGGCAGCAAGTGCAGGATCAGAGTGTGACTCCTCCAGCCTCGGTCTGTGTTTCAGTACCCAGCAGATGCCCTGCTCGTCTGGGAGCTTTGCAGGCTGCACAGAGAAAATGGCACCGTGAGAAGCTTTCCAAGGAATATCCCCTCCTTCTCCAGCTCCCTGGTGCATCTACTGGCACCGTGAGAAGGTTTCCAAGGAATATCCTGTCAGTCACCAGCTCCTCAGTGCATCCATTCAGCCCAAACCACCTCTCTAAACCCACAACTGGGGGTCTGAGTGTCTCTGAGAGCCCCCATGGGCCATCCCACCTTTAAAGCAATCGCTCTGCTCTCAGTTCAGCAATTCTGGCTGAGAGACACATTTCCAGCTCTGCAAAATGAGATGCTTAGCCCAGATTCACCGTGCATAAGTGTCTCATACACATAAATATACACTTATTTACCAGCTCTCATGTGCTAAATGCTTTCTAAACTCCTGCCTGTCAAGGAGCTGGCTGAGCTGCGAGCAGGATTCCTGTCTGGTGGCTGCTTGGTGTGTGCCAACAGCTCCCTCTGGGTTTTTTGTCTAAGATTTACTTCAGTCGCAGGGAAAAAAAAAAAAAAAAAAACAAAAAACCAACAANNGTTTAGATTTTTTTCACTCTGCAGGAAAAAAAAAAAAAAAAAAAAAAAACACCAAGCAGCGCCTTTATTCCCAGAAGAATTTTTGGCAGTGAGAGCTCCGAGCATGACCCATCCCTGCAGCCCAGGTTGCTCGGTCTCTACATCAGCCCTGGGGGCCAGAAAAACCTGGGAGGGGAGAGGAGAGGAGAGGAGAGGAGAGGAGAGGCCAACAAGCCCCAAATCCCCACGGATTTT
>VZTR01013734.1:0-20759 GCA_013400775.1 Chaetops frenatus | reverse complement strand
GCGGAGAGGAGAGGAGAGGAGAGGAGATGGGTTCTGTCATGGAAACTGCTGTGCCTTTGTGTCTGGGAAGGCAGCAAGTGTCAGTCTTTGGGACACAGAGGATTTTTGGGAAGGTGTATCCCGAGCAGAGGTCCCTCCCTGCAGCTTTCCAGGGCTCCATGGAGCCTCCGTTTGCACAGCCCTGACAGTCTGTGCTGGAAAGAGCCTCAAATTCCCCCTAACAGCATCAGTGACCTCAATCCTTGGCCGTCCAATCCATCTCAGGCAGCAAATGTGAGAGGGAACAGCATCTCAGAACCCCTCCCGTGATTTACGAACTACCACAGCTGATTTTACAGCTACTAAAACACAGCAAAGCTCCAAACAACAGCTGGGTGAGCTGTCTGAGTGGGGAATGGGAGCCAAAAGTAGGAGACACATGGGTTTGGGCTGAGGTGAGCAGCAGGCAGAGGTTGAGCTGCAGTCCTGCAGCCCAGATTTGAAGGCTGACACATTTATGCTGAATTTCACCAGCTGAGAGTCTGGTGCTGTGGAGTTTTTGCAGCCACCAGTGTTGATAGAATCAGATCTCTGATAAGAAGTGGCTGCTCCATGTCCCTGTTCGTTGGAACTGGAAAGAAAGAGCTGACCAGTCTGGAAAAATTCTGTGCAGTCTGGTAGAAATGGGACTGAGCTGCCATGGAAATTTAATAGAGTCATATGCAGAAATTACTGTAAATAGTTGTAGAATTTAATAAGTGCTTTTATGCTTCCTGTTGGGTTATTTTTAACACTCTGGTAGAATTCCATGGTGGGATATGGTTATGTATTAAATTTTAACAGTTCTTTTAAAAAAGAAGCTGTTGAACAGTATCATTTTCTGTTAGGTTACACGGGATGCCTCCATTAGGAGGGTTTTTCTGCTTCCAAACAAAACCTGAACAGATTTGAACACTGTACACAAGCAAAATAATCCCAGCTCAGGGAAGATATTAATGAAATCCAGGCTGGAAATATATGCAGGAAGCTGCTGCAATGTTTCTGTTTCCAACTTCAGTTCACACAGGTGAATTGAAGAGCAAACTAAGGTTCACCACATCCTAATGGTGTTTGGGGGCACTGTCAAACCCCTGAACTCTGAGATTTCCCTTAAGGACATCTTTTTGATTCCTATCTTCTTTTGTGATCAAGGAGAAGTTTTCCTGCAATTTGAGCAGGCTGGATACATTTCATGCCTCTTTTAATCTGACCCAATGTGGTCCAGATGAAAATCCTTCATGAAGCTCAGCGATGAAGCTGGGAAATCTTGGATCCTGTAGGATTTTTTCCTCCAGGAAAACATCTGAGCCTGCTGTGAAGATGTCCATTGCTTTTCTCCTCTGGCTGTGTGATTAATCACCGTGGTTTCTGCAGGACTAACATGGTCATGTCTCATTAGCTCCCCTTGGCCACCACACGTTCGTTAGTCAGGCATCACCAGACCAGCTCTGCTTTGAAGGACTGCAGGAGGTTTTGTACAAATCCTGCCCAACTTTCCCCAGAGTGCCTGGGAGTGGTGGTGGAGTTCAAGTCCCTCTGGGAAAGGGGTGAATTGTTCTCTTCGTGCTCCTGAGCTGAGAGTGCCAAGATGAAGAAACCCTGAGCAGGATGTGGTCATGGAAGGGTCATGTGAGCTGCTCCCAGGGTTTGGGGTGGGTGAATTCTGGCAGGATTTAGGCAGGAGAAGATTTGTTAAGGGAAGAGGAAAACTGAGGAGAAGATCTCCAGGTGAGGGTGTCACCACACCTTCAAGGTGTCACCACACTGTCCCCAAGCCTTGATACACCAGCAGCTGAGTGTCTCTCCCATGGGAACGTCAGTTTTGGGACCTGAGTTTCTGAGTTGGCTCCTTCCAGCCATTCCTGTGCTCGTGTGCCGTGGGCAGGTTTGGTCCTGAGCTGCAGGTTCTTTAGGCTGCAAAGGAGAGGGCATCGTGTGAGAGATGGGCGAGTGCAGGGATCTGTGTCCAGGGTTTTCCTTCTCCAGGGAGCTGCTCCATGGGCCATGCAGGCATTTTTCCAGCTGCAGATCCTGTCTCCATTCATTCCTCATGTTGGGACTATTCCTTCTGACTCCACTTCCTTATCTAAGCACGTTGAGTGCTGACCAATCCAGACAGGGTGTTCTCTTTTTTTAGCTCCAGAAGGAAAGGCTCATGAAATGCATTGCCAGTCTAAATCACTCCCTGACTTGCCTACATTTCAAATTAACTGGAGGAATATCAACAAACACAATGGCAATTCCTTTCCAATTCCATCTCCTTCAGCTGGTCTTTAACCCACTTATCAGACACTTGTTATTACAGAAATAATCAGGAGAAGAAAATACAGCAGTGCTGAATCAACACTACTGGGCTTTTTTTCACCCCATTTTTCTTCCTATTTGTTTTCTGGGTTTTTTTTTTTTTGTACTCGTGTAACTCTCTGGGTTTCTGTTGGACACACACCAGCCTGGAATTGCAAAAACACAGCTGGCTAAATCCATCACATCTTATTACAGGTTATCAATTCTCCTGTGCAATAAACACATCTGACAATTAGCAGGGAATTGATGAGTGACTCAGCTTAGAGGAGACCATTTTTTCCTATTTTGTGCCTGACAGAGAGGCTTGCAATACAGGCTGGATTTGCAGAAAATGCAAAATGCTGCTAAAGCCATTAGCATTTCTTATAACCAAAATGACAAATGGTCTTTACATTAATCTCAAATAACTTCTTTAAAGCAAGGATCAGGAAAGAATTTTCCTCAGAAGGATATTGCTGCTCAAACAGAGAGGCGCTTTCACAGGGCTTTCTCACCTTCTGTAGGATTGATGGGCTTGAAAAAACCATTGCTCTGACTTCCTTTGCTGATTCTTCTGCTAAAAAAAAAAATCATAATATTGCAAAGTCTGCATAGACAAAAGACTGAACCACGCTGTGACTCAGAGTGTCCAGTAAACCCTTTGGAGTAATAGTGCAGTAATTCAGATTTAACTTGTTCAGCTCCATATCTTGCTGCAATTAAACTGGGCTATTGTGGCCAGCTGGCTTTTTGCAATTCCAGCCCTTTCTCTGGTGGGGGGAGAGCTGCCAGTGCCAATCACAGCTCTAGAAAGGTCTGGAAATAAGGTCTGAAGGAGATTTTTGAGGAGGAAACTGTTTCTTCCCTCTACCCCAAGGTGAGACCTCCACTCCCTGCAATCACAGTGAGCCCTGTCACACAACTTGAGTTTTTCTCTTTGTTTCTATGGGTTTATGCTGGTTGGGGTTCGTTTTCTTTTGTGGGTATTTTTTCTAAGCAAGAGTTTTTTTCTCTTCTCGCAAGCTAAATATTTTTACACTGGCAACCTTGTCCTGACTTTGCTTTTTAAGTGCATTTTTCCCCTTGTTCTGGTGCCCTCTGTCCCCTGCTGGGGCAGGGATTTATTGTGGCCACGGGGGAGAAGGGTACAGGTGACACTGAGGAAGAAGACAACAAAAGGAGTAGATTTGGTCTGACCAGCAGCATGAGAATGCCCCACACATCCATCAGTGAGTGAAAAAGTTTTATTTGGCAAATCTTCCAATCCAAAATTCAGGTGGGTCGGGATGGGTGGGGTTTTCTGTCCATACTTTGAAAGAAGAGCAGTTTGGAATTACGGAGATTTGTGATCACTGTGGAAACAAGGGAATATTCAAACAGGGGTGTCAGAGTGTTGGTGCCACACCTGGGTGGGCACAGGGGGTCAGCTCAGCTCAGGAAGCTCGGGCTGGAGCTTTGAGGTGTTGCTGTTGGAGATAAAAATCCGTTGTTTCTGCTCCTCAGTGCTAAATGTGAAGGAATGTGCTGGTTCTCCTCGAGACTTCAGGGTGTGTTTCACACTCCAGGCAGGAGATGCAGCCCCATTTCCCCATGGATCCCCATCCCTGGAAGTGTTGGAGGCCAGGCCAGATGGGGTCCTGAGCAGCGTGATCCAGTCAGGTCATCCCTTAACCCCTTAACCAGGTGCTTTCCCAACCCAAACCATTCCATGATTAATGAGTGATTCCCAGATTTCCAAGCCTGGTCTGTGCTTCCTTCAAGGTGACATTCAGCACACAGAAGCTTTAAACAGGATGCCTTGGTTTGCATTTGCCACAGATGCAGAAAACCAGGGGGAAAAAAGCACATGTGGAGATTTCCTACAGCTCAGTTGATGCACAGCCACTTGTTAAATCCCAGGAACTTGAAATCTCTTCCTGGCAAATGAGTTACAGCTCTGCCTGGGCTGGCAGGTCTTTAGCAGAAGACAATGGCACTTCAGAGCACTTAGTGAGGGTTCATTAAAAAATAGGTCCAAATTATATCATGCAGGAAGTACGTAGGATGGAACAAAGAGGAGTGGGTGAAAAGCAGAGGGTTCCCAAATCGATGTGTTTTGGGAAAATCATCTCCACGTTCCAATAACCGTGTCAGCTGAATCGTTTGAGCTGCCTTTGTGTGCAAAATCATGCAGGAAATCCCAACAAAGCAGAATTTCTCGTAAGACTTCTGGTGCATCAGCCCTGTGGGCCAAGCCAGAAGGAAACCACAAAAACAACTGCTCTCTTTGCTGCGGGGCTACTGCGAGTCCCAGGTGGAAGCTGAAGATGAAATGTGTGTGAGAGAGTGTCCAAACACTGCAGAGCTTTCCAAAACCCTCCTTTTGGATGGGGAAACAAGCACATGACAGGGGCAGAGGGTCCATCTCCAAATTCTGCATTGTTCTCTCATCAGCTTGGCTGGAACTGACCCAGTGACTTCATTTATTTAAGAATATTTTCAAACATTTCCTATAGGTCTGGGATCAGGTATCACCCTGGAACATCTTTAAGGAAACTTTAGAGCTTTTATACACTTTCCTGAACAATGGGTTCATTTCTCCATTGTTGCTGTGAAATGGGTTTCTGCTGAACCTGAAATGTATAAACAGTGAGAAAAATTGGCTCTAAAAGGTCTTTAAAGGTAATTTATATTCAAGGCTTGGTTAAGGAGTTGGACTGTCATAGCATTACCTTTTAGAGAACCATAATAGTGAAAGTTAAAGACCAACAAGAGTAATGCGAGAGGGATATTTAAGTCAAGATTAAATGTTATTGGTGTCTTCTGAACGTTCAGAGAACATAAATTAACAGTTGGACTCAATGATCTTAGAGCTCTTTTCCAGCCTAAAGGATTCTCTGATTCTCAGGGCTCGCTCTCTCCTATGGGATTCTCTCAAAAAGTCACATCCTCCCCCTCCTGGGTGGTTTCTGTGCACATTTGAGATTTCCCCATCACCAGGGAGGGAAACCTCACCCCTGGACCTCGTGGATTCTTTGTCCAGGGGACAACAGGGAGGGCAACATCCAAACCCTCAGTTCTCCTGCCCGTGGTGTTCCTTCAATGTGAGGAGGCTGAGGGCAAGCAGAGCTCCCAGCAAGGTGTCTCAGCACCACAATTTCCCATTTTTGCAGTCATTTGTCCCTTTGCTGGATCCTGGGGAAGTCCTTGGCAAAGGAGCACAACAACCTGGAAGAGTTTTTGGTAAACATGTTAAACCTCCAGCAGAAGAGTTAATTTTTGAGAGTGAAGGATATTTTGGTTTGTCCACTACCTCTTTAGCTGGATGTGTTTCCAACTAGGAAATGTTCTTGGTACAAATTATATGTGCCTTTTTAAAAATTTCCTAAAATCCTATTGGGAAATAATTTTCTCAGATCTCCTCAGCAATGTTGGTTATCCCATTTTCACTGCATTATGAAAAAGAGAGATGCCTGCAATTTCTGGTTTCTTTAGGGGTGAATTTCATCTCTTTTGAGAAGTTTATGAACTACCCAAGTCTGTTTAAAGTCCTACCCCACAGTTTCTAAAAAATTTAATAATTTTCATCTTGAAGCAAAATTTCTTGGAGAGAGGAATCAAAAATCCTCAAACAAGAGAGGAAAAATGAATAAGAAAACAGAGCTTTTACGAATGAAAAGCAGGAAAGCAGCGCAAAAATTGCAGAGGGTTAAAAAAAGCCTTCATGCCAAGGACCTTGTCCTGTTGTCTTCCTCTGCAGAATCCCCAGAAAACTGCTGGCACTACACGAAACTTGCCGTGAGGCTGAGCCCGACAGCGCCGAGGCTCTGCTGAAATCCAAGTCCTGCTCGAGTTTTTTTCTCCAGGGTTTGTGAGAGCGATTTCCCTTCCACCTGCTGAGCAAACAGGATAGCAGTAAAATATTTCCTCTGAGTGACTCACAAATCTGTCGGAGGTGATGAGGCCCGTGGGGAGCTGGATGATGTCTTAAATAACGATTTGCTTTTCTCCTGCTGGCGAGCGCCGGGCTGGTAACACGAGCTGCATTCCCAGGCTGTGCGAAAAAGGGAACCAGGGAATCTTCTGTTGTTGGTTGTTTTGCTCTCAGTTTTCCAGCAGGCAACTGCAGCTCTGGTGCTCTGGTGGGATTTGAGATGCACATCAAAAAAAAAAAAAAAAAAAAAAAAAAAAAAAAAAAAAAAAAAAAATCAGAGGGGGGAAATTTCAGGAGTTTGGTGTTGTGCTGCTTTTACAGCCTGAAAAATTAAAATTAATAGCCCAAAATTCCTGCTAGGAATGGGATCTGCTGCATGGAACATGGGGTTTATCTGCTCAAAAGTTGTTTTTAGTGGTTTTTTTTTCCCATTTCAAGGTATTGAAGGATGAAGGCTCCACAGCCCTGAGAGCAGGCACCTCTGTACTGATGCCTTGGAGTGGCTCCCCAGAACAGAGGCTAGACAAGGCTAAGAGAGTAAAATGTGTATTTATTACAGGCCTTCAATAGGTACACCTTGGGCAGCCAAAAGCCTCACAGAGGCTACACCCAAGATGGACAATGGTCATAAGCTTTTCAGACAGAAATATGTTTGGTCCTTTTACATATCAGGGGTTAATCCTCCAATTACAGCTTCGTGTCCCCCTGGTTTGCTCCTTGCAAATTCACTTTTGTTTATCATTTTCAGGGCCTGAGGCTGGAGGGTGTCCTTGAGTTTCAGGCCTAGAGGGATTGTTTTGTCTGACCAAAAAGTGAAGACAGTTACTAACACTCAATGTGGAGTTTAGAGTTAGGCCATAACGCAGTCCAGGATTGGAAAAAAACATAAAGGCTAAAATCTTAAGGCACCACTGCTGGTCTGGCCTGTTGGAACAACATGATCCAATCTATTCCCAAAGGGAAAATCAAGGGATTGTGTGGCCCAGCACAGCTCATTCCATGTCATTCCTGGGGTAGCTCTTCACTGGCTGTCAGACCAAGCTGCTCCTCCCGCTGACAGCCACAAACCCAGGAGGCTGCAGCAAATCTCACCCGGAGCCCTTTTTATTTTTATTTCACTTCCATAAAGGCGAGACACCAAGGGAAGATTAAAGTGAATTATTGTGTGCTATGGGTTTCGGAAACATCCTTCTGCTTCCTTCCTAGGTCATGCTCAGCCCCGTGGGTTGGGGCTGCAGGCTCTGCTCCCATTCCCAGCCCGGGCCCTTCCCATTCCCATTCCCATCGCTGCTCTTCCCAACATCCGACCCAACGCGTCCCCCGGAGCCTTTCCAAGGGGAAATGATTAACTCCAGCCACCTATAGAAAGAAATTCTTCCTATTTAAAGACAAAGCCGAGCAGGGAAAAAAAAAAAGGCTGCAATTAAAATAGGCAGCAGGTTTTTTTCCAGGAATGTTTGAGTGTTTTCCGTGAAGGATAAAGAGAAGTTTCTGCCGTCTTGCTGGCAGTAATTGCTTTTGAAATTAATATATCCACTGCTTCCCCCTTCGAAATTAAACCCCATGTATCTGATGGAAATATTGATTTCTAAATAGTTGGAGTGCAAAATTAAAACATAAAGTAGAGGTGTAGTGAATTAAAGAAAAGGGAGATTTAGTTACACAGTAATTAATATTTGGACTTGTATTTAACTGATGATCTGAAAACAAGGTGACACCCATGAACAGTCAGGCTGAAAACAATTCGGGTTTCTTTTCTTTTGTTTCAGAGCTGTATTGAGGACTGAAAAGTTTATATCTTTCTCACCTGAAGATTTTAAACTAAGATTAAAGAAGAAAAGAGACAACATAAGCAAGTTTCAGGGCACAGGATTAATTACAAGGCATCTGTAGGTTTTTTTTCCCCATTCTCGAATAATCTACCCTGGAATATTTTGGTGTTGTTTTCCTGGTGCCAGCAGATTCCCAGCGAATTTATCCAAAGACATCTCAGTTCTTAACTTACAACTGGCCTCAAGCTGGAGGCTTCGTCCAAAGCCAAATGGAACCAGCCCTTTTCCAGTGGGGTCAGATTTGTTAACAAATCCTGGTTTTTCTTCTGAAGTCAGCATTTTGCCCATGCCATAGGCTGGACTTGATGATCTCAAAGTTCTTTTCCTACCTAGTTAATTCTGGGATTCTGTGCTAACACCTCCAGGAGGGCTTTCTTAGGCATCTGCCTGGGGGATATTCAGGGAAAAGGCTCCAAACCCAGAGCAGGATGTTTCAAGGTTGATTCCCCAACTTGAGGCACTTGGAAATTGATGTCAGGGATGAAGCTGTTCCCACTCACATGCAGAAAAATCTTTCTCTCCCTGGAAACAAAAGTAAATGCTTTCAGTTTGAATATTTTCAGCTTCCATGGCATGGAAGGCGAATGTAACGGGGTGGGGGGGAAAGGAGGAAAACTGAATGAATTCCTACCAGGAACAGCTAAAGCTGTCAGGCTCTGGGCTGGGGAGGATACTCCAGCTGACAAGTGAGACTGCAGAACTACAAAGATTTATTGTGCTCCAAAATAATTCCAGTGCTTGCTGAGCAGAACTGCTGCCCCAGAGTAGCTGCTCTCAGAAATATTTTCCATCGTGAGCTCCAAGTCCCCTTTCTTGCCCAGATTCCATCAGAACAAAGAGCCCCAGGATTTATGTGCCTGTCACTCACCTTGGGGGATGATCTGACTCCTGAGGTGAAGGTTTTGTGAAGACAGGAGTGAAGGGGTGCAGGGAAGTTGGGGAAACTGAGGAAATTGAGGCAATTGATGAAATTGAGGGCTGGTCCATGCTCAGGAGAGCAGAGATGCCCAGGTGTGGTTGGTGTTGCCTCAGCTCTGGTTTGGTGTGAGAGCAGAAGAAGGCCCTGTCTCACTCAGGGCTCACAGTGCTCAACCTCAACCCCACCAGGTTTTTTCAGACATTTAAAGGCATTTTCAGCATTGTTACATCACTTCCTCCACTTGATAACAGCCTAAAACCAGCAGATTTTGTGTAATGATGAGGAGATTCAAAATCCTCATTCTCTTTTCAGGTGCAGGTGCCCAAAATGAATGGGAGACAATCTCAGCTTCACAAAAAAATCCATTTATTTGCTGTCGGGCAGTTCCTGACCTGCAGCTCAGCAGCTGGAGCTGATGTACCTAAAAGTCATCACTACCTTGTTGATGGGGATACTTAAAAGGGAAATTAATCTTCTCTGACTTCAGGGTGTCTCAAAGCTAAATGAGTAATCCTGGGCTCGTGCCCTGGCCTCCCTTTATATTCACTGAAGAAAACCAGACCTCACCAAAATTTCCCTGTGTGCACGAGTCTGAGGATGAGACAAAAAACCTGGGCTATAAAGAGATCACAGATAACAAGCCCAGACTGTGTCAGGGGCCTATTTATAGGATTTCAGGGATAAATCAGGGAAATTATATTGTTGTGGCAATAGAGAACTCCAAAAAATGTCTTTGTCCCACTGCCCATCACGCACCTCCTGGAGAGGACACAAGGTACAGTGACAGAGGGTGGCACAGAAATGACACAAGGGACAAATGGCAGAGGCTGCTGGGATGAACAGGGCTCAGAAAACCGTGAATGGAAGAGGAAAACGTGGCTGTATTAAAGATCATGGGATAAATGAGTGTCAGGAGGGCCGAAAATCCAGGTGGGAGAGGAAAGGTCCCTGCCTTGAGTGGGGCACTGGGACCTGGACCTCGATGGAGCAGCTGTTGAGGGAGATGTGGGGCAATCAGGGTGGGAGAGGAGAAGCTAAAATAACTCTATTTAGGCTAGGAAAAGCAGAGAAAAGCCAGGAAAAGCAGGAAAAGGCCAGGAAAAGCAGGAAAAGGCCAGGAAAAGGATTGCTTTCTATAAATAGCCCAGGTAAACCCCCAGGGAAGGGAGAGAGTTATTTAAGCTAAAGGACAATGTTGGCCCCAAATCAAACTGGTTGTGAGTAAACAGAGGGGGGAAACATCCAGGAGGTTTCTGAGCATCACAGGAAAGATGTTCTGAAACAACTTTCCAGTCACAGCAGGAACCTGAGCACTTCTAAATCCGTCAGAGCAGGAAATGGATCTCTGTGCCAAGAAACTTACAGATCTCCATTCACATTACTCAGGCTTGATTTAATCTTCATTTTGCCAATGACAAATTTTTGTCCTGACTTAGGAAACGGGAGTGGACAAAAACTTGAGAGGCTGTGGTTGAGAGCTTGCCCAAGGGCAGGTCCATTCCCATGGGTGGGAATTGGGCTGGCAACAGCTGGGGCATCCACAAGTGACATCCTACAGCTTTCTAGGTCTCCTTATTGCCTCATTACTGCCTAATTCTGTTAATTGGTTGGGTGGGTTTTTTTGTTATCTGACCTTATCTCCCTCCCTGCTGTTTAAGTAGATCATTAGGCTGACAGTGGCTAATGCACCTTTGCAAAAACGGTGGGATTTTTCTGGCCTGGTTAAAAATGCCGTGAAATTTTGGGAAAAACCTCAGTCAGCAAAGAAACAAAACAAAAGCAGCACTGGGTTGAATATGGAAATTCAGCAAACAGGGAAACTGAGGAAACTGGGTTCAGTTTTCCTGTCCTTTAATTATCCATTTCACATGGCCATAAACAGAGGAATTTGATAGTGACACAGGAAAAAGCTACATTCTCACAAAGCCTTCAGTGCACACGTTCCAGTAGCAGCGGGTGAGGGTAAACCAGGGTGGTCTCTCATTTTGGGATTAGCCTCATATGGGCTTTTGGCTTGGCTCTGAACCCAGTAAAAAATCCTGTTCTAGCCCAGTTTGCAGAGAGTTGCATTCTCAGTGTTACAGTTCTACCAAACTGCCTTTTAAAATCTTTCTACCTGAGGGAAATGGTGCAAGACTGAAACTCACTCCTTAAGTAGTTAATGCACCAGGAAAAGAATTTTTCTTGCCATATAGCAGAGATTCTACCCTATGGCCTGAAACCAGTAAGTGATTTCATTAAAAATCCTTCAGCTTAAATAGGAATTCTAGAGGAGAGATAAATGCGTCATTTCCTTTTCGCTCTCTGTTTCTGCTTCTTCAAAAGATCAGATTCACACTACCTGAAACCTCTAATTTAATCAGAGTAACCTTGAGTCATTCACCCCTTTTGGTCACTAAATTGACCAAAGTAGAGCAAAGCAAGAAAAGAGATTTTCCCAGTTGAAAAGGAGTCAAGTTCCGAATTCAGCCCCTCAAACCAAGGGCTGGCAGCCCTGAGAGGGGCAGGCAGCCAGGTTTTGTCCATAAAAGCATCCTGTGACCCCCAGTGATGCAGAGCAATAATCCCATGCTCCTAATTAGGAGGGCAAAGAGAACCTGAGCCAAGTTCATCATCATCATGATCATGATCATCATCATCATCAATCTTCCTCCCTCATGCATCACCCTGAACCTTCACTCCCAACCACCCCATGGCTGGTGATTATCAAGGCTTGATAATCAAGGCCTCTCTCCTCTGGAAATTCTGTATTTAGCACAAGCTCCTGCTGTGTCCCAGCAGTTGCCCTGGGAGCCCTCTCCATCTCCCACATCCTAAAAAAAAAAAAAAAAAAATACATTTGTGAGAGCAGGAGCTGAGTAAACTTGGCCACAGCTCCCAGCCAGTGCAGGAGCACGTTGCCAAACGGGGAGAAAAGTGCATCTGATTCTCCTGCTAAGGCGTCCAAGGAGGGCCACAAAATTATAGCTCCAACTATAAACAGAATGAGTACATTTTGTTCATTTTCCTGTTCTCTGCCTAATCGATGCAATATGAAGAGCTGCTATCAGTGCAGAGTTATACAATCAGATGGCAGCAATAAAAGGAACGTTAGCAAGTCTGGGCTATCATGGGAGGTTGACTGCAGGAAGCAGTTATAAAACAAGGCCGTTTAGATCTGCTTAGATGAGAACATCAGATTCGTGACAAAGCCATCCTGATGTCTGTCTGCCCACTTAATACTCAGCTAATGGACATCTGCATGGAGATTTACAGGGCATGCCTGGCCCAGGAGCACAGCTGAGGGTTGTGGATGCACAGACAGAGCTCTTTGTGCACCTTAAATAAGACGTGTCTCACAACCAGCAATAAAATATCCATATATCCACGAGTTCATCTTATCTTCACAATGTATCATGTGCAGAACTGAGTAATTGTTGTCTGGTTTATCGTTTCCTCGTTCTCAGAGACTCCTGGAAGGTTTTATTGTTGTTTTAGCAGAAATCAGAGTGCAGGCTCACAGACCTGCAAGTCTGTGGCATGAGGAACACGGTGGGGATGCTGTAGAAGGATAAAGCCCAAGCTGGGCACCTCCACCAGCTGTCAGCAAGGAGCCTTTGCTGTAAAGTGTTTTGTTCTTTGGTATCTGAAATGTTCCTGCCTCTCTGATGCTTCTCAGACTCGTTTTATTCTCTTCCAGCCACCTCTCCTTTGGTATCTGCACAACTTGGAAAACCCAGGCACTATCAAAAACGAGAGCTGTAAGGCTTTAAAAACAAACAGACATTTCACCTGTCTCCAATCAGCCCCTTCTCAGGGCTTGGCTTTGATTTCCCCAGTGCAGAAAAGAGACCGAGAGGATTTTAATTTCCTTGGCTCCCCAGAGCAGCATGAATGAGGCTGCAGCCTTGCATTGGCCTTGTGTTATTAATGGGCTCCATGCTTGCAAATGTCTCATTCAATATATTTGCTCCAAGTGCTTCCAAAAAAAAAAAAAAGCGGGGAGGAAAAAGAAATCAAACCTCAGGTTTCTGGGCCTAATGTATGTGACCTGACAGCATGAATACATTAGATCCTCCCCAGAAACACACAGCTCCAGACCGTGCACTGGATCTCCAGCCTTTTTATCTTCATCTCTAATCAATGTGCTGGCAAGGAGCCCTATTTTGCTGCCAGTCTGGCTCAGGCTCTGTCTCCCTCTGAGAGGGTATGACATTCCTGCTTCCAGAGTGCCTGGGAGCTGGGAATGTGTCTCAGCTCCCTGCTCAGGCACCCCCAGCATCTTTCCAACAGGACAGACTGCTTTTCTGCCCAGTTCCTTGGCCCCTCTGTGCCAGAGCCAAGCCTCCTCCAGCCTTCCCAGGCACCAGGAATTGTGGCTCTGATCAGGATCTCATCCATCATTTCCCAGCCCCAAAGAAAGGCCCGAAATCCAAACCTAAGGTTTGGTACAAGCTCTCAGCTGTCTTCTTAAACTTCAGGCAGGTCGTGGCATTTCCCCACTCCGTGTCTGGTTTTCCCTTCCCAGGCTCTGGATATCTGCAAGCCTCTCAGTTCCTCAGAGGAAGAGCTGGTTTATATTATGGGCCTGGACAGTGTCTAACCCAGGAGGGCCCCACTTTGATTAGGGTCTCTTGTGACCACAGTAATGCAAGCACTGCTAATAAAATGCATTTGAATCTGAAAAAATGGGCAGTGATGCTCCTTTTCCAGTTACTTCCTAGCTTGGGAAAGCCTGGGAGAGGTGAGATTTTCAGTCAGAGGTGAAGTGGCCCAATCTGACCCATCCCAAGCCTTTGAGTTGCCCTTGCAGTGCTGCAAGCTGAGCTTAGCAAGAGCTGTGCTCATCTGTGCAAAGCCTTCTCTGCACATCCAAATGTGCCACATATTTGCCTTCCCAAAGCTGGACCTGCTTCTGTTAACAGCAATTAATCCCTTTAGAGCCAGTATTTTATTATTATGAACGCAGCAGATGTGTTTCCATTAATAGGTCCCCGAGTGAGCCTTATCCAGCATCGCTGATACTTTAATGAAGGAGATTATGTGGCCTAAACAGACTTTTCATTTGCAGCATCCTCCCATTTCTATCTGCACTTCACAGTGAGCAAACAAACCCGAGTGAGAATCTTGTTTCGGGCTCAGTTTCAACACAGAAGATAAACTTGCTGCCAAATAATAAAATGTGTACCCTGGTTTAATGTGATTTGTAAGAGCTAAACCTTGCCCTGCTCTGTTTGCAGGGCTCTGAAACCAAACATTAACCCAGGCAAGGAGATGTCTGCACACTGCAGTGGGGACCCAGAGCTCTTTGCTGCCCCAATTAACCCCAATACCTGATCAGGGAGAGGGCAGGCCCTGGGCTCCCCAGGGATGAGTCTGTCTCCACAATATGGGAATTTTTCAAGCGTGCTGCTTGCCATTAAAAGCTCCTCACTTCTGACACTGGCTCAGACCTAGGAAGTGTTTGGGTGCTTATAAAATAGTCCCTAATTAATGACAGCAATCATGAGGGTCACCAAGCAGTGCCATGTGAGGTTTCTCATACCAGGAGGATATTTTATGTTTTCCAATGTTTTTCCCTTTGGAAGGTCAGACTCTGCAATTGCTTTTGCTCCCCTAAATCATTTCTAGTACCAAATCCCTTCACCCCAAATGGCTTCTTTACCAATTTGCTGCTCAGCATTCTCTTTAGCTGATTGGATTTTCATCTTTAACTTGGATATTAGAAGCAGACAATAAAGAGGCTACGCTGCTCCTTAGTAAGGAGAGGAGGCAATTCCTTGTGTAACACAGACAGAAAAAATCCTATGCTTTTCAAACAAGTGCTCTGGGATTCCTAAGGACCACCTCCACTGTATAAATGTATAATTTTAAAATCCAGGAGGATCACCTCATAAATTCTGTAAGTCTGCCTTCATCTGCTCTGTGCAATAAAGGATATTAAAATATATCTGCAGGAGGGAGTTCAGCCCCTCAGGATGGAGGATTTGTCTGCTGGACAGTGACAAAGTGACCTGGATCCCAAGGGCAAGGTGGGAGTGCAGCCACTGTGAAATCCCAGGGGATTGTTCTTCAACCCAGCAGCAGCTTTTGGGTCCCTGCACCAAGTGCTTGAGGTCTGACAGGATGGAAGAAGGATGAACTTTCTATCACACCCACATCCAAACAACTGTACCATGAAAAAATAGAGATAACGAGGCGACGGCTGCCCCCCAGCCTTGACTCTTTAAACTCAACCAAAACAAAGCACTGCCTTTTTAATTTGAGCCCAATTAATTTGAATACAGTGAGGGAATCACATCTGGGCCGTGGCTGCTCGAGAGCTCCTAACCACAGCCTGCGTGAGGTTATGTCAAGGACTTGCTTGTCAGCTTTGCTTTAACTCACATATGGGACCAGGGAGGAAAGAAAACCCAAGAGTTTTTACTTTCTGCAGTAAAAGCCAAACTAACATAAAATGAGATTAATGGCAACAGCAGTGACTGCTTTCATTTCCCAGTGAACTGTCTCAATAGTACCAGTAATCAAGATCAGGATGGCTTTTCTTTTTTTTTTTTTCTTCTTCTTCTTTTTTTTGGATTAAAAAACAACTTTTCATCAGAGAAAAGAAAAAGAGATACTTAAAATACATAGACACATCTGTTCTCCCATATTAACAACATTACGTCTTTCTCCATGTGATGCATAATGAATCATCTCAGTGTGTTTTGCTTTATAGTTTTGTACAAATTCAATTCCTTGTGACTTTTACTGTAATAATAATATTTTCCAATTCAACAGTACCTTTCATTTTGAGTTTCTCAGCACTAATGAGAAAAGAAGTGTGCTGAACCGATTGTAACAGCTCAAAAAAGGGAGGCACAGCTGTAATAACCAGAAATTGAATTTGTCTCCTAATGGGGAGAAGAAAAAAGCACTTACAGCTCTTTTGCTTAAGCAGACATATAATTTTCACTGCATCCTGCTCAAAGCAGCCAACATTTTCAGATCCCTTTGGAATGCTTGGAAACACGAGGATGGGAGTACCTTACAATTTGATTTTTTGTTGTTTCCTAAGATTTAAATTATGTGGATTGTGCACTCTGGGCAGGTCACATTTCTCATTCAAGCTACTGCTGGCCCTGTGTGATGAACATGGGGCAGAAGTTCTGCTTCCATCCATCCATCCATCCATGGATCCATCCCTCCATCCATCCCTCCATCCTTCATCCATCAATCCTTTGGAGAGGTGTTGAGGCACAGAAATGAAACTCCAACATCTTCTTCCTGCTCTGCTTCCCTTTGGATGCTCTCAGACCCCACGTTTTTCATTCATGGCCTCACTCAGAACAACTCTGGGTTTTCCTTATGCTCCTCATGGACCAAAATCAGATCCATTTTTAATTTTCCTTCCCCATGGCCACTTGGGAAAGGTGATCTGAGATCACTTTTGCCCAATGAATTCATTAAACTGCATTAATCCCCAGTTCAGACAAGCAGGATTAGAGGGGATTAATGCTCCTAAGGAGGCACAAAACCAAATCTGAACCTTTCCAGCCCATGGAAAACCTCACAAATTGGACACCTACGTGGGGTTTGTAGGAATTGTTAACCTCATTTGGCAGCAGTAATTAGCATTTCCTTGAAAGACAGAGATCCTGAGACGTAAAACCACATGTCTGAAATGCTGCTTGAGGGCAAAAGTCTTGTTTGTGTTTGCTACCAACATCCAATGGGAACGAAGGAATGTTTTCTGCAGCAAGGAATGGGAATGATGGCTTGTCATTTAAAAAAAAACCAAAAGAGAGAGAGAAGAAAGAGCAAAAATTATTGAATCAATTAAGTTCTTAGTCATGTAAATAGTTGGGAGTTTCCAGAAAGTAATGTCTTTATAGCACAATGCCAGTGCAGTGCATAATGAAAATGTAAAAAATGTAGTGATTTGGCCAAGCCTTTGATTACAAACAAGACTTTCCTAACCCACCCATGACTTGGCATTTTGATCCTGATATTTATCAACAGGAAAAGGTGATGATTTCTTTTTCTGGACTGAAATGGAAAATGAGTTAGTTTGTAGAGAAATAAATCTCGTTCACAAACTTTATTTGCTCATTACAAAAGCTTTTAGCATTTGATCACACTTTAGAAGGAGAAGGATTTTCTGGAAAGGGGATTTGTTTTCTTTGATTGGTTGCTTTATATAATAACTGCTTTCTATTGTATAATATCAAAGGCAATGGAAAGCAAAGAGCTTTTACATAACAACTATTTAATTACAATAATTTAATTCAACTTTACCATTATGTACCAAAATGATAACAAGACTAGGACTGACACTGGCAGCAAATATCACTGTTGAGCACAGAGGAATCCCAAAATATCATGGAATACTCTCCAGTATTTTAACCAGCACCCCTAGGCAAGTTCATTCTCAAACCTTGGACAGCTTTGTTGTTATTTACACTCTTCACTAAACTGGAAATTAAATAAAATCCTTAACAGAAGGTGGTTGAGTGGGTTGATAGATATGGTTTATTTTCACAATATAAGTGCAGTATCATCAAGCAGGGTCAAACAGTGGAAATCACATAATGTCCCACCCAGAACCTCTAAGCCCAGGCAGAGATTTTCCATAGACTTGAAGCACTGAAGGAAGATGAGTTTTAAAATGCAATATTGTCTTTTCCTTTATTACATTTACCTTTGCATTAAAGCAGCCATTAATTGGAATATTGTAAGCAGCAAATCTTGCACAAAGCAAAAAGTGTGAACAGAAAGGAAAGGCTTTTCAAGCTAAATTTTGCTTATTGTACACTTATTTTGGTATGGTCTGGTCTTATGGAATTGCAGAAAGATGAATCCATCTCTGAGCTCTCCAGTGCTCTTTCACCATGGATCTCCAGCAGCCAAAATGCCTTTTGCCAAGGTTTGCTACTCAACCCTCTGTGAGCTGCAGGCTGGGAAAAGAGACCCAATCAATAATAAAAACTGGCCAGGGCTGTACAACTCAGCCAGCTGGGGAATTAATCCTTCAAATGGTCACTCCTGGTTCCCCAGTTGGGTCCTCCCACAGGAAGGAATGGGGAAAAGTTTGGCACAAATCTTGCCCCCCTCAGTGCAGAGTGGGAAGGTTCAGCACCCCTAAAATGCCCCAAATTTACTTCAAATTTGGGCCTCCAAATCTGTGATCTCCAGCACAGAGCCTCAACTCAATGCCTTGTTGATCATTTATTTTGCTTTGTAGCACTCTGTGGTGTCCAAGCTTTATATTTTAAACCATAAGTAGGTAAGATTAGTAAAAGTTCACATAGCATGTGGTCCCTGATTAGTCATTCCCAAACAGTTGGGGCTACAGATTTTCTCATCCAGGTGTCTTTAGTACAAGGCACATTCCTCCCTCTTTTTTTCGCTGCGATTGCAACGCTTGGATTTTGCAAAACACAAGCTGTGCAATTCCATCAGAATTTATTTGGTACGAGGCAGCTGAAAAGCAACGTTATGCCAAGAAAATGCAAGGAGAGAAGAACTCACAAGTCATATATTGTGCAGCTACCCTTCTCAAAGGGTATTTGTGTGTTTTAGTGGAGCACCAAGCATGTTCGTGTCTTTTATGACAGAATAAAGCATTCAGCAGCCCATGATACAACAATTCAGACTGCTGGCAGCCACCAGCCAGTTTCCACTTCTTTGAGTGCAAGATTCAGGGTGTGGAAACTTTCTACTTCCTTGGAAACTCTTCTGAAAACGGGTTTTCACTCAATTCAGCCTCTAAGTGTTTAAGAGGTGACTGAAATTCTGAAAGTGGACGGGCTGTTTTAGTGCCATTGGCAACCTTGGGAAGTTTCTCACTATGTGAAGGGAAAGGAGGGGAGAAAAGTGGGGGAGAAATCTGCATTATTAAAAATCTAACTCAGGATTGTCAGCGAGCGCCTTCTCTTCCTCTCCTCCTCTCCCTTTGAAAAGCAGGAGGTGAAAATAGCAGGATACTTTTCACTTCCACGTATTATTCACCCTCTGCTTCAAAATTCCTACCCCTGCACTTGGAGCTCCACTTTCTGCTGTTGCTCAGAGCTGCTGATTCAGTGAGATTGGCCAAAGGCTTGATTGAACCCCCCAAAAAAAGTTACACTTGAGAAAATTCCCACCATCGTCCAATCATCAGGGAAGATTTTGCCTAAATGCACGTCATGACTTGAAGGATGTTCCCAAAGAAAGCAGTGACAGGACATGCCCAATGGATCTGGGCTAGAAAGCCCTGCTGGATGGGACTGATTTCACCCAAGTTTATCAATTTAAAGTTAAAGATCTATTTCAAGCCCACTGCGAAGCCTCTGGAGTCACTGGTGGTGGGAGCTGGCTGTGTCAGAGGGTGATTCACCCCATCCGGGCATGAATCACCCTCTGGATGCTCCTGCCCTTCCCTGCAGCCTCGGGCAGAGCGGGGATGATCCGGGGTGGCTCTGGAATGGCTCTGCAGGCTGGGATGGGAGCTGGCACAGGATCCTCTCCCCACACTCCCCAGTGGGAGAGCAGGAGGAGCTGGAGGTGTCTTAGGGAAAATAGATATGACAGAAATAACAGAGACTGAGGATCAGGGAACATCCTGAGCTGGGAGGACCCACCAGGATCCTTGATCCAAGTCCTGGACCTGCACAGACACCCCAAATCCCACCCCGGGCATCCCTGGGAGTGAAGTTTAAACACTCCTGGAGCTCTGGCAGCCCTGGGGCTGTGCCCATTCCCTGGGGAGCCTGGGCAGTGCCCAGCACCCTCTGGGGGAAAAACCTTTCCCTGATATCCATCCTAAACACCCTGGCACTTATTATTCTTCTCCCTGATAACAGAGAAAACTCTTGAAACCCATGTTCAAATTCATATCTCTGTTGCTTTATTTACAGCTGGCCAGAGAAAGCTCCTCACAGTGACTTGATCTATTTTTGTGGAAAAATTAACAAGATGGTCATAAGCCTTTATGAACTTTCTGCCAGGATAAAATAGTCCATTTTGTGTCTCCACTTCACTTTGGTATCTAAATCTTGTCCTGATCTCACAATTTTTTTTTTTCCACTCCACTTTTAGATCTCAGCGTTCCTTACCTTTGGGCAACCTTCATCATCCAAGAAAAAATTAGGACTGAGCAAACTAACCTTGGGCTGATTAAAGAAATAACTCTATTCCCAATGGAGATATCTGAAATTCCTCAGCAATACCATGAGAAACTAATCTTGAATGTGATCTTATTTCAGAGGGTGATTCATGGTTTCTGACTCAAGAGAAGTTGTTGATTACGGTTTAGGTGTCTCATCTTAACAAAGAGACACGTTTTATTTTGATACTTTCTAACTAAACAAACTCTTTTTTTTTTTGTTCCCATGTTTTCAATGTATTATGAATATTCATAACTGTGGACAGAATAACACATGGGAAATTAACATTTCTCACCGAGCAGCCAAGGGAGACGAGGCAGGGACAAAGCATTTGGGGGGAGTTTGCCATGAAGCTCCCCCTGAGTGGATTTAGGGACAGCAGAGCCTTCTCTCAGCTGCACCCTCTGACCTCTGCTTTGTGTTGGTTGCATCCTTTTTTGCTGTTGTTGCTGTTTTCATGGAAGTTCTTGGAACAGCCTGTACATTTCTCAGGGCAAGGCTCCTGCACGTGCCATAACCCAGCATTCCCAGTGTCCATGGGAGGGACATGGGGATAACCCAGCATTCCCAATGTCCATGGGAGGGACAGGGGGATAACCCAGCATTCCCAGTGCCCATGGGAGGGACAGGGGGACAACCCAGCATTCCCAGTGCCCATGGCAGGGGCAGAGGGATAACCCAGCATTCCC
>VZTR01013733.1:206311-220896 GCA_013400775.1 Chaetops frenatus | reverse complement strand
TGTATGTTCCCAATGCAGGGAAAAAATAATTGAAAGAGGATGCGTCTCAGACACTACCTGAATGCCAACTGAAATGCAGCATTGACGTATAAGAGGAGGAAGTAACTCATTATGCTTGATACCCAAAAGGAATTAACTCAGAATACTTAAAGTAAATCAGTAACTTCTTTTTGAACTGCTACATTCTCAAGCTGTCTGTGCATGCCCCAATACACTTTGTCTCAAGGAAACTGGAACATGTTACTGAAGTGCTTGGCTATGTGGGTGAGGAGACAGGCCCAGTGAAAGCACTTGCCTCTCCCTGTGGGTTGTATAGGAGATGTGTGTCCCTGTGCTGGGGACATTGCAGTGTCTAAGAGGGGGTTTGGATGTGGCCCGGTGTACAAATCCAACCTCCTTCAACCTGTGTTTACTCAGGAAGTATTAGGGTTTGGGCTTGGGTTTTTTCAACACCACCCTTGGTTTTTTCTCTGGTGCTATTTTAAGTTTTTTATTCTTTTTATCTCGATATATTTATTCAGATAACAGTAAAGTCCCATAATCAGCATAATTTTAATGTTTTTCCTTATATACCTGTTTGATACTCATTGTTTTGTAACAGAAACTAAAACTGGTCGCTGTCAAAACAAAAAGGAAATAGCTATGCTTGCCAGGCTTAATTTTGTTTTAATTTTTTTTTAATCCAGCCCATGATAATAGCTCCTGGTGATGAGTCAGATTACTTAGTAATAGGTATGTTTATTTGAATAACTTATTTTCTAATAATGGGAGGAAAATGGTGAGCTCTGATGAAACTCAGGCCCGTATAACTGACAAGCTTGAATGAGTAATTGCTAAATGCTCACAGATGTAAGTTGTTTATGTGTTTCAGTAAAGATGGTAATGGAGTGGATAGTGTTATCGGGGATACAAAGCATGACAAGTGATTATAAGCCCAAAGTTAATTTTACAAGGGACTGAACAAAAATGCTGTTCTACACTCTTGTGGCTGCATAAATTAAGACTAGTAAGACTTTGCTACAGTACAAGAAAATAGGAAGACCTCAGTTGGCATGCTAGCAGCACTCCATACAGCCTACATTGTACTCTGAGGAAATTATTTTAGTCGTTCTGTTACAGAATTTAAAAAAAAAATCTTTTTAACAAATGTTGCCATTATATTTGCAAGAAGGGAAGAAAAGAAAATTGCCTAACAAGTTGGTGTGATTTTACAGAAAATGGATATTATTCCTGCCTCAGAAAAAAATTAGCTAAAAAATCAAAGAGCTATGTTACAGGCCTCTGACAAAATGTGACAATGCTTGCTTGTTAAAAAAACCTGAACAACAAACCAACAGAAAACCCCCTCAAAACCAACAAAGAAAGAAGACCCAAAACCCTAAAAACTCCCCATCCTCAAACAAAATCTCCCTCCTCCCCAAATAAAAATTAGTCCCCCCTCCCCCCTTTCAGTCAATTTTTTGCTGAATTTGGGAATTTCTATGGAGTGGCAAGAAGGTAGATTTTAAAAGGAGTGAACGTGATGTTGCAAAGAAAACCTGAGCAGAACAGAAAAGTATTCCTTAATTTTTCTTTTTACTAGATTTCTTTTTAAAGACTTCTTTCTTGCTCTCTACTTACATATGTACACATGAAAATTATATGTATATATAAATATATAGAGATTTACTATGTGAAATTACGTAAAAGCCATGGGGAAAGATTCTTCACCCCGCCTAAAGAGAAGGCTTATTTGTTAGTATATGCAACAAACACCTTATTGTAGTGAGCAAAAACACTGGAGATCCTGAAAAACACCGCTGCAGTAGTATCATTTCTGGGCCCTTTAGAATAAAGGCACAAACAGAGAAAAATATCTTAATTGAAAAGTGACTGTAAATATGTCACTTAGAAAAGTTCATTCCTATTTTGCTTTGTCTTAAATGCCTGCTTTTCTGTTTTCACTACAGAAATCTTTCTGGTGCCTAAAAGCTGAGCTGAATAGCAGTTCTTCATGTAATATCCATAGCAGTGGACCTGCCCTTAGCTTGACCTGTGCAATGGTACTGCTTTCCAATTTGCGCTTGGGTGCATTTGTGGGAATAATGCACCTTTGCAGTTAGGCATTAACAGCTGCACTTTAAGTTACTCTCTATCTGTACATTCATTTAGGCCTCTGGGTGTTCTTCAAGGTTTCTGGCACTCTTTATGCCACCTGCTGAGGTTAGAAGGTTCCTGTTCTGAAAGTCTGTGTCCTCACTAGCAATTTTGAGAGAACATCTTGACCAGTCCCTTAGAGCAACATTTTGGGCACTTTCTTTCTCATTTCTGTTTTGGTATCTAGTACACAGATCTTTACCCATACATAATTTGATTTTGTTTTCATTACTTTTTGGAAAGATGGAGGGCATCTTTGTGTAGACTGTTTGAATGTTTTGAAAAAAGCTCCAATTTTTTTTACATACTCTGCACGTGAGTATGGAGTTTGAAATTGGGCATCAGGATCCTCTCTGCCTCTGGTGAGGTGGCAGATTACTTTCACTGACTAACAAGTTGTATGTTCTCAATGTGCTATACAGATGTACCCACCTGCCAGGTTCCATGTTTCCCTTCTGGGTAGCTCCTGTGGTTGGTGTTGGACCTTGAACGCAAGATGTTGAAAACCCTTTAACAGCTCAGTCTTTTTCTTCAGAAGATGGGTGATGCTGACACTGCCAGCACCACCATTGTCCAGAACAAACATGCACACAAGGATTGTCCAATGAGCCTCTTAACATTTCTGTTGAGTCTGAATAAAGGAAGATCTCAACTGGAATTCATTAGGTGGCATGCATCACCTTCTCCTTATGCATCCAGCTCTACTGCTTTGTTTTCCTGCATGGAACTCAATGAAACTTGGAGATTTTATGCTCTCAGAACTGACAATTTAATCAAAAGGACTTTCCCCTTTGCAGAAATACGATTGGTTTTCCCCTCTGCTGTCTAATGATCTAGCCAGGGCTGTAGCATTTATTGCATTTTCTGGCTATGATCTTAGGTTCATTAAGACTCTTAGTAGACACAGCATCTCAGTGCATAGCTAATGTGATTTGTCTGACTGATGTCCTGGCTTGAGGATGTGTCAGAATTAATTCTACTGGCTCCAGTTTGACCTACAGAGTTCTGATTTTTGTACTCGTTTGCCATCCAGGATCTCCAAGATTGGCTTTTTTTTATGTTGAATCTAACTAGGATCTGGTCAAAAAGTTTGGATAGTCACATGCTGTTTAGAAGTTATCCAGCAGATCAGTAGAATCTGTCTAATCGATGAAAGAGGGAGTTTACTTGTTAAGAAAAAAGTACTTAAAAAAGAATCTGCAAAGTCTTGTCTGTAATTGTCCACAGAATACATAACAGCTTATGTGAGTGAACTGTGTTTTTTGGCTTGGCATTGATGCACCCCAAGGTGTCTGTTCCAGCTCTTCCCAAACACTGCTTAGAGCTGAAGTCCAATAGCTTACGGTCAGCTCTGTAAAAGTGTACCTAAGTGTTATCCTAGCTGTTAATCGGCCAGTGTGACATGTGCTGATGACACTGCTGAAGTTTTTGAGTTATCTGAAGTGTTTCTTCCATGTTACAGAATTATTTCAATATTACTCCTGAGCTTAGTCAAAATCTGATCAAACCATTGCAATAATTGGCCATATCCATGCCCCTCTATGGAATTCATCTTTCTGATGATGCTTGTGTTGTCAGGAAGGCGCCATGTGCTTGTATAGGAGTGTGATATGATTTCTGGCCTTATCCTGGGTTTTCGTTTGGGAATGGGACAAAGGTCCGTAGTGACCATAAAAGTACCTTATGATGGGATTTATTTCCTTGAAAAAAATGTCTGGTTTCTGGGATGTTGATTTGCCTGCACCGAATGTGATGGGTTTAGGCTTGCTTTCACCTTGCAGACACTCTCCTCCAAAGGATTGGTATAGAAATCTGCTGTAGTTGGTGCCTCAGCTCTTTGGAATATGGCAATAATCTCCACACTGGGCAGTGATTCAAATGGACTTCAGACTGCCTGTGTGCTCCAGAACTGAACACGTAGTGCCACCAGCAGTGATGAGAGCACTAGGCTTTATTTATAGCCTCCCTTGGAAACCTTCAGTTCTAGATGTGGCAGAGTTGGCCCTCTTATCAAACCTGCCATTGCCACGGGCTGTATTTCTCTAATTGCATTTCATTTATTTTCTGAGGTCGGCCTAAAGGTAAAGGAGCACTGTGCACATGATATAGAGTAAAAGCAGAGAAGCTACTTACCCTTCCACATGCATATATGTGGATTTCTTTCTTTGGTGTGATTTTCATCTCTTATTCTGTTGTCTCTCTTACTTTTATAATCTTTTGCATTTGTGCTTCAGTAGGAAGGAAATTAAGAAATAAAACAGGGTGTGTGTGTGCGCTGACTGGGTGGTACTTGTGTAAAGATCTCTGATGTATTTGAAGAAGGTTTCCATCGGCCACTGGATGTGCAAACAGACAAAACATTGTGACCTTACTGTAAATCTGGAAGAGATGACAACCCGTGGTCCTCTACAATTTGTCTCACTCTGCAGTGCTATAGGGAGGGAGAATTAGTGAAACCTTGTCCTGCATTAAAATAAGAAGTTATTTACAGCATTGATTTGCATATCTTATGCTTTAGAAAGCTAAATTCTTGTCCTTCATCAGAAATAACTGGGTTGGACAAATACCGACTATTATGAATTTGTTGGGAACACTGCCACTGTTTTGATTTCACTTTTTAGAAGCTTTTATCAAAAAGGAACGAGCTTCCAAAGATATGCAGTTATGTTTGCCTGCACAAGTTCTTCATACTTCAGGAGATAAAAACGGATTTCATCATAAGATTATTCCTCGGTAACTCTAGGACTTCTCCCACAAGTACTTCTTTTTCTTATGTTAATAGTAGCAGGATTTAGTTTTATGTTTCTGCATCCTTTGTGGTTATTGTTTCCTTTTTTCATATAATTACCAAATATTACAAAAAAACCCCCAAAAAGACAATCCACTCCAACAAAAGAAACCCCACCAACATCTTAGCAATGTGTTTTTTTATAATTCCTAATTTGTTAGACTGTGCTCAGGGGTTTATGGCCTTACCTGGTTCCAGTCTAAGTGACTTTTCAAGTTCAGGTGACTTTCAGTGTTTGGAAGTGAGGGTCATAGAATGAAAACAGTTTGGATTTCTGTTGTAGCTATAGTCTATGCAAATACTGAGTATCATGTTGCTCCCACTGTGGTAGTCCATTACCATATCATACAAAAAAGTTGAATGACTAGCAAAATATTTCAATGATTGTGCAGAACAATGGAATTATTTTCCTGCAGGATTTTTATAGCTTTCATTAGATATGTGTTTCAGTTCAGATTTTGTATTGTTGACTGGTGTGGAAGACAGAAGGCTTCAGAAATTAAAGTTCTTGTGCATCAGTCATAGGCAACTTAATTCAGTTGGGAATATTACTTGTGCTAAACCTCCCCAAAGGAAAAAAAGGCTGGATATTATGGGAAATGCTTTTGGGATCAAGTAGGTAGTTAGGGCTTTAGTGATCAAGTGGTTGGTGAGTAAGTTAAGGCTTTTTGTTTGATTGGTTTTGAGAATACAGTCTTGCAATTAAATGTATTATTAACTCATAAAATTACCATAGTAAGATATTGGCCTCAAACTCTGAAATATTGTTTTCTTTCCTTCTAGGACTTCATGTTTTCCCTACATTTGTAATATATGAACTCACAGTCTTGCTATTCCTTACATTGTCTGTCGTCATAATGAAGGTATTTTCTTTTATGTTTTTTAAAAATATTTTAATCTTCAATAATCTAAGTAATCTTTGTGCTTCATGCCCTAAAGAAAATTCCATGCAAGAATGAAACATTTNTTAATGTTAAAAGTAAGTTATACATGGAAAAACATCTATTTCTGTAGCTTGGGATTTGTGACAGTTACCAAGTGTTTTTATTATAATAAAGAAGATGCTGTTTTTACTGTGCAATGTATATTTGTCTCTTTTGACATTATTACAGATGACACATTTGGAGGTCCATTATTTTATGTTATGTCCAAAATCATTGTATTTGATGCTGAATATCTTGCAGAGATAGTACTGTTTTATTTTTTGCACTTCTTTTATTTAAACAAACAGAACAAACCAACAATAACTCAAAACCCCCTGTTTTTAAAGTTTGTCTTGGCAGTGCTTGTCCTTTCTTTGATTCTTCCAAAGACCAGCCAATATATCAAGTGGATTGTCTCAGCAGGACTGGCACAAGTCAGTGAATTCTCTTTTGTTCTGGGAAGTAGAGCACGCAGAGCAGGGATCATATCTCGGGAGGTAAGCTGTTCTGTGGTCATTAACTTCATTTCTTGCACCTGAAAAACTTACACTGTAATACAAAATTCAGTATTTGAAATACCAATGCACTCCAATTTTGTGGCACCTCTCAACTGTAAAAAAGTAGAATCAATCCATACAAAAGGATACTTGTATATCCCTGACGGGGTTCTTAGTGCTGGTTTTGACTTGTTTCATACTGTACTTTAATATTTCAAATAGCTTAGTTATAAATGCTTTAGCTTAACTTCTCTTGCTTTCCACTTAATTATGTGAACAGTGAGTTGCAGATAGCACCCAAGTCACAAAGACTGAGAAACTTTTGCTTTTAAAGTCTTGATACAGCTATTGAAAGATGAATAGGAGTATACAATACAGAGAGAATATAGGATTTGAAGAAGAAAATACCAGTAAATAAGAACTAGAGAGCAGATATTGTGAAAATTGCCTTAATATTTCAACAAGCAAATAAACTTGTAATCACTTTAACCTGTAAAGCTTGTTCATTTTAAGTCCTCCATAGGAGAAACAATCAATTTTTTCAGTGGTCATGAAAAACAACTCCCAGGAAAGAAGTCTCAAGTTTAGTTTTATACTGAAGCTGAGAGAATGTTAATTCTTTTTTTTAAGATGAAGTCTGATTTATGATATTAAGTAAATTATGGCTATAGAGATAAAACAACTGACCTCACTTTCTAATACTAGCTACTTTGTCCTCTGTGCTTCTGCTCACAAAAAATGCTCTCCTGGTGGTCTAGGGGTTTCATTACATGAACAGGTGGACTGCATAGCTTTGGAACCAATTCCAAATAAAGCACGTGTGAAAAACTTACACAATGGTGTTCACTTGTAGGTAAAGGGGATTGACTTTCATGTTCACTCCTTCATATAATTAAGAGTTACAAATATTGCATGTTTGCATAGACTTTCAAGATATCTGTATGTGACCACAGAACCAGTTTAGGGGCCCACCCACTGAGCTTGGAGGCTTTTAGGGTTTCATTTTTTTCTGCTCTCACATGATTATCTACTGTATAGGTTTGTATAGCTCTGAAATTTCCTAGACTCGTTCTTTTGCTTGAGACCTCAAAACTACTTTCTGCTAGTATTTTCTAAGAGCTATTCAGACTATGTAGCTAGGTTCTTTTTTTTTCAGATGTATGGTATGACTTAAAGGGATTTATTTTGGCTTTTTTTTCTGTTGATAAGTGAACTAGCAGTGAACTTTGCCATTATATCATTAAACCAGAATAGTTTGGAGTGGGGTGAGTTTATTTATTTGATTGGTTGGAGGTCTTTTTGGTTTGTTTGTTTGTTTAGGGTTTTTAGTTTTGTTTTTTAAATAAAGTGATAATTGGTCTTTGACTTTTTAACAAATACTGAATTTTCAAAATCGATCACATAAAAACAATCGTTTTTCTGTAAGCTCATAATGATGGTTTTTTGTATCTTCACACCAGGTAAACAGGTAATTAGATGATTTGAACATGCACCTGTTTGTTGTAGCAATAAGCAAAGCTGCTTAGGAAGACAGGTGAAGTCTCTTGAAAACATAGTGTAGAAGAGTCTAATCTCCCCAAAATTCTAGATACTTCTTCGTACTACCATGTAACCAGGAGAAGTAATGGATTTTATTTGCCTTTTGCAGGTCTATCTTCTTATTTTGAGTGTGACTACTCTAAGCCTTTTACTTGCCCCTGCCCTGTGGAGAGCTGCAATTATGAAATGTGTTCCAAGACCTGAAAGACGCTCAAGTACTTGATCAAGATTTGCACAAATGGAAGAATATGTCCTCTTGCAAGGGAAACATCTTCATTGCTCATTGTATCTCTATGCACTCAGACAACAAGACCTGTTGAATAGTCAGGCCTATTAACAAACCCTTGGTTATAAGCCTTATACTGACCTTAAAACAAAACAATATTCAATACTAAAAAGTTACTACGTCATTTGAATTGCACACCTTTTACAAAATTTACTTTAACTCTGACAGATTGGAATCTCCTAGAATATTTGTTTCTGATCCAATCTGTTATTCAGAGCATAACTTATTTTTTTAAAATACAGCATCATGCAAACTATGTTGATTATTTTTTTGCCTGAATGTGCCTTTTAATTTTCATCCTGTTAATGCTGGTTCATCACCAGATTTTGTTCAAAAAGGAAAAAAAGAGATAGATAGATAGATATATATATATTATGGTACCTATGGTATCTTCTTTCATTAAATGACCTCAGTCATTTTCACATTTAGGATTTTAATATAGCAGTATAAAATTAATTACAAAACAAATTTCTAATGGTGAATAAAAGAGTAGTCTTCTACACAAAGAAAAGGTTGAACTGTTTAGCATCAGTTCCGGGCAGTTAATTACATATTCCAAATCATGCAGCCAATGCTGCATGATATTTTATTCCAAATTGCAGCATATAATGTATTTTCTTATAGTTGTATATTTTGTGTTAGCTCTTGTATTTATTTACATATTTGACTAAAAAAAAATTGACAGTAAGAAAGGGCATAACTTACGTTTGCAGACTGACAGTTGTTACCAATTCTTGTTGCTAACTGCTGCTACAGTAATGGTTTACAGGCGTCTTTTCTTTTAAATCAACAAGAAATGTAGTAAAACTGGGAAGGGTCATTTCAATTAAATGTGAAAAATAGCACTTCTGTAACCTTGGAGGTTGGATCTTAGTTGACACTATTCTAAATTTGAAATGATTCTTAGTAAATTAACTTGCAAAAAACTAGAAATGGCAGACTGTATATGTATTTGCAACTCCATGATCTTTAAGTTACATTTACATTGAATAAATTGTTAGTCTTTTTAAAATACCATGATATTTTAGAAAACAGTGTTTTGAATGTGATCTTAAATGTGGTTTTTCTTTAAAATGTTGTATGTAGTGGCATAGGTCTTGTAAAAGCCCGTTCTTTAAGTGTCATAGAGAAAGTTTACTCGTAGGCTATAGCCTATTCTGTGACAAAGCATTTAAGAATCATCTTGAGGTTTATCTGCTAAAACCAATACTATTTAGGATACATTAACACTTCAGGTCAGTATTGCAGTGTCATCTAAAATAACATTGATACCTACAAAACAATTAGAAAAATGCATGTTACGAGTTTTAAATTGCCAATTAAAATGAAAATTGTCCTCCAAATAGCAAAACAAAGCTTTGGATGGATTTTTGTACTCTATACCTTTTCCCCCTGTAACAGCCTCAGTTTCTTCTGTGTTTTCTCTTGCATCTGCTGGACTTGTCCAAATGAAGCTTGGATTAGTCTGGAGTGTGTACATACTGGTGGGACAGGGTAGAAATCATCATATTTGAGTTCTTGCTCACTGGATTCAGGGCTTTCCCTTTAGGCACTAATGCTTCATAAAGATTGGAGGAATTTATGGCAATTCCACTTCCCCTCAAATGGTTTCAAAAGTTGTCGCAAAACAGACAAATGCAGAGCAAAAAGCTGCCCTATAAATAAAATACTTTTTTATAAAATGAATCTGTAACAGAAAATAAACCCAAAACTGTTTTGTTGGTGTATTTCAATATTTTTATTCAAAATAGCGGAGCAGTTAAAGTTTTATGGTTCCATTTAACAGTCTACTAGCCCAGACCTTTTACTCTTTTCCTGGTACCTCACTCAAATAATTTGTTTCTTAACTGTCCTACCCACTCTATCCACTGACCTAGCTCACAGTTTCTGCATAAAATACAAGCAACTCTCCTGAAAACTTCATTTTGGCTTTGAAATATGCTTATTTCACATGTAGTTTGCCAGCTGTTTCAGGGGGGAAAAAGGTATGACAGGTCATGGTGGAGACCTCTGTATGGTTTCTATTATGTATGTCACTTAGTTAGCCCTTAAAAAATTATATGACGTATTACACCTTTGATGAGTAAAACCTTTATCTAAATAAATTGCTGTGGGTAGTTGTAGTTCTCTAGAAAACTATAGAAAACTTAGGAAGGATACTAGTAAATACTGATGGCTTGTGTCTCTTAAAAGAAAGAAAATATTTTCCTGAGTATCTTTTAAATGATTTGGGTGAAGAGCTCTTTTGGTACCATGTTCTAAAAAGGAAAGCAAGCATCTCGATACCTTGCTGGTTTCCTCATCTCTCTCAGTTCTCTCCCAGATAAACTTTGTCATGGTTTAGGAATGGTATTCTGCAATTTGGTGCTCTCACCAAAACCACGCTGTGAGTTGTTTCCCCTCTCCCCCCAGCTGGAAGTACAAAAGGCAAAGATTGTGGGTTGAGATAAGCACCATTTACTGGAAACAGCAATGAGATAAAAAAACAAACAGTAACAGCAACATTAATAATGAAAGTATGCAAAGAGGACCCCCAGACAATAACAGTTTCCCATTCTGCCACACAGGAAGGGGCCACCTTTCTTCCTGGAAGTAAGAGAGGGAGCCCCTTTTGCCGCTGGCAATGACGTAGGATGGTATAGAATAACAAGGTACACATGCCCACACCATTCCACCTTCCACCCCCTTACAGCTACTGTGAAAAAAGCTCTGTCCTGGCCAAAACCAGGACAACCTGGCTAGGTTTTAGGAGAACTGGGGAAAGAGAAATAGCTTCATGTGAGTACCAGTGGTCTGTGCCTCTTTGCTGACATAGACTTGGATTGCCTGGTTCAATATTAGATGTAAGCGCAAATTAGTAATCTTAACGGACGTATGGTAAGTTTGTTTACAGTCAAGATACTTGAGATTGCCTTGTAAATTTGGAGGTATATTGAGATGCTGTAAATGTTTCTTGAAATGCAAATAATGGCTCTATCCATAATTCCATGTCCAAATGGGGTAGTCTCATGAGATGATCTTAGGCTAGAAACAACAGACCTTATTCCTGAATGATCACTCATTCCTGTATGGAAAATGGGGAGAATATTGTATAACCAGCCCACTTAGATATAATTGCAGCTTTTTGGAAACCTTATGCTTGTACCGTGGAATATTCTCTTTCTGTGTCAAGCAGATAAAATTAAAGCAGTGTTCCAGAAGACCTGAAAGGAAAATACACTGATTTGTTGAAGGTTTCTTGAAGAACAAAAGATCTTTTCTGGAAATTCTTGTTCCAGCCTGTTGGACAGTGGTTCTGTCTCATTCATTAACTAATGATCAGCATCATTTGAATACAGAAAAGCTGATACAGAGCAGAAACCTCATTAAGTGATGAGAGGATATTCCTGTAGTCAAGCTGAGCTTAAGAAAGGTCTGCTCTGTGCTTAACTTGAAACTCACTCAGCTAACCTCTTTTGGGGCGGAGATTCGGGTTTTTATGGGAGGGGGATGTGTTGATTTTTTTTGTAGGTGGATTTAACTCTGCTTGTTCTGCATGGCTTTCTGAAAATTTGAGTTCTTGTGTGTTACCCTTTAATTGCTATCCTTGATAATTCTGTGAAGATAAAAGAATCAAAGTAGTTTAAAAGCTGATAGTGTGGGCTGTGCTTTGAGAGCCATTTCCCTGGCTCTGGAAGTCAGATTGGTAGATATGGACCCACAACCACCCTATACAAAGCAGGTGGCTTCAGTTTGTCAGTAGGAAGGTATTTATGGGAGCTGTGAGATGGTTTCCTGAAACTGACTGATGTGGGTCTAGTATGGCTCAAGAATGTGGTGATGGTCCTAAGTCTATGGGGCTACATTGCCTTTTAAAAGCTGTAAGAATTTATACTTCCTATAATTCTCAAATATGAGGAAGAACATCCTTACAATGCCTTGTACTTCACTTGTTTTATGATTGGACATCCTCAACTTTGCAGGCAGAGAGATGTGGGGGTGCCTTTATGACAGAATAGTGCTGTACGATGATGCTTGATGGAGGGGGTGAGAAATCTAGTGTGGTCTTGCCTGTTGTATTGAACCCAGGAACAATCTAACCACAAAAGCACTCCTGGGGTTTGTCTAGGGAGAAATCCATAGTTCTGCTCTGTAACCAGTCCTGGCAGTGATCCAGCATGTGGGCAGTGCGAAAGGTGGAGGAAACGAGATCCCTGAACGACAAAGAGGCAAGCCAGGCTAACAGCGTTACCATTTTGTGGGAACGCAATAGCTTATAAGGAGCAGCAAAATATCAGACATCCACTGTTGATGACCTGAGAAGCGGGGGAGCTGGTACAATGAGTGAAGGAAGAAGGAAGAACAGTGCAGCCCACTCAATCCCTAGAGGCAGAAGGGAAAGGCATGCCTCTACCAACTTCACTCAATAGCCCGGGAGATTTGCTCCTTGCATTCTTCTCCCACCGCCTCTGTTAATTACCACTGCTGGCTTAGACTTACTGACACTTTGAGGACAGTGGGAATAGAAAAACCTCCTGCTTGCTGGAGATAATAAAGTGGACAACGGTGTGATAAGAGCGACTTACAGATAACTGATGCTGCCTTGTGCGACAAAACCTAGATCAGCCAGTAGTCAAATTTTCAAAGTTATGGTACCAAGCTGTAATTTTTATTTCCTAAAATAGAGTAGAAAATTTGAGAACTGGAAGATGGTACCTCCCGACGAGGCCAGATGCTGTCAAGGTGGTTGGCTCACGATAGGTCTTTTAAGTCATGAGCTTGCACAGCTCACAGTGTTCAGACTGCATGGCTCCCCGTTCATTTGCATTTCCTCTGGCATCTGTTGAAGGTTTCTACCTATAGACTAGATGACCTCTTGAGACAGTTTCCTCGCATCTGTCATGCAGTCCTGCTGTACAAATGCTGTTTAAAGTTACGATCTGTTCTGCTTTTCGAGCACCCTTGAATGGAGGAGGCAGTCCCCAGAAAACAGTTGTGTAGTGGAATAGCCTTCCACAAACGAAATCCTAAAGCTCCAAAATACCTGGAAAAGGTGTGCTCAGAGATTAAGGAAGTGTTGAAAGTTTTTTCACTGGTACAAATACTTGAAATTAGTTGTGAACAACCCTCGGCTAAAGAAAAAAAACACTACCCAAGAGTTGGGCGTGTTTGGGCAGTTAGTATGTATCAAAATAAATTCTAGCAAACTACGACACTCCTTGTTTGTGCTTGTTCAGTTGACTCGCAAGTTTTGTTCCTATAAGATTTAATGTAAGACAAAAGAGCGGGAGGTGGGTGGGTAAGGACGTGAGATGCATAGACGGTTTGAACCCTCAGGCACAGTATATATGACCTGGAGGGTGGAGAGCAGCACTATCAACTGGATATCAATCTTTCAAAAAGCTTTTTTTTCTACGCTGGCATACGGAGCTTCTTGGGCTTTGTGTGTGAAAGTTTTTGCTGCTTTCTGAAAAGTTATAAAGTTACCAACACATTGTCATTATCACCTTCTTTCTTCGATGTCCACTGCAGTCAAACTTAATGAAGAGGAATGAAGAAATACAGTAATAACCCTAGAGCAGCAAGGGGGGGGGGGGTAGCTTTAATTAAACTCCTAAGATTGCTATTTACCAGGGAAATGAATGTAGCGTTTCATTATTGTAAGCACAACTATTGAATGTTTTTTTTTAAAATAGAATAAGGTGTAAAAATGAATGCGAACCTCGTCCACTCGTGAAATGAATCTTCTGCAGCGCTCTCTCCGCTGGATTTGTCAGGTGCTGCAATGTAGTGGCTCTGCTGGTCGTGTGTTCTATTCCCAACTAGTTTTCTTTCCCAGGAAGCAGCATCATTTTAGCGACAGAACGAGCCCTTTACTTCCTGCTCCCCTCTTCCTTGCGTTACGAGCAACCTTGTACCGTGCAGGGCTGGTATTGCGTGCAGAACTGTGTACAGCTTCCTCCCCATCAAACAGCCTCGCATCCACCCCTATGAGCAACACAGCTCTTCATCTTTCCTTGCTCTCCTGCAGTTTCCACTATAACGGCTCTGCCTTTGTAGCTCCCAAGCAACGCTGCAGGTTTTTTGGGTATTTTTTGCTAAAACTTACAGGGCAATGATGTCAATTACATCACACAACGGTCGCTAACATGCTCTGTTCCTGCGGTCGTCATTGCACGCAGAGGCTGCACGGCCCCGAGGTGCTTTAGTTCTGGGCGCAAGGTTGAGAGCTGCAACCGCGCAAAGGAAAACTTTCGCTGGGATTACCACAAAATCCCTAATTTTAGCAACGATCGCTGCAAACCCGAGTAACGGCCGGACAAAACGCGATGAGGAAGCACGGGCAGCAGGATGTTGTGGCAACGAAACCGCACGGCCCTGCCCCGGAGGCTCCCGCTCCGCGCCGGCAGCGCGGCCGCGCCCGCGGGCACCGCTCG
>VZTR01013733.1:175847-205451 GCA_013400775.1 Chaetops frenatus | reverse complement strand
GGCCGCCGGTCTGTGCCGCCCGGTGCGGCCGCGGCCCGGCCGCCTGCGAGGAGGAGGAGAAAAGCGGGGCTGGAAGGCCCCGGGGGGAGCTGCCCCTGGGGCCTAGTTGTGCCTGCTGCTGGAAATGGGGGTGGGGAGGAGGAGGCCGTGATCGCTGCCCGCGCCCAGCGCTCGGTGTTGGAAGGGGCGCAGCTGGACAGGGACCGGCCTCGCGTGGGATCGGGCACGGGCTGGGGGAAGGGCTCTCTCTGCCAGGGCACAGCTCACCCCCGCCGTCGGGAAGGGAGTGCCCCCCACACGTGAGCGTGGGGGCTCAAGGGACGAAAAGGTGGTGATGGGAAACTTTTCCCTTTTTAAAAACGTGTTTTTTTCAAAAAGAAACCTAAATTGTACTTGGTAGTAGTTAATAATTTCATTTGTAAAAACTTTCCCTCCTTTCATTTTTTTATAGCTGGTGCTGTCTTTGCTTGCTTTCCAGAAAATAGTATTGTCCCTGTGTCCTGCAGCTATCAAGATTTTAAGACGACTGGTTTCTAGTCTTTGGTAACATGGCAAAAGATGTAAGTATATTTGTAGCACATAAAATGTGGAAGCGTAGAATGTTTTTATTGTCAAAAGCAAATGGGGTCATGCTTTATAATAGCTAGCATTAATGAATATGTGGAATTTTATCTATACTGTGCATCAAGCCTAGGCTGTTTTTCTGTAGACTGCATAAACCAGCTTCAGATCTGCCGCCATTTTTTCATAGTGATTAATCTTGAGAATTCCCTATGCTAATAGCAGCACTTGGGCCCTTGTCATTATGTGCATTCATACTGAACACTAAAACAGCTTGGGTTTGGATTGGATTGAAAAAAACCCAGCAAGTGTTGTTCAGATGGCGGGGCTGTCGTTGACTACTGTTGTCAGCTGACGTTGCCTTTCTTGAGTTCAAGAAGGCATCAGACATTCGAGGAAAGATGGTTTGTTCTCCGTATGTGTTCATTGTTTATCTCTGTCTACCAAAATATGCTTGTTAGTGTCTGTAAAAACAGGCTTTGGGAACTTGCATCACAGATTTCCATTACTGCTGGCGTTAAGGTTTGCGGCTTTGATTCTGTGACCTGTCTCATGGAGCACATTTGCTCTTCACCCCTTCCAGTACTTATTGAAAAAAATTCAATTTATTCTGCCTTTGAGATGTCAGTCGTTGTTCGTACCCAGTATAATTGGCCTTTCATGTTTTCTAATGGAAAATAAGACAATATACTAGTCTGTTTTCAAATTAGAATATATCTCCCCTTCTAAAAAACCCAGAACCCCCAAAAAGCAACAGCAAGCAAGCCAAGGAGAAATGATACAGCTCACTGGTTAGACAGCAGGTTGCGACGTAATGCGCACTGTTGCAGCTTTCAAATAGCGGGAATTTCCATGAAAGAGTGATTGCTTAAAAAAATTAATCTTGTAGGGAATTTTAGTAGTTCAACTGAAAAACATCTTGTTGTACGGAGAAGTAACCAGACATACGTAGTCACTGAAAGCTTGCCTGGAAGAGATAAGGGTGGCCAAGTACATTACAGATAGCAGAGTTCAGAGAATGATAGGCCATATAAGCGGGAAGAAAACGAAAGTGGAGTGTTAGACTAGGAGATGAAATTGAAACAGTTCAAAGTAATTCAGATACCAAAGTACATTTGTTTAATATTAGCTTTTGGGAGAGTGAGCAACTGAGTGAAGAGTTGCTAGCACCTGGAAATACAGATGAATGTCCTACTAGATCTAAGTGAGAATAAGACATTTAAGAACAAACTTTATTTCTGAAAGATCTATTTTATTCTAGTAAAGCGAGTAGTTAAGGAAGAAAGGAAGGAATAACCTACCTCACAGTAAACTTAAGAAATGGAAGAAGGTGCTACAGATAGGAAGAGAAAGTGCTTTCAGTATCTTTATTAAAGAAGTAATAAACTGAATTTGGAAATATGAAAATCTAGGTCAGGTTTTAGGTAAAATTTGTAGTGTACTTGAGCACTGGAAAAGGGTAGCTAGAAAGGGCATGAAATCTTAACTGAATATTGTCTAACCTGTTCTTAAAAACATCTACATATACTTCAAACCTGCCTCAGGGAGGAAATATGAACTGCTTACCTTTTTGCAGACTATACCCACCATTACATGACATCTAAAATGTGTAGTGAATGCTGGGAAATTTTAAATTTCCAGGTCCAAATATGGGCCCTATGAGTTGTGGTTAATGCTATAACATAGAGGTGCTAATTGGTATAACACTTTTTTTTAATTTTCAGAAGGGAAGAGATTTATTTCCATATTTTTGTTCAAAGTCCAAGTTCTATTTGAAGCAGAATAATGGAATTAAGCATGATACACACAATGTCACTAAATTTTTGGGCTTTCAGTCTCTGAAAACCTGTGTTGCTGTAAATTTAAACATTTTTATGTGAAAATATTGCTGTGACTAATGGCTTGTGGTTCTGCCATGTCACCTATCAAGTGCTCTGTCTGTGAGATGTAGTGGCAAAGAAGATGGCATAGTTGATGATTACTCCTGCCCCTTCCTTCCCTTTTTCTCAGCAGAGCTGAGATGGCTAAACTGTGGGAAGGGCTGTGCTGCTAGAATCCTAAGTCTGGGTTTCAGGTGGCGTTTCCGTGGCCAGGCATGTTCAGAGTGCTCCAGCCTGGGAGTGCAGGCGTGATGTGGATCCCGCTGGTGTCCTGTGCTGCTGGGGCCAGTGTGCCCCGGTGACAGTGGAGCAGGGAGCCCTGCACGAGGGGAAGGTGTGGAGACACTGCACCACAACAGAACATGCTCCTACTTTATGCTCCTTCCTCCCTGCTGCAGGAGAGCGCTTTTCCTTTTATTCCTGCCTTCCAGTTGTTCTGATGCCTCTTTATAAAAACTATAATTTGATAAGACCTGCTAGAAAGGTTAAATATGCGAGAGTTTGCAGACTGAGACTTTACTGGATAATTGAACAAATGGGGAAGTGTGATGGAGAGTATTGGCAAACCCAGTGAAATGTTTTTATAAAGTATTGAAGAATCGCAAATACCAATCAGGTAAGCTAGCAAAATAATTTTTATGAACTACTTGACCACCCAAGTCTAAATTCTGTGAAGTGTTAGTTTAAAAAGTATCCCTCTAATGCTTTTCAGAGTGTCCAATCAAGAGAAAGTAAGCAGTAAAGTGTTGATTTCAAAATTTATTTTAATTTATATTTTGGGCTTTTATGCAAAAGACTTTGATTTACTCAGCGGTAGTCAGGAAGCTGTGAGGTGGGGAGGAAAAAAGATACGTTCAGACCTAGCACCTTAATTAAGAACCTGCAGGTGGAGTTTAAGTGCGTAATCACAATGTTACAACTGGATAACTTGAACAACAATAATGTAGAAAGAAATACCAGCTTGTGAAAGCTAAAGCGTGTCCATGGGTATACCAATTTATGTTTTGGATAGGGGATCTGAAGTGGAGTAAAGATAAAGGATGAAAAAGAGGAGCACTCATTTTCCAGTGTGATCTGGTAATAGCAATAAGCACAGCCATTTTTGAGTTTATGAGCACCATGTGAAGATGAGAAGCAATACTAACAGAATCAGGCAGATATGGTATATCACATTCAATTCAGCACATCTTAGTTCCTAGAAAGACTTTAGTGTTTGTGCAACTTACAGCAACAATGAAAAAATGCATGTGGACAGGAGAACACCAGTTGCCGTATCTCAAGGACTTGGGTACCTTGGGAGTGGGATCATTGCATTGCTTCTCAGAGTCTGGATGACAAGTTGAGGTCAGTAGTTTTTGGTACAGTTTTACACCTACATTTGCACTGTGTGGGCAATTTCTTGGTAATTGCATATGGGCAGTCTCCAGAAAATTCATCTTAGCTAGAATTCCATGTTTGCTTCATCTACTGTGAATTCCTCTGCTTACCCATGTGTCACCTTCCAGACAGGAGCTGAAGGAACCAAAAGTCAAGGTCCTCAGTCTGCTTGTGCTGCTTACTGGATTCAAGGGAGTTACAATGTGGGGGGGAAAGCAGTTCCCTGTGTGCAGTGGTCACCCGTCCACCCTTGGCGTGCCTAAAATTAGGCAGCATGCAGCATCGAATGAAGTAGCAGGAGTTACTGTAGCAAGAAAGGAAATTTGGTAGCTAAATTTTTTTTCCAGCTTCCAGTGTAAGACTTAGCATTGCTTGCTGGGCACTTTTATATTCAATGTTGAGAATTATCTGTAAATTAAGATTATAAATACTTTTTTTAGTAGCTTTACTTAATGTACTTTCCACTACTAAATTATCAGCTTCTGTAGCATGGCTGAAGATCCAACTTGTGATGACCATGTTTCTCCCCTCAGTTACTTCTGTCACTGGTGAACTGTTGAGGCCTCTGAAAGAGCCATAAGGAAAGAGAAGCTTGTGGACCTTTTCTCCAAGATTCAGTGTTACATAGGATAGAAGAAGCACAAGCAAGGGGGTTTATTTTCTGCCAAATTTTTATACTCTTAATGCAGCCACTTGCAGGAACTGGATCTATTGCTGAGGATAGTCTAGTGCATGGGGTTACAGTGAATACTGAATAGAAAGGGGCTAGACAAAAGGAGTTAGTATTGTTCCTTCTGATCTCCAAAATCTGTTAGCCTTCAGAATTTCTCACAGATGTAAAATATCTTTCTTGAATGTTGTTCTTGAGTTACTGTTTTGTAGGTAACTGACAGTGGTGTTGGCTTTGGAACCACTTGTTCTAAAATTAGATTTTAAAATATATTTTTTAAAATTATGTTCTACTGTCATCTTCTGTTTGAATTATTTTATGAGGGATTTTTTGCTTGATCCCTAATTTGCATAAAAATAGCTGTATCTCTTTAGTTTTTTATGGTACTTTCATGAATCTTACTGAGTAGTAGATATGGCACATATATCTAACTTTGCAAAGGAAGCCCTGTAAACATGTGGAAATATGAGGACACACCATATGAGAAACTGTGCCTGTAAAAAGTTCATCACCTGATTGAACACTACTGTTTAAGAGATGTACAGATGCAGGATTTAATGCTCATGGTTTATTTTAGTTGAGTATTCAGAATACATTAACGTATTTAGCTTAATCCAGTGAATTTATTTCACAGTATTAGTAAATATTTTGCTCAAAGAATATTTAAAAGAACCCATAGCAAATTGATTTCTTCACATAGCTTTACTGGTTAGGTTAATAGGGCTGCTATTTTTGTGCAAAGTCAAAATCTGTGCTTTTGTATTATTTTAGCCAGAACACCACAAAAGTTGTATGTTTTAATAACTTTAGTGTGATGCTTCTACATCAATCTTGACCAAGTCTAAAAAAGTTAAGTTTGGGGTGGATAAATATAAGATGGAATGGAAGTAGGAAAAATACTTATTTTGGACCTTTTTTACATGATGCAGTTTCAATCCCTAGAAAGTATTGGAAAGTCTTCAAAACATTTTTCAGACTTTTCTTAAAATATCAGCATGCATTTCTCCTTTCATGTTTATTTTTGGTTATATACTGGGAATTACAGTGAGGCAGACTAGAGAAGTTAAGCCTTTGAGGAGTCTTGAGTGGTCGTGCACCTTTTTTGATACCATTTTAGTTCAGTGACTTCTCAGTAGCTTGATCTACTTCTGTTAGCCTTTAGTGAGTTCTGACATGTCCAGAAGTTTGCAAAGTACTGATCAAATAATGTTATGAAATTAGGTCATCTAAAAAGGCATCTCTGTTTGGGAATTTGAATGTTGCTAATTTTTCTAATACACTTTTTCAAAGAAGGCAGAAGGAAAGTGATCTTTAAACTCTCTTTTATACATTGCAAGTATGCAGTCAGCTGGTTTTTTCCTATGTTGGTTTGTATTATAAAGTCAGGAAATAGCAACTCAGAAGTTGCCTGTCACCTTGCCAATTTATTTGTCTAAATAAAGCATTTTCTTTTAGCCTATGTTAAACTTTATTAATTGTATGTGCCAGTTAATGGTAGTGGCTTTATATGGGTATATTGTAGTATTTTACTGAATAACCACACTGTGATGGTAACAGGCTCAACCAAAGTGCATATTTTAGAAGTTAAGTTATGCTGGGGATCAGTTGTTTTAATGTTTGCATTTGGTTGCATGGGTATCTATTAATGGAGATTTATTAAGGCTAATTAGGAGTGGGAAGAAGAATGGATCAATCTTTGCTAAATGTTGTCTATATTGAAATGCTTCTCAGGTAGCCGACAACTTGATTTTAAAGATGGACAGACCTCCAAGATTCCCCGAAATGCTTCTGGCTACTTGCCTTGTGTTCTGTTACCTTTACTAAGGGTTCCAGTATTGCATTACTGGTTATACAGAATTGCTTGAAACTTACGCTGTGGGCCACTCCAGCCTTGTAATACACTGATAACGAGGTTGGTGAGGCAAATAAATGGTTTTGGAAGAGGTTCTTTGTAATGTTACTTGTTGATTTCAGCTGTGGTTCAGATGCTGGTGAAGAAGCTGCTCTAAAGTCTTGGTTTGGCTGGAGAAACAACAGTCTCCTGTTGGTCAAACCTAGAGTGATTGCAGGAGGTGGTTGTGGAAGTGGCTGCTGCTGGTACCTCCGCATATGGGTCTTTAGTCCAGGAGGACATTAATGATGATTTTATTTTCTTATTAATTTATGTGGTAAAAGTGGTAAACCAGTGCTTTGATGTAATTTCACTGCTAGGAGTTTCCTGTTAAATTCCGCTTCATTCTTACGGCTTCACAGTTAATTTTGGGGATGTCAGCTTTACATTTTGCAAGGATTGTGTCGCTTGAGCAATTGAATTACTGCAAGAAGCAACGCTGTGGAAGGACTTTTAACTCTTGAGGTGTTTTTGATCTGTTGACTGCTTAGACAGGACCACCATTTGACTTGTCTTCAAAATCAGATCTTAACTGAATTTTTGCTGAATTCTGGATGTGTTGCTCTTGTCAGAAAGAACAGCCAAGAAGCTAATGGTCTTGACATATTCTGCAGTAAAGGAGACCTCAGGTGTTACTTTGTATATTACTCAGTGTCCAGCTTACCTGCAGTATCAGCAGAGCCTGTATTCAGACATAGATCAACAATGCTTAACTGAGCTTCTCACCTGTATTTAGCTTTTTTCCTTCACAATTCTGTGGTATCCAGACCTTTATTACAGGGCTTTGACCTTGTTAGTTAAGGCACCAAAATTTCAAATATACTCTTTGGAAAGCTCATTTCTATGGTGTAGCTCATTGCTGAGTGATTGACAGACACATTAATCTTGAAGATACTGCCATGAACTGAGGATGTGATATGGTTACCTCTGTTTCAGAAAAAGGCTACTGAAACACAGTAAAACAACTCATCTGAGAATTTTGAACCATCAGACTCCTGTAGCTCAACTTCAAAAGTTTTTGTTATTTACGTAGTAAAGAGTAGTTCTCACTGGCTTAATTTTCAAAATGAAATCCTAATGTTTTACATTTAAGAACTTCTTGCCCTTTTCTATACAATATTCCTCTACTTAATATCTTGATTGCTTTTTAATTTTTTGCAAAAAATGAAATGAATGTCTCATAAAAATAATCTTTCACAGCTGTGTAATAATTCATTCCCAGAGCATATTTGCTCTGGTCCCTGCATGAGATGAGAAACCAATGGGAAAATTAGTTCTTTATCATCTTGTTATAAATAACATTTGCATGTGGATAGGGGTGAAAGAAGAAGGCTGTTTAAGCAGTCCTGAAATTAGGTTGTTTATTTCTGATTATAAGCTGTATTCCAGTTCCACTTTCTAACTTTGCTAATTTTTTATTGCTTCGTGATTTTGAAGTAAGGCAAACAAAAATAAGAACCCTGTATTGTCAATAAAGTGGCCCATAGTAAAATTGCATGGCATGGAGCCTTTAGACATGTTGCCTTTAAAATGACTGGGGATCATCAAGGATTGAATTAGGTGCAGTTTTGCACAAGATGGGGGTTATTTGCTGGTAGGCTTTGCAAGTGCCTGTAGACAGCAGAGACATCATCCTGGTCATAGAATTGTGGAATTGTTACTGTTGGGAAAGACCTCCAAGATCAAGAAGTCCAGCCATCAACCCAACAGCACCAAATGCCTCTGACAAGCTCTGGGTGGAAATGCTTTTCTTTCCCAATTCCTCCATTTTCTGATTCTGTCATTGCTACTTCTTTCCTAATTTATTTTGAACTTCTCTGTCTTAGTCTCAACTTATTTCCCCTTTCAGCTGTAGTTTATATTGTATTCGTTTTCCCACTTCCCATGTTCTTCCCTTCTTCTCACAGGATTTGATCTCATTGTCCTGTTGAAGCTCTCCTAGGTTTTCACCAGTTGTATTGCCTGTACTTTTTCAGTGGCTCACAGTTTCTCTACCTCAGCTCCTAATTCTGCCATCTTCCATCTGATTTTCCAGCTCATTTTTGTTGTCTTTCCCAGCCAGTCCCAAAATTATCTTTTTCAGACTGTCCCATTCCGACTCCCATTGTTGTATCTTTGGCACCTATATCTCTTGTCGAAGGCAGTCCTGTGCCTCCCTGCTCTGTGGGCTTAATCTGCTGTTAACAACTGAAAATTTCTGTTCTGAGAGACCACCTTGTAGCAGGTACCTCTGTTTCCATGTGGCTCTATCCTTTTTGCTCTTCTTTCAGCTCTTTTTCAGGTAGTGTTCTTAAAATGTTCATTACTTGGAAGCAGGATAGAAGAGGTATTTCTGTGGCACAAAAGCACCCTTCTCTTCCCCTGTACTTATTTGAAGTAGTGTGGGGCAATGTGCCTCTCAGGTTAAATCTGATATACATAGCACATGTACTCATTCAGTCTTGTTTTTGTCAGATAAACTTCTTGCTTTTATGGGTTCCATGTCCTTTAGTCCAAATTCACCTTGCATATTTTCCTGTTTAGTTTAAAAATTCAGTGAATAATTTGATGCCAGTTTTTATTAACAAATTAAATTGCAAGACTGGAAAGCTGTGGAAGAAATTACGTTTTTGTTGTAAGGATGTTGGTTTTCTAGTGCATGACTTCAGAGATTGCAAGTAGCAGCTTGTTAGTAAGATTATTCTCTTATTAGTTTAATAAGGAGTTAAATTATTCTCTCATAATCTCTAGGGATTTTTAAATAACTGAAATTCTCTCCATCTTCAGAAATTTTGTTTCAGATTAACGTCAGTCCCAAAACTTCCCAGTTTACAGATTTTCAGACTGAGGGCACTTGTAGTGCATTTCAGTTTTCATTTGTAAACAAAACTTAAATAGACTTCCCAGTCCTTAGGACTGCCCATGATCTCATAGAAGGCCAAAGCTAACTTTAGTTGATTTTTTTACATGTTTAGCCCTTCTGTTAATTTATTTTCCTTAGGAGCAGTGAACAATGAGCTGAGACCGATCCTTGGTGGTGGTTGGGATCTCCACTCCACCACAGCTTCCGCAGTTCAAATTACCAGATTTACTGATTTGTCCAGTGGGCTTTCCCCTCCTTTCCGGTGATCTGTGGGAAGATATTAAGTTATTACAGTTTAGATGCTGTGTTGGATGTCAAAAGCTATTTTTTTAAATCATTGTCTTTGTTGTAGTGTGTGAAGGATAAAGGCTGTATCTGTATCTGTTGCCTGTTTAGGATTTCAGGGGTTTCTTTATGTAGCCATAGAGAAGTAGACATAGCTAATATCTGTCTTTGAAGAGGAAAACTTTGCTGGATTGGGAAATTGCACACACTTAGAAAGCTTTCAAAATCAGATATTAAGAGCATTATTATTTCAAGCAGCACCAGGATCATCCTCAAAGGAAGTAATGCATCTTGAGATTAAAAATCGTGAGAAGATAAGAAGTAAATATGGAATACAAAAAGAACATGAAAGAAAATAGTAAAAGTCCAAATACGTTGTTACAAGTAACTTGATAAGGCCTAAAAACTGAGGTGTATTTTCTCATCAGAAAAAAGAATTTCCTTGATGTCTAAACCCTTCTTGACAGCAGGTTACCTTTCCATTGAGAAAAATACAGTCCTTTTTCCTGGGTGTTTGTTTGTGGGTTTTGGTGGTATTTTGGGTTTGTTTTCTTTTTTTCAGTTTATTGTGAACCCATGACTATACTATAGAAAATCTGAGCTATAGTCACGTTTTCCTCTATTTTCTTTCTTTCTTTTGGGCACTGTGCTACATAGGTCTCTGAGGTATAATCCTGGTGCTTCCTCCAAAATAACCTGGCTTGAAAAATAGTGAGAATGTCCTCAAAATCCACAATGAGATGGGTTTCTTTTGTCTAGTGTTTCCATTTCAGAATGAAGATACCAGAATTCTGTATGGGATGGAAGTTTTACTTTTCAGGTTTTTTTTCACCAAAACTTGTCTCTTCAACCAGTGATAAATTTTGCTAACCTTAGAATTAAAAGTGGATCCTGAAGTGCGAGGAGCATACTGGATCTGGAATAACAGAATTTTCACTAGAAATCAGTTTTCCCTATGAATAATAGCAGCTGGGGGTGCTATTGTGCTGTGGAATTCACAGTATTCTATCCAGCTAGGTTTTTTGGAGTATTTCTGGGTATATGCTTACAAATGAGTTGAATATATATGTAGCATTTTAACTGCAAGAGGTTAAAGTAAGTAAGACACAGGTAGAAAGGTTGTGGAACTGTAACTTCTGGACTGTTTGTTAGTATTGTGGTCCCTGAGGGGATTCTTCTTGTTATTCGGTGATTGCTGTTCTCTGATTTTTCCCGAATTGTTTTCCTTTATTGATCAAATGCGGTGTTTTCCCCAAACGTTCCCTAGTTTTTCAGTGACTTGCATGATTTCAGTCACACATAAGCATGGTATAGGGCATGTGGCATTAACCTGAGCCTTTGTAATGCTAGATTAAACTACGGGTTTTGGGGTTGCATATTGTTTTGGGTAATGTTTTTTCACTGTATGTTTTAATTATGCAGAAGAAAACTTGAAGCTGATGAGATTTTGATACTGTGATGTTGGTTTACTTAAAATGAATATGAAAGATTCTACTGAAGACATTCTAATTTGAAAAAAAATTGAAAATTGAAAGCACCAATAAGTAATTGATTACTGAATTGTCTGATTTTCTAATTACTGAAATAGTGATTTGCATTAATACTCAAATTTGCTGAATATCACAGTTTAAATAGTTGGTTTTGGAATATCTGATAACTGCACTCAGTGCAGGTTTGCTTTTGCGTATTAAACCAGTGAATGGATTTAATAATTCAAAATTATTAAATACACATGCTTAAAAGAAAGACATTACAGATTAAAATAGCCATTTTCTTGGTGGTTTCTGATCAAAACCACAGTATATTAAATGCCTTTCCAATCTTATTTATAATCTTTATTTATTCTCATGGAAAAGAGAATTTTCAGGTGTCCTGAGTACACGCCTCTTTCTCCTGTGGAATACAAACTTAAATACTGCATTGAAAGAAATTATGACAATGAGACTACACTTCCTGCCTGGTTTAACACTTCTATTGTGAAATTTAGGTAGAATGGGAGTATATGGTAACACTTAGCCAAAAATTCTCCTTCATATTTTCCATGGGTTTCCAGTGTTCTGGAATGTCATGCTGCTGTAGTGTAGCTCTAATAACATCTTTGTACACCATACTGGTCTCATACTGATGAGTATACCTTTTTCTTTCCAAGTGTCTGATGCAATGTGCTGCCCTTCTGAATTATGTGGATAAGTGTGATAAAGAGGCTTATAAAGAGTTCTGGTGCCTGGGAATAGGGTGGTTAAATTGTTGCTTGTTGGAGTGGGTCTTTGAAATCCCTACTGTGGGCAAGAAGGATGACAGGCAGTGTTCTGAAACTACTGAAAAGTTGTTGCAGCCTCCCTAAAACGATGCTATTCTATTACTTTTTAGGAGGGGGGGGAATGGAGGACAGAACTGCCACAGGCTCTTCATGCTATCCATCACTTCTGCTGTCTGCTTGCTCACGTTTTCTCTGTGCAACCAGGTCCTTATTGCTGCCATGCCATTACAGGCCACTGCCTGTAATGCCTTTATGCCTCCCTTAACAAAACTCATCTTCTGCGGAATTCCAGCCTGTCCCCTATGCTCCATCATCTTCTCTCCCTGTTCAGTGAGGAGAGAAGGTTTCCTGTTTCTTAAAGTTCCCTGTCTTTGGTAAGAAATCCTTGGTTTGATACACCTGGATAATAGTGGTGCCACAGCATCATCTAGTGGCTTCCTTGTTTCCCAAACTTCTGGCAGATCCCAAGTAAGGGCTCTTCAGGTAGACTTCTAAGAGAGAAGTTTTGCTGCTGACTGACAAGCAAAGCACTTGATTCTCGCTCGGGTTTGTCAGTAGCCTGCACGTACCTTGTATGTGCAAAATGCAGCTAAGGACTTTTCAGCCTCTGGAACACCATATGCTAAACTGTGGTTAAGTACAGGTATTGACTTTGTTGCTGTTGTTTCTAAATGGAAACAGTGTGTCCTGTGTTCATTAACTTTTTTTCAGAACTATTTTGTCTGCAGATACAAAGAAATTACTGTGTCCTGCTCTCTAGTCAAAACTTAATAGTATTCTGAAAAGCAGTCACTAGTGTGAGCTTTCTCAAAGGATGGTGATGACTTTATAAACCTTATGTCACCCTATAGCTTTTTTCACTTAAGAGGTTTGTATTCTGATCTTCAAAAAAATAATAATTGAAAAGCTCAAGATATTTCGTATTGATGATATTTTTCCTGATTAAAATGGCCCAGGCACTCTCCAGTGCCTGTACTGTTTTTACTGTAATGTTTTTACCTTATGTGTTAGGTGAGTAGTGTCTACAGAGAGAAAGATGTAATTGCAGGTGTCTGTGGTTCAAATTAGAAGGGTGTTCAGCTGTCTGTTAAAACGGTGCATACACATTGTAAGAGCTTAGGACACAAATAGCAGAGTAGGTGTAAACTGTTTTTCTGCTTGCTCTTAAAGAATATAATGTTTATAAAATCAAGACATTGAAATTTGACAAGTTCTGTACCCTAAACTGTACATAGTGGCAGATTTGTGACAAAATGAGAGTGGTAGCAGCAGACACTTCTGGTAAGATACCTTTCATCTTTACCAATAAAAGGCTATCTGTGTTTGTAAATTTAATAAAAGTTGCTTTCTTTAACAGGCTGGACTAATTGAAGCCAATGGAGAGCTTAAGGTGTTTATAGACCAAAACCTAAGTCCTGGAAAAGGTAAGAATACAATTCTTAGTAACACTCTCCATTTCTTGATTTTTAGTTGTTATGCATATTACTGGCTTTAAACTGCTTTCTTAGCATAGTTTTTGTAACACTTTTCTGAAGTTACGTGATCAGTAAGCAAACTGTAGATTTGCTGTGGTTTATAATTTTCTTAAAACTACAGGTGCAGTTCAGTGGTGGTTTGTCCCATATGTGATCTCCTTAGTGTAGCTTGTGTTTAAGTGTAAAAGATCAGGATGTTCTGAAACATCTTTGGGGCACTGTGTTTTGGCAAGTGGAAAAAAAATGCAGGAGGGTAGAAGTTTAAAAGGGGTTATGACAGTTTTTGTGACAGTGCATCCACTCTACTGCAAGCTTATCTCAATATATATTGTGAACAGAACTGTTTTGGACTTGCAGATAATGCCTGTGCATGTATGATAATGTAATGTCATTAGGCAATGTTATAAAACACAGGATATAAATTTGAGCTTGAATTCGATACATGAGCTCAAAAACTGAGCATACCTAAACATTAGGGGAGTTAGGAGCTGTACTTTCACAATTAGCATCGTTGGGGGAAAAAACAGAAGCAACTCTTGAGTCCCAGCCACCACCTTCTGGACAGCTATGTCATGTAACCTATTCTGTAAACTGATTATGCTACATTTGAAGACCACATTTTGTGTATTCTGACAAGAGGGCTGTTTCCATAGCAAGACTGTAGAACTCTTCTCTAATTCTAGTAAAGTATATTCTTGTCAGTTTATGCATTCTGCTGGTGACAGATGTTTGTCAGGTTAATAATTTTCTGCAGCATGTTTACCTACTCTTTATAAGTAACAATTGAGTTATCTTAACAGTCTTTACCAGTTTGACAGTCCAGCTAGCCACTGTTAGCTAGATTCCTCATCAGATGAGCTCTTTGTCCTCTGTTTTCCTTACTGTCATCCTTTCAGCCTGTTTGATTGCTCTCATCAACTTTCTTGAATACAAGTGACTAAAACAGTATGTGTGACTCCCCAGTGAAGTGTCAGTCGTTTTTGTATGGAGATCAGTAATTTTTCTCTGCAACATCATGTTTGGTTTATAGGCATCTCACGATATATTTTGGTGAAATGGCCATTTTCCTTTGTTATTGCTTCCAAATAATGACCGTCTGCTTTATTCTTGTGTGTGATAGATGATGTCTTTTGATAGGCTGTATCGAGTAGCATGTAATTTATATTAGGACAGTCATCTACTTATTGTCTGTAAACCTTACTGTTGACTAATCTACTGGATTTAAGCATTGTTGGAATACTCCAGTACTTCCAGATTAACCTGTTATCCAGTTCAGGTGAAATCCTTTAGTATTACTGCTCTAGTATTTTATGTACTGTTTCAGGAAACCCATTTAACTTCTGTAACCACCAATAGGTACAGCCAGTACTTTATTGGCATCTCACTAGACTCTATCTTGGACATCTTGTTGTCTAAAATATACATTGTTTTACAAAAAGGGGGTATCTAACTAATCTGTCCTGTTCAGCATTTGGTGGAGAGGGTACTAAGGGTTGAGTAAAGGCATGTATTAATTGGTGCGCATGCATTTCTGTAAACACAGTCACACCCCCCCAGGCTAAAGAAGTGTGCAAGTAGGTACCTGATCCTTAACAGCTGTACTATATGTTCTAACCCTGTGGGCAGTAAAACTGATTTTTTTTTTTAAGGCAGATACTTTTGGAAGGTACATTTTACACTTACATAGGCGTCTAGACCCTGTTACAGTCAGCGGAGAGCTAGTCAAAACTCAGTCTAGACAGCAAGAACTGGAAATAGGACTCTTCCATTATTGTGTAACTCTTTAAGTAGAACTGGTCAAATTGGAGGGCATTTTATTACTTATAGGATTTTGTAAATAAATTCAAGTAATAAAATAGTTTATTATAGCCCTGCACCTTGTCAAGTTTGAGAGGTGAGCTCTGTTCTCAATGTATAACACAGCAAACTGAACTATCCTCAGCCAGTTTGTGCATCTCATTGCTTTTAGGGGAGTTCTGTAAAGAAAATACAGAGTAACTAATGCTTGATATTGACAAGAAACAACTATTTCTCTTGGCTTGATCAGTTCATGGGTTTTATCTCTTGCTTTTCTGTGTATTATGTGCAGGCTCTGTAGTCTTAATCTGAGTTTAAAGTTGGAAATATTTTGTCACTAAAGTACTCAGGTATGTATCAGAATTTATTCACTTAAGTAGAACTTTTTTCCTTTGCCAGTTTTTATAATTTTTAGGGGTTTTATGCGGTCTTTAAATGTTGACTTTGTCAACTACACACAGAAGTACTGGGCTCTCTAAAAGTAGCTGTCTGCATTGCATGCCATAAAGTGCTGTCTCCTGCTATTTTTTTTAAGTCTGTGCAAAATTTCTCTTAATTTCACAATGGAGGGGATTCAGTCCAGAGCAGTCATGTTTTCCATAGGGTAGCAGAAGTGTATCTGGTATACTTTTTAGGATCAGTTGGAGGTGTTTAGGAAAAGAATCTTCATGTTCTACTCTCATTAGAGAGGTGATCATCATTAAAAGGTTTTTTTGGGTGTTTTGTTTTGTTTTTTCTCCATCTTCCTCTTTGGATTTGTATTTCTTAAAAGGAAGTAGCCTTTTCTGGAAATTGTGAGTCAATCACACGAGAAGATTGAGAATACATTGCATTATTGATATTAGTTGTGGGGTCAAATCTCCCTACTGTGTCAGATGACTGGTTTGTTTAACCCAATCTGCTGCCCTTGACAACAGTAAGTGAGCAGGCTCTTGAGGGAGAATGCAGGAGTCTGTCTACTTTTTGAAGTTCATTCTTCTTATGTTCCTACAGCAATCAAAGTCATTGGATTAGTAATACCAAGGATATATTCCATCCCAGTTTTGGAAAAGTCCAACTTTTAGAGTCAGTGAATTGAGAATGAAAATCCAACAAGAAATCTATTACTGGCTTCAGTTTCTACTCGTTGCTAGCCAGATGTGAAAGGAGGAGTTCAGCTGTCAGAGGAATAAAGGTTTTAGGGGGATGGTAGAGGACAAAAAATGACTTGTGTGCTGGGTCATAAGGACATGCTTGCAAAAACAGGGATAAAGAGAAAGAGCAGAATATTGTTATTGAAATGGTTCTATAACATCATCGTCAGCAGTCTATAAGGTATGTGACTAAGTGGTAAGTATATGAGTCAATTATGAAAGATAAGCAGAGGTTGACTTTTCTGGCCAAAACAGGTTATGATGCAAAAATTCTCACAGCCTGAACAGCTTTGTTGCAACACTTTCAGAATAGGCTGTGAATGAGCTTCTGTAAATTTTTAATCTGTACTGAGCTTCTGTAAATTTTTAATCTGGGCAGAAATATGGCAACCAAGTAGGTTCTTTTCGGGCTTGAATTTTGGTGGTAGGCTTGTGTTGCTGTTGTTTCTTAGATGAGTAATGAAGAGGAGATGTCACCACCTTGCTGAACAGTTATGCTGAACAACCTCTTGCTCAAAAAGTCCTAAAGATTTGGAATCAGAGAGAGAGGGTATTTTAGAGAATAATCTCTGTATGCAAGTCTTAGCCATAAATTAATTTCCTGACTGTTCATTAATGCCCACTGTCAGAAACAGGTTACCAGTGTAGACAACCTTTTTACTTCAGCAAGTGGGGACGTGCTTCCAGTAGCTTATTTTGGAGAGACTGGTCTCAGCCATGAACTCCAGATTAGGATTTTTGTTTTAAAGCAGAGACTGACTTAATTTTTTTAAGAGGAGAAAACAGTATTTAAGAAAACCCAAAACAAAACCACAAGCTCCAAAACCCCAAACAACCCCACAAAGGTTTGTTTCTAATGAGCAATGCATGCAATTTTGAATAAATTCATCATGCACATAAAATACCTTTCTAGAAAATACTCTAAGAATTTATTTCTTCAAAAGCATCTCTAGTATGAAGTAAGAGGTATCAACCTATATGTGGTAGAAATGAGATAGCAGCTTGTGTTTCCTCCAGTGCTTGTGCAATCTCCAGAAAAGATTGCCTGTAAATTTGCTCATGTTTTCTGATATCCCTGTGTATTTCCATTACTGGAGTGTAACACTCCATATAGTCCTGAAAAAACAGTATGACTGTAAAAGGTTTGTTTTGCTTGGTAACCAAGAAGGTGGTTTCCAACTGGCTAATTCATTTTAAAAGAGTTAGCAAATACATATGGTTTGGAAGGATAGAAAGACTTTTTAATAGGGGCTGAACTAGTAAAACTTCCTCATGAGTTTATGTTTTCTGTTGGTATTTGGCAATGAATTTTAGAAACCGAGAAATTTTGCTGCTCCTGGAGGTTACATTTTGAGGAAAACTGCCACATTCTGGTCCTTGCCATATTCAGATTAGTGTTGATATTTAAATTTTAAATAGAACACTATTCAATTCGAATCGTGTCCCTCACTTGGGGAGAAAGAAATTATTTGCTTCAGATGGGTCTGAGGGAAAAGGTTACCAGTGATATTGTGTTGAAATTAAAGCTCTTAGTTTAAAAATGACTTGGAAAGAAAAGTTGGGTCTTCTCTTATACCAGTAGGTGGCATTATTGGTATGTAACTGCAAAATCCTTGTAAATTATATCTCTAACTCCTTTTACTGCTTACATTTTAAAACAAGGTTTCACATTTTATAGGCTAATTATATTTACATATCAGATTCAGTAATTGAAAAAATCAAAGTCAAATATGTAGCATTTCAAGGTGTTTAGACTCTTATTTCAACACTGCCTAAGTATAAGATTAGTTTGATTTTTTTACTTATATGACAAGAAACTTGCAGTGTAATGTTATTGTTACTTTTACTAGCAAGTTCATATTCCCTGATTTTTAACAGTGACTGGAATTGTTTCTCTGGAATAGAACTAGAGATCAATTTCAGAGCCCATGAATTATGCTTTAGGAAACAGATACATGCTTGAAATAGGTTATAAAATGCCTATGTGTTACTGCAGCTGAGGTAAATCCAAATATTATTGTCTAAAGTCAAGCTAAGGAAATAAAACTACTGCTGGAAGTAGAAATGGTATTTTGGAAAGTCTAAAAGTACACTCCAGTTTATTTCAATACAGACTTGGAAAAACTGGTTCGTAATAGCTGAACTATTACTAGTCATATATAAAGATGGTAAGAATCACATAGAAGTCTGTGCGTTGATGCAAGCAATTAGTACTACACACTGGGAGAGATGGATGTCAGTACAAAAGCTCAGAATTGCTGTATAAGCATGTTTATTGTCTTAACGTGATGGTGTGGCTTATTCAGCAAATAGAGGTGCTTTTACTTGACTTGGCACACAACTGGAGGCAATCATCTCTATGTTGTCATACAGAGACCCTCAAAAAAAATTCAATGTTTTCTGAAAATTAGCTTATAACTAACTACAAAAATAACGTAAAGTATCTATGATGTTCGCAACAGGGATGTTAACAACTGCAGCGTCACAGGAGCCACATCTGAGGAATCAGCTCCCAGGATATAATAGTCACCTCTATCATCTGACAAAACTTAAGTTTGTTAGAGACTGCATTATGAGGGAACTGAGTTGCTTTTCTGTTGTCTGCTCTCTATTTCACAAGTAAAGAAAACATGAAGGCAGATTACTTCAGAAAATGGTACATCATCTAGAATGAATGGGATTTCTGCTCCTGATGCAAGCAGTATCTCAGCCCATCCTCTCTAACCTGAACACAAAGTCACTGGAGCAGTCAGTGCTCCAGGAAATTTACCTCATTGTCTGCAGAGGGCACTCGTTTCTTTGATTTTATATGTACTGTGTCTTTTTTCTGTGAAATCTTAAGTTATTTAAAATGTTCTTAATTTACTGTACCAGCAGTCTTTTAAACTGCCAAAATTCTGCCAGGGATTCATTCTTTTTGGTAAAACTCTTCAGTTTGTTTTTATATGCAAGCAAAGATCCAGTTAACCAGTAACCAAAGAGAGTACTTATTTGCTTGTAGACAGATAAATAACAGATTTTGTTATAGAGTGCTTCTTTTGATATGCAGATTTTTATGCCATTACTCCTTGATTCTACCTGCATCATTATCTTGTATTTGGAGGTATTCTGGAACATCATATTGTTGAAGTTCTACTTCCCTTTAGGTTTCATGATTGTTTATAACTCCCTAAAAGTAATTTTCCCAATATTTGGGACACTAAGAATGTAAGTAGTAATAGTAGTTATATCCTTCTGTACACGTTGTTTTTTCTGCTCTGCCTGGCATTTTCCTGTGGTTCTCAAAGTCTTCAGGGGGAAAAAATGTGTCAGAACTAGGAGTATTAATAATTTGTTTTGGAAAGGAAGAAGAGTTGATGCCAGCAGAACTTGTGGTTTTAATTTTTACATGCTGTTACGTATGCTGTATGTTGTCCGCAAAATACAGGATTATTGGCACTGCAGTGATTGCTTAGCAACACTAATTGAGAAATGAGTAGTAAGATTTGTTTGAGAAATTGAGCTGCCAGTCACTTGCAAATCTATGTTGATAAAATTACTTCTGCCTGTACTTAACAAACAAACCCCTCCCCACATAAGTCTTTGAAAATGCAGATGAATATGAGCAAAATGTTTGCACGTGAGCAAATGAGAAAATAGAATGCACTTGGACAGAGACATTGAAAATAACCTTTTAAAAAATTCTTTTTTTTCTGTATAATTGAGCAGTTGTAGTCTTTTCCATTTTGTATGATAGCTTTTATAAGCTGACTTTGCTTTGAACTGTGATGCTTGGGTTACTATTCTTTCACTTATGTTTATGTTTCCTTGCCAGTTTGTGCTGTACAGAAAGATGAACCTTGTAGTTTCCGTACAGAGCCAGGTTGGTCCAGTTGCATGAATTAACTCTGGCATAGCACCACAGGAAATGTTAATGTAATTAAAAAAATCTAAAGAAATGTAGTGTGTGCTCTTCCCTTCACATGGATGTTTTAGTTGCAAGTTTTAGTTTAGCTATTTCTGTTCAGAAAATTAAATTAATAAAGACAGGAGGCTGGAGACCGTCTAATAAACCTTACCTTCAAAGCAGGGTCAGCTTTGACGCACAGAGCCTTCAATTCTTGAATTTTGCTGTGTATCACCCAGGAACCTCCTATGAAGCCTGCTGCTGTGCACTGCCTTTGTTTGGCATTTTTCCCTGGTTGGAATTTGCTGTGCCACAACTTGTGACTGTTCCCTCTTTTCCTTTTGTAGTGTCCTCTGTCATCTGTATAACTTCCCTTTAGTAGTTGAAGGCAGTGATTAGATTTGTGCAAAAAACACCCCTTGCTCCACCTTAACCTTCTCTTCGAGAGGCTGCACGCACCAGGCTCCCTGAGCTTCTCCCTGTGCAGGATGCACTCCGCTACCCAAGGCACACCGGTGTCTTCCTGCTGCACTCTCCTGTTTGCTAATGTCTCTCTTGCACCATGGGCCCCAAAACTGAACAGGCTCATCCAGGGACAGTGTAAGGGGTGCTGAAAGAAAAGGGAATTATCACTTATTGCTGTACTCTTCCAAATGCAGCCCAGGATGTGGTTAAGTCTTTTTTAGCATAGGAGAGCACCTCTGGGTCACACACAGCTTATTGTCTGCCCTGGTGCTTTCCTGAGCATCTACTTCCTAACCACTAACCCTGACCTCTGCTCTTGTGTTGACTTACATTGGCACAACATTTTTGTCTTTGTTGACTGTGTAAAATTTTTAAATAAACAGCATGATAGCATAAAGTATTACTTTATTTTTAAACATACCAGAATAATTAAGTCTCTTGTGTGAATCTGAAGAGTAGAGGATCTCATGGGAGTGTTGTTCTTTATGAAGTTGTCTTACTGAAGTAATATTTGGAAGTTGTAGTAGGAAAAATCTCATCATATGAATGGGTAGCACTCAGTGTCAGAAAACTGTCTACCTTTAAATTCTTAAAGGAGCTAGCAGTCATACTTCCATCTTTGTAACTCAGTATGTGTGTAATTGATATAGTACCAGAAGGAAAGAGAGCCACATTGCCTGCACCAATTTCTGAAGGGCTCAGATAACTGCAGATGAGTAAGTCAGACTTCTGTTATGCAGCTTGGTTGAGTGTGTAACAGAGAAGCAGTGCATGTGTAGCATGCAAGCAGATGTAATAATGGCCTTCAACAGGGCTTTTCTAGAGGGAGGGGAGAAAGGAGGGTCTGCAGTTACGTCTTCTCAAAGTCATGCTTTGAAAGAGTCAACAACCATGTGGATAAGGATTATCTAATCAGAGCAATGTCCTTGGATTTCTTAAAAATAATAAAATTATTTTTGATTATCAAGGTCCTTAATCAGCTTGTTAAACTAAAGTGTGATAGAATGGGATGGTCCTCCCATGGGTTAATAATTGGTGAAAACTAAACTTGGTACAATGGGTATCTCAAGTGAGCAGTTAGCACCCAAGAAAGATTTTGAAGTCATCGTAGGTTATATTAATAAAAATGTGGTATCAGTGTTTGGTGAGGAACAAGCACACTGAATTTTGAGAATTACTTGGAAAGGAGCAGGGAATAATATAGAAAATGAGCTATAGAGTTATCAGTAACACATGGCATTTCTTGGTCATGGATACTGTGTGGATGCCTGTCATCTGCAAAAGAAAGGGCAGGAGAACTAGAAAGCATGGGCAACAAGGACCATCAGAGGTAAGGGAAGGTTGGGTAAAGCATGGTGCTCATAATGCCAAGGTTGGGGGTTTTATCCCTGTATAGATCATTCACTCAGGAGTTGAAGTTGATGATCCTTGGGGATCCCTTCCAACTCAGAATATTCTGTTATTCTGAGAAAATGATCAAATAGATGAGGTGTCTTAACCTTGGAAAGCAGTTGCAACTGCTCTGTTACACTGGAAACAGTCTTCAGATTGCACTGGGTTTTTTTAAGCAATGAGGAGAAGTTTAAAAAAAAGACCTCCAGGGAGCTAAGAAGAAGCTACACAAGCACTACTAGCCAGGGTAGTTTAAAACTATATTGATTTATTGTATTCTGCAGAGAGGAAGAACAAACACAATTCAGGTCATGATAGTGGTGAGTGTACTTGAAGGGGACAGGAAGGCATAACAGACTTACATTACAAACTGGATAGCCGCTGACTTTCTGAAAAAGCACTGGGAAGCTGATTAATAATGGAAGAAGGACATGCTGCTGCATCCTATTTGGGAATAGATTGACCACTGAGGCTAGGTTCTTATGTGAAGCTATCTATTTGACATGGTATAGTAATAGCAGCTGGGAAGTACAAGCCGTCTGGAAAGCAAGCTTAAACAAGATTTGAATTGTCCTCAACTTCCTGTAGACTTCCTGAATGTGTAAAGAGGGATGATAGGCATCACGGACCAGTTAGGGCCCTCCTGATACAATCCTTGTAAAAATGCTTGTTTATTGCATCTGTACTGGACAGTGAGAAAAAGAAAGAGGAATGAGAGATATACCAAGTCCTTCTGACCCCATTGGCCCCTTTAAAAGTCATCTCAGAGAAACAACTGCTGAACTTGACAATCACTTGACAGTTGATTTGGCAAAAAAATATCTCCAGTATTTCCAGACTGGTTTATCCGTTATTTTCTTACTGTAGTCAGTCTTTGTTGCTCCTTTTTCATTTACTCTGTTTTGTTGCTGGTTGGGGGGTTTTTTGTTTGTTTTGAATTGGTGGGTTTGGGGTTCTTTCCTCTCAACTGCATCATGGAGCATCAAACCACTAGCGGATACCTGGGTTGTTATTTTTCATTTATCTTTTACATGGTTTAAGATTTGCTTGACCTACCAGTGCTGATTATGTATGGATTATGAACAGGGAAAGAACTCTTCCTGCAGGAAAAAATACATGCTGAGTTGCATGTATTTTTCTGACATAATGGATTCTTGAGGAAGTTTGTTCTTTAATTTCTGCCTTCAGCTGGGAGGGGACACTTAGAGGTAAGCTGGGAATATTTTCTTGGAAAGGCCTGTTCCAGCCAAATTTTATCTTGTGTAGATCAATGTGTCTCATAAGGCTATGCCATATGCTATGGCATTGGGCATGTTTGTCAGGTGGTACTGAAAAAGATTTCAGTAGTCACAAAGGATAAGGGTAGGAGAAGAAAGGATTATGCTTTTTATCAAATACTGGTTGCCTCTTTACTCTGCTTTAGGAGAAAAATTGGAATACAAGGAATTTAAAACGTACTCATATTAGATCACTGATATGTAAGGTTACATAGAAGAAAGTTTGAGAGAACATACTGTGAATCTTAATTTCTTTTTTTGCTTCAAATGGGTAAACACTACATTTATTTTAAGACTAAGTGTTTCAGGGCTAGCTTCCAGTATGCATTGGGAATATAGACGAGACTATTTGCTAAAATAATACAATGTGCTGACCTGAAGCTCTCTACTTGTGTTTGTTGTAGGGGTTGTTTCTCTATTGGCTGTTCATCCTTCTACAGTAAATACAATTGGAAAACAGCTCCTGCCAAAAACATTTGGACAGTCTAACGTCAACATTGCACAACAAGTGGTAAGGAGACTTTGTGGGGATTTTTTGGCTTGTCTCTTTGTTTGTGGGGTGTTTTGGTGTGTTGGGGGTTTTTTTTGTTTGGTTGGGTTTTTTTAATATTTTTTTATTATTATTGGTTGTATTATTGTTTACACATACTGCAAATCTGACCTAGCCTGGCAGTCTGTATCACTTGTCATGGGCAGATAATCTAAGTTTGTTTCTAATTTTATTAGATTTATGTTTTAAAAAAGCGTATTGCATAAGGAAATTCAAAGATGACTCTCAAATCAACACTTACCTCACTATTTAGGTGACTTTATCTTTTGTTAGTCTTGCCATTTAAAGTCAGCATCTCTTTCAGATTCTGCTTTGAAATCTGGCATAGGGAAATATAGATGAAGTCCATAAACACGTTTTTATGGAGATTTGAGTTAGGTGGAACAAAATTGAAAACGGAACTATATTTTAGTGCTTAATTTAAATATTCTTTTGCTGAAATATTTTGTACTTTGTGTGAGATATATGAAATTAGATATTTCAGAGAATCTTAGAATGCAGTAGATAATAGATAGATTATAGTATTTCTTGCAGTAATCAAAATTGAAATTCAGTGACCTGAGTAGAATTGGTCTCAATCTTCTGGAAAGTAACTGTAACACGTAAACGAGAAAAAAATCTGAACTAGAATGTCTTGTATTTGGGTTTCTTCTTGATAGGAAAACAGTAGAGTAGATTTTGAATGTAGAGTAGGTGTTAACCAGACTTAGCTGTCCCTCTCTACAAATGAGCCTGTGAACTTGTGCACACTTCATTTCTCCCTTCTTAGTGTTGAGTATTTCAGGACAATCCTGAGCACAGTAGAGGTCCAGGGTTTGCTGCTGCCAGTTTGTTTTTTCTCCAGCAGTAATTCCTCTCCTCCTCACCCCCTGCCCCGGTACTGGTTTGGCTTTCATCTTATTGCAGAGTGATACAAATTCTAGATGTGCTACCCTGGTGGGGCTGCTCATGGAATTCCTAAGCTAGGGAATCAGAGAGCGGGACTCTGCGACCAAGGTGTTAAATCATCTCTTGCAGTCTTCTGCCACTGCATCCTAGGGGATAGAAACTAGCTGACTGCCTTCTGCAGTTCTCCATGTAGTCTACTTACTTGAATAGCACACGGGTGGTTTTCACACTTTTTGGAGACATTTGGTGAGCCAGACCAGTTGGTATCAGAACTGATAGTACTTTTTTTTCCATGGGGAGAAAGCGAGTGGGTTCACATGTGTCCTGTGCCAGCATTCCCCACCTTCATTCCATGTCTTAAAATTGGAAGTTTTGTTTATGAAAAGCAGTAGAGGAGATTATTTGGCTTTTCATAAGAGGCAAAAACATTTCAAATATGGTACAACGCTGCTGGAAAGGAGTACCTAAGATATTCTGGCTATCAGAAGTGGATGTAACAAATTTATACGTTAACTGCTCAGAGAGGTGGCATAAAATAAAGGGAACATTTGGGAAAAAATGCTGCTGTTCGTCTTTCCAGGCAGCTGAAATCACAGACATCTGACAGTAACTAGACCACCTTTGGCGCCATATATGTAATTTTCACACATGAAATATTTTATTTTCAGTTTTTATATTTTACTCCTGTTGAGACTAAGCTATTGAAGCTGGCCCAAGTAAGGAGAATTAAGTTTTGCTGCTCAGATAGAATGTAGCTGCAGGAAAATATGGCAAGGTTGTGGGTTTAGATTTGTTGGATGTGTTTTTCATTTACCTGGTGTCTGGTATACAACCAGCTGTTTCCACTGGGAGGTAAATGTACCCCAAAAAAGTAGGCATATCTTTCTACAAAAGAGTAATCTAAAGACTAGTCTGTATGGTATCTTTTTTTCCCCTAAATCCATATTTTTTAGAAAGTTACATTTAAAACAGTTTAGAGATAAAAAACATCACCTGCAAAAGTGGGTGTTTTGCACCTGCTAGTTTCAGAGGTAGGAGAGCACAGTTTTATTTGCTAATGTATGTATTATTATTTATGATCAAATTAACACATCTTCAGGACCATTCATCTGGAGGCTGGAAGACTGTGCTTAGCCAAGTGTGTGCTCTTAACATACTTGCAGTGGAATGGTTTTGCCTAATTTGATGTCACTCACTGCAGTGATGAGAAGGTTTGCCCTTACTCTTTCTCAACTCTAACATAGTAGTTTTGACTCTAGTGATAGAGGCTGACACCAGGAGAGAGGGTTCTTGCAACAGCTCTGCATTTTCTCTCTGGTTTTACTGATTTTCAGATTTTATTGTCTTTATATTTTAAGTGTAATTTACTGCAGGTTTCTTATACATAATTTGGTGCAGTTGGGTTTTTTTTTTCCTGCTTTTTACCCCCATTTTTCTTGGAGGGAGAGAGTATGTTTGTGTGTGTTTTGATCCTGTCTAAGTTAGTGTTGAACAGTGTCAATAAATCCAGCAAGCATGAAAACCTGCTCTAAGGAGATTAAACTGTAAATGCTCATAACTTAGAGAGTGCTCTAACTGTATTAACTGTAGTCTGAAGTTTTTCATGCTAGTGTGTACAAATTACATGCATCTAAGAGAAGTATGTAGAGTACTAGTGTTTAGATAAAGCATTGTTTCAGTTGTGTCACTTATGAATATCTTGGAAGTCTTACCATTTTCCAAATTATTTTATTTTTACTGTAGGTTATTGGTACACCTCAGAGACCTTCAGCACAAAATACTATCCTGGTAGGAAGTCCACATACGCCTAACACACATTTTGCATCACAGAACCAGACTGGAGATTCTTCACCGTGGTCTGCTGGGTGAGCAAAATGAAAGCTAGAAAGGATTAATAAATTGCTGGAACTTTTGTTTTAAATGTTGTGATAGCATATGCACTACTCAGGCTAGCAGTGTGGGAAAGTCTTTTCTTTTTCATCAAGAGCACTTCACCACTGAAGTCTGTTGTACTAAAATAAGGACTAATCACACAATAATGAGCACCTCTTCATTTCTTGTAAAAGAATGCAGAGTATTTTCAGTAAACTCTGGTACATATTCTGACATTACTAGCATTTAGAGAATTAAGCTCCTAAAAGGACACAGGAATTTATCTGACTTGATTCTATGATTTCTCTTATGTTGGTATATTTTCAGAAAAGTACAGTATATTTCTGATTGAACAAGGCTATCCCAGAGTGTCATTTGAAACAAGAATGTAATCCTTTTTGGGAAAAGTATTAAGGAATACATTCTTTTGCTGTGGTTTTTTCATACAAGCTTGTTTTCAAGGGCATCTTGTTAAATGTAGTTGGCTTTAAGACTAAATTTATTATCAGTGGCCTGTTGCACATAAATAGATTTCTGCTATGGAATTATACAGTGAAATGATTTGTAAGAACTGAGACTTCCCCTTGATGAAACTAATTTTGTTGATACTTGTATTTTCCTCTAGTTACAAGAAGGCTTTTATTTAAAAAACTTCGCAAAGCAGAAAACTTCGCTATACTGCTTGTATCTTGTAACTTTAAAGTTCTGATAGCAATTTCATATACTGTATAACTTCAAATCTCTGTTATAGTAATAGTGCAATGTTTGGTGAGTTCACCCAATACCAGACTTTGTCTCTTCAGTCAGTATCAGTATCACATTGCATAGAAAATGCTCAATCTATGTGCTACTTTAAATTAAAAATAAAATTTTTTAAAAAAGGCAAAAAAGTTCTCTCCTCTGATTCAGTTTTCATGTTTTAGTATTTATCCCCTTATCTCTTCTTGTCTTGAATTTTGGAAGGTTCTTTATTGACTTCTTCAAGGAATATCCCTTTTGTTATTTTATTGTCTGCTACTGGAAACATTATAGGCCAGGTTGGATAGAGCTTTGGGCAACCTCATTGAGTTGAAGATATCCTGGCTCAGTACACGGGGGTTGGACTAGATGACCTTTAAAGATTGCATCCAGCCCAAACTATTCTATGATTTTGTGATTCTACCAGAGCTAGCAAAGTGGGCAAAAGAATAAATTTATATTGTGTTTCAGCATCAAGATACTAGAATAGTTTATAAATATTGTAAATTGTAGGGGAAAAAATATAGGAGAGAGTGTTGGGAAGGGATAAGAAGCAGAAGAAAAGGGAAGGCTGGGGTTTTTTACAGCAGTGTGCCTGTATTTGAAAAAGAGACATCAAATATTCCAAAGTTCAAATCTTCTTAAAATATATATTATACGTATATTTAGGAAGCGGAACAAAAAAGGCGAGAAGAATGGCAAGGGTTTACGTCATTTCTCTATGAAGGTTTGTGAGAAGGTACAAAGAAAAGGAACCACCTCATACAATGAGGTGGCAGACGAGTTGGTTGCAGAATTCACTACCACTGATAATCACATTTCACCAAATGAATCAGTAAGTATATGGGAAGTCAATTACATGTGAACTGAATGGGGGAAGAGAAATTTCTTTTGAGATTTTTATGTTTTTCTACTGCTAAATGAAACAGTTCAGACATGACCTGAGTTTGCCCATTTGCTGTAATATGTTTATTTTCAAATATTTTTGACACAGGTATATTTTTAATTAATGCACTATGTCTACAGCAGGCTTATGACCAGAAGAATATTAGACGACGTGTCTATGATGCCTTAAATGTCCTCATGGCCATGAACATTATCTCTAAGGAGAAAAAAGAAATCAAATGGATTGGTCTACCTACTAACTCGGCTCAGGAATGTCAGAATTTGGAGGTACATGCATTTGGAAGTTCACAGTGGCTTTGTGTTTGAATAAATGTTTATGGCTTTAATATGTTCTGATACAATATGTGCCTATAATCTTCTGAGATAGCAACATAGAATAGTATGGTCCTCTTTGACTCTTTTTATTTTATTTGTTTATACTGAACACACACTCTTCAATTTCCAGACTGTTCAAATGTGTCTTTCTTTGATTCTTCTATGTCAAAAATACAGCTTTTACAGTTTATGTGAAATGGTTCTGAGTGGAAGATGAATGATTAAAGATTAATGTGTATTTCCAACATGGAAAGTCAGGAGTCAGGAAGATTTGTTTGCTCCAGATGCCAAACAGTTAATAGATCTGTGATGATAGATATTGCATGTAGGTCAGAACATATAGTCATCTCCATTGCTGCAGGTCTTAACTTTTTGTGACAGTTTTCTTACGTGAATATGTCAGACTTTCTTATTTATTGCATGTCTTGGGGAAGAAGTGAAATGCCTTATGCTGAAAGAGATCCGTAAGTTCTGGCAGCATTTTATTTCTGTTCTGAGATTTGCAGAATAATAAAGTTACTGAGGTTTACTGAAGTAAATTTACTTCATCAGAACAGAATGAGACTTTGTATTTATTCTTAATATGTCTAAATTTCCCTCAGCAGGGCTAAAAAGAAATCAGTGTAGAAACTGCCAAAGTGAGGGGGAAAGTGGAACAAAGTGTCTTGGAATCTTATCTACAAAGGGATTGTAGTGGTTTCACATTCACCTGCTCGCCTGCTCACACCAGGCGAGAGTGTAGTGTAGTGATTTTATGAGAATAAGGATTAAGAGAAATGCAAAACAGGCCTAAACTTCAAAGATAAAAATAGTTTATTAACAAAAAAAAAAACCAACAGAATCAAAATCAACCCCCAGGTGGTTTCTTCTTCCTCCCCCCAGCCCCTCACCCATGATGGTTCCTTTCTCCCACCTCATTTATCTTCCTTTACCACCATCCTTCTCACCAACAACACAGAGAAACAAACTTAGAAAACCCCTGGTCAATTTACCACTCTTGAAATAGGCTTTCATCAGTCCAATTGGAAGAAGAGTCTCTCTTGTCTCACCATGGAGATTTTTTCCCACAAGACGCATAAGTCTCTTGTAGAATCTTTATCACTGTGAACTCCCGCCCAGAAAGGATATTAGTTCACATGTGACA
>VZTR01013733.1:22941-175578 GCA_013400775.1 Chaetops frenatus | reverse complement strand
GCCCGGGAGAGGGGAGGGCCGGGAGCCCCCTTCTGGAGTTCCATTCTCCTCTCCCTCAGGCAGGGAGGGGGAAACAAAAACAACCTCAGAGCAACAGCAGCACTGCCCGAGGCAGGGGAGGGGGGGAGGGAACCCGGCAGGGCCCCCCCGGCCGCAGCCCCGGCACGGCCTGGGGAGCGGCCGGCCCGGGCCATGCCGGAGTTACCTTCCCCGCGGACGGAAGTCGAAGAGACCTTCAAACTTCCCGCTCCTAAAAATGTAAGCTTCGCAAAGACGCCTCTAATTTCAAGTGGCTACATGAAGTGCCCATCTTAAAATTAGCCAATCCGTGGGCTCCTCACCTCTGCTGGAAACTGTCCCGGCGGAAGTAGGAAAACAAAGAACCCCCCCCCCAGGAAGGAGAAAAAAAAAGTTGTTGTCCTTTAAACCACAACAGGGATAAATCTAATTTTTGTTTGATACTGATAACTGATTTTTCATTTAATACTGTAATTGCTATCTAGATAAAGTAAATACAGGATGTCTAATAATGAATTGAGATTTATTTGAATGTCATCCCAAGTGAAAATTATTAGTTAAGAGAGTGGTAATTGGGGCATAATTAATAGGGTGAGTATGGAAGGTGAAGTGTTTCCAAGATGACAATGCTGTGTGCTGAACAGGGAACCAGCTTAACTGGAAGGATTTTAAAAGTAGCTCTCATTGGATCTGTCTCACAAAGTACGGCATTGCCAGCAATGTTGGAGCAAAAGAAAAAGAAGTATGACTCATCCAGCTGGATTTGATGTCATGACTGATAATGTCCTAAAGAAGAGTAGGATAGTAGTAGTACTGAAATAAAAAAAGCAACTTAGTATGTAATAATGCACAGTGAAGGTTCATGCATTTAAGATGGGAACAGTGGTATCTTTCAATTAAAAGAAAGTGAGAACTTGTTAATTTGCTATCACAAGAGGAAGAAAGAGCTCTGTTAACCATTAAATAATTAAGCTATGAGTGTAATACAGTGAGTTTCTGAAGGCTAATGTTTATTTTGTAAAATTGTCACACCTAGTAAAGTTTATTTTGCTATTTCATCTCATACTGTTTAGCTTCACCCTTACACTGTTGAAAATCAAGCCAAATAGTTTATAAGGAATGTGGGAGTTTGAGGGCTTCCTCATCAATCATTTATTGTTTTAAATAGTCTTAAACTTGTCCTTTGTGTATAAATTAGAATGTTAGATTTGGCAAAATACGTCCTGATAATGCAAAAACAGAGTGTGTGGGGCAATTAGTAAGGTTTGTGTCTTTAAGTAGTCTGTAAGGCAGAGTTTCCTTGTACATGATAGAAAAATATCTCAGGTGAGTTTTATGTTTTTTGAAGGGAGGCAGTTATTTGGCTTATTTTCTAATGCTGAATTGTAAGACTTGATCTTACCCTTCGTAAATTTTTTTTTAATACAGCGTCATGCCATTACATCTTCTGTTTTGGGGGTGTTTGTTTGTTTTCACCAAAACCAAACAGAAAACTGCATTCATGTGAATTTTTAACTTGAGAAATTTCTTTGCTAGTTGCACATTTTAAGGATCTAAGAAAATAAGTTGTTTTCAGGGCCAGCAATCTGTCTGTTCAGGATGCTGGCTGACAGTAGCAATTACCTAGGAAGGAGGAAGAGTAGAACCTGGAGAACTGCAGGCCTATCAGACTCACAATCCTTGGGAATCTGATGGAATGGTCCATCCTGGGAGTCTCTCTCTCAATATGTGGAAGACAAGAAAGTGGTCAGGAGTAGTCAGCGTGGATTCACCAAGGGCACATTGTACTTGACCAACCTGATTGCCTCCTCTGATGGAACAACAGACTGGGTGGAGGAGGGGAGCGCAGTGGATGTTGTCTATCTGGACTTTAGCAGGGCTTTGGACACTGTCTCCCACTATGTCCTCATAGGCAAGCTCAGGGAGTGCAGGCTGGACAAGTGGGTAGTGAGATGGATTGAGACCTGGCTGAATGGCAGTGTCAGAGTGTTGTGATTGGTGGCACAGCAAGATTCTGGTTGGAGACCTGTAACTGTGGTGTCCCCCATTGGTCAGTGCTGGGTCCAGCATTGTTTAACTTCTGTGTCAATGACTTGGATGAAGGGGCAGATGCCTCCTCAGCAAGTTCAGTGACAATACCAAGCAGGGAGGAGTGGATGATAGCCCAGGGTGCTGTGCTGCCCTTCAGAACACATTGGAGAGATGGGCAGAGAAAGGAATGTATGAAATTCAGCAAAGGCAAAAGCAGGGTCCTGCCATCTGGGGAAGAATAACCCCAGGCACCAGTACAGGGTGGGGGCAGCCTGTTGGGAGGCAGCTCTGTGGGGAAGCACCTGGGGGTCAACCTGGGTGGACAACAAACTGTCCATGAGCCAGCAGTGTGTCCTTTTGGCCAAGAGGCCCAATGGTGTCCTGGTGTGCATCAGAAAGAGCTTTGCCCGAAGGTCAGTGGGCGTGATCCTGCCCCTCTCCTCAGCCCTGGTGAGGCACACCTGAAATACTGAGAGGGGGCCTCGTCACTCTCTGTCAGTATCTGACAGGTAGCAGTGGTGCCAAGCAATAGTACAAGAGGCACAGGAAGTTCCACCTGAACATGAAGAAGAACTTTTTTACTGTATGGGTGACTGAGCACTGGAATAGATTGCCCAGAGAGATTCTGGTTAGAGACTCCTTCCCTGGGGATACTCAGAAGCCATCTGGACACAATCCTGAGTTACATGCTTGGGGGAACACTCCATGAGCAGGGAGGTTGGAATAGATAACCTCAAGTGATCCCTTCCAACCCTATCTATTCTGTGAGTGATTAGAGGAGGTATTTAGTGTTGTTTTCTTCTGTAACTTGTGGTTCAGGCATGATTGAAGCAGATATATTATCTTTCTATTTATTAGCCCTTGGTATTTCTTCCACAGATTTTTACTCTTTTTTCAAACTTTGCATTTAATATTGGGTTGTTTGGGGCAGTGAGTTTCAGGTGCATGAGAAACTTAGGAAATACCTTTTGTTTGTTTTGGAGCATAGTATATTTAGTTGATATCTGCTGAATATTTTTTTTTTACTTGGACGTGATGGTGATTCCTTGCTCACGGTCACCATCCTGTTCATTGTTTTATAGGGATCTCTCATGTTCTCCTCCATTATTTCATTCTCCTTTCAGTAGAGTCCTAATTTATTCATTATTCTCTTGCATGAAGTCTGTTCTGTATCATTGATTATCCTGACTGCTCATTCATATGCTTGTCTTGAAATAGGACTATGAGACCTACAGAATTCAAGATGCAAACGTTCTGCTCCATAGAGTAATGTAGTGATAATTTCTGTTTGGTTCTCTGTTTCTTGCCTAATAATTAAGATTTTTGGCTGTCACGGTACACTGAGCTGACAGATTTTGCAGATACTATAATTTAGGATCTCTACTGAATATCATTTTATTTCTGAAGTATACATGGATTAGATTGTTTTCTCACACATACCACACTATATTTGCTAGAAATAATATAGATGATGTAATCACTAAGTGCTACAAGACACTTCGAGTTTGTTTTATGAAAAACTCTCTTTTTACTATGCCAGAGAACCCAGCATTGCCGGCAGATTCTGTCACCTTATCACTTTAATCTGATTGTCTCTCGTTTGAGTAACAGTCTGTCAGTTAAGTCATTGTGGGAATCTGCAGGGGAGCTTCTTCTGCCAAGAAAGCTGTGTATTTCCTATTTTTTTGCCTCTTACCTTTTTTGATATTATTTACTACATATTAATTACTGTGAGGCCTTAACCTTGGGCTCCATAGCAGCTTCATGTCTTTAAGCATCCTTGATGGATCTTCTCGAGTACCTGCAATATCCAAAGGCTCTACATCAAGTAGATCTTTCTTGGCTACTTTTGCCTCTTTGAGAGAATTCCAGTAACCCTTCGAGGCATAACTTCTGTTTGCAAAGATGTTTTATATCTTCTTCACAGACTGTTGTATTTTATTCCCCAGGGTTCTAATTCTGCTTTTTGTTAGTTTCCATAAGTAGTACTGATATGTCTTGATAGTTAAGTCTCTAAATAATATATAGAACCTTAGTGGTTGATTGATTGATTGATTTTTTTCATATCTCCTACCTCCAATTCTCTGGTATTGAAATTATTTTAAAGGGAGAAAATGTTGGCATAATATGCTACTTAAAACCAACAAACTGACCTGTCCTTTTTTTCTGTCTTAAGGTGGAGAAACAGAGAAGAATTGAAAGAATAAAGCAAAAACAGTCACAACTACAAGAACTCATTCTACAGGTACAGTCAAGGTACTCTTGTCTATAGGGCAAGGTAACTTATATCTGTATTCCTCTTGTTTTATCCCAATCTAAGGGATGGGAAACTTCTAGGAAGACTAGAGGTGAATTTCAGAATAAGGTGTATGCAGTTTTTATTAACTGTAGTTTAGCTGGGACCATGATGTTGGCCGTTGCTGTTGGGGATGCCGTCACCCTTGCATCAGTTATGAGGAATTTCTTTGGAGTTTCAAGTGTGTTTAAGTCGGGCTTATGCTGATAGGAGCAGTACTTCACACTGTACCCTCTGAATTTTCCAATTCAGTTCAGGAACTGAACTAGATACAGGTATCTAGAATTTTCTTCTGTGTCAGCATCCATAGATAAGATCACATGACTGTAGAAGTTGTCTGTCATAATGCTCGGCACTGTGCCTCTCTGGAGACTGGCTGCCACTGGTGTGTAAGTAGCTTGACCCCTGTGAAACAGTGGCTGAACTCCTTCCCAGATTTCCCCTACTACGCTTGGGAAAGCAATAGTCTTATTTCCCAAGTCACTGTGCTTGCTGGTCCACGGGAGTGTATCCCTGGGGAGCTCGTTACCTGCACAGTAGGAATGAGAGTCTCAGGAATGCAGAAAGAAAGTACAGACAGCTGTGGGACAGCTGCCTGATTTTCATCACTCTCTGTGTTGGCTTTGGATCTTGGTCTTAGTTCTTGTTTATTTCATTTGATTTCATTACCAGAAAAAATACTTTTTCTTTGTTCAGTAGCTTGCTGTAAGATTTATAACTGGAGTTTCAATGGTTTTTAATTCTTCAAATTGCTAGTTTTTAAAATGGGAACATTCCATTGTAAAAAGCAATTTTGGTAAGATGTTAAAGTCACTATTCTTAAGTGGGTAATTCAGAAACCTAATGCCAGATATTCAAATCCCAAACATTAACTTTTTTAGCATATAATTCATTTCAGTATTAACATTCAGGTGTATTTTTTGGAGTACAGTAGCTAGTAGGGGAGCATAAATGGAGAGGAAATAGGATGCTATGTGAAAATTTATTTTTCCAATCACTGTTATCTCTCCATTCTGTTGAGGATCTGTCCTGATGTAGTTAGTGGAATGTGAATTTTTTTCTCAGTAAGATTTTACTATGTGGTCATTTTTAATACTATGATCTGTGACTCTTCTTGCATCTTTAAATGAAGGAATATGGTAAACGCTCTCTGTCCTTTTCTGCATTTACTTGCTGCAGCCGTTGCTGGAATTCTTCACCTGAGGGATTTTGTTAACATGATCCTAAAAGCTTCATTCATACTTTGATATCACTGTTGCTTTTTCTAGCAAATTGCCTTTAAGAACCTCGTCCAGCGAAACCGTGAAGCAGAACAGCAGGCAAACCGACCTCCACCTTCCAACTCTGTCATCCATTTGCCATTCATCATTGTGAACACCAGCAAGAAGACAGTGATTGACTGCAGTATTTCAAATGACAAGTAAGCTAGCAAAGCTTTCCTTCTGGCTTTTGGTAGAGCTCTGAGTTCATATAAATGTTCATGTAGATTCGTTAAAAATTAAATACAAATTTAATTTACCTGTGCCTTTTGTGTATTGAGAACATGCATTTCAGACAGCTGTTTTATATATCTTTTTAAAAAATACACTAATTGATTCACATTTGATTACTTAAGACTTGCTATCTAGAGATATTAGGCAACTCTCTTGACATTTTATGTCATACTTAACCCAGCAGTGGTTTCCTTTGGCTTTAACACCATGAAATGTAGCCAGCAGAATTGAAAATTAATTTCACTTTCAGGACTGCTGTTCTCCACTTTTGGTTCAAAAAGCTGTATTTTTCATCAGCTTAATAAAAACTGAATGTAAGCAGTCACAAACAAATACATAATTCTTGAAAAAATTGATTGCTTAATGTGATGTGTCACTAACACACTTAACGCTGTGTGTAAAGCTTTTGAAATACTGCAATTCCTGAAAATGGAAAGGTAGTTAAAGTTATTGAAGCTAATTGAGACGTTTCTTCCTCTCCAGGTTTGAATATCTATTTAATTTTGATAATACTTTTGAAATTCATGATGATATAGAAGTACTAAAACGAATGGGAATGGCTTGTGGGCTAGAATCTGGAAGCTGTTCAGCAGAGGACCTAAAAATTGCAAGGAGTTTGGTTCCTAAAGCTCTGGAACCATATGTGACAGGTTAGTTATGCCAAAAAGAGTTGTTTTGTTTTCCTCCTTAGTATAGAACTCTAAGAAAAAACATGAAAATACCTTAGATCAGTTAATTTCCATTCCTTTGTGGTAAAGATTTCTGTCAAGTTCTCAAATTTATCTGCTTTTTAGTGTACTTTAGGGAGCAAATAACATAGTGACTGATAAGGAATGGACTGTCGCTCTTTTCAAAAAATTTTGCATCATGCCACACAAGTAGATCTTTCCAATGTGTAATTATTTTAAGAGAACAGTACTTATGCTTGATTCACTTGCGAAGGTAAAAGGTAGTATTTGCAAGCATAGGATGAATGCTAAAGCCATCTGTCTTGCTCACTTCAAAATAAAAGAGTTTTTAAATGTATTTTAAAATTCTGTTGTTGCACTAGCCTTTTTTTAAATTACGCTATTTTGGGTGTAGTACATCAATATGTTTTGTTATTTGGGCTGCAGGATTCCTTTTCTGGACTTTAAAAGGATTAAGCATTTCCAGTGAATTAGATTTGTGTGTTTGGAAGTATTGCTGAAATGCATGTTGTTTGTTTTACAGAAATGGCTCAGGGATCAATCAGCAGTGTATATGTCACATCTTCATCAGGTTCTGCATCAAACGGCACAAGATTTTCAGCCAGGTGAGATGAAATTTCCAATTTGTTTTTTAAATCTGTGGTCATCAAAGAAATTTGGATATTAAATGCTTCATGAAACAAGTTCTGTTTTGATTATATGTGCTATGGATATGTGTTTTAAGTGTATTCTCAGACATCACTTTTGTAGTGATTCTTAGCAGTGTCATTAGGAAGTAAATCCTTTCATGTATAGTGGAAAGGTGTTAGAGTGGTGCTAATCTCCAATGTGTTTGTTTGTTTGTTTGTTTGGGGGTTTTTTTCTAGTTTAGAGTTTGTGATAAGAAAACAGATACTTCTCTAAAGATACAGTATTGGAAAGATTACTCCTTGATCATTAGTGTCTAACTTTAAAAAAGATTTTGGTCTTTGGGTTTTAAACAGCAGTCAGAAGCTGGTAGCGTGATAAACCATAACTACTATTTAACTTTGTTACTCTCTAGTTTCTTACTGCTGTATTAGGCAAGAAGATATCCTTCTGTGAGTTCCGTAAGGTTGTAAAATGTGTCAAATAGTCAAATATTCAGCAGTTGGATTCTGTGATCTGAGGTGTTTTTTAACCTAATTGATGCTATGATCATTGAAACGTTTGACATTCTTAACAAATGCTTGAATTGAGTTCTGCATGTTTTGTGCAAGGGAAGTGAAGCTCAAGTGAGAATTCTGCCAAAATACCTTTAGAGATGCTGAATGGTACCTAAAAGCTCTGTTTTCAGTAAGTTTCCTTCTGTGGTAATGAGCATGGGGTAGTAAAAAAGAGCGCCATGTGTTTTTAAGACTTTGAAATTTGAATAGGCCACTGTTAGCCAGAGACCAGTAGAAAACCAGAGGCTGACTGAGGTTCATTATCTTGGTGAGAGTACAAAAACTTCTACCATTTCCATTTCTTAGGAGTTTGAGAAAGGGGAGTGACAAGTTATGTTTAATTATAGGATATATATGAATATTCATGGGAATAGCCATGAAAATTCATGGCAATACAAGTTGTGCTGCCAAGGCAAATAAAGGCTGTATGTTTATTTAACAAGGCATCTAAATAAAGTTTGCAGAAGACTGAAGATGCTGCTACCAAATACCTTCATCCCAGTTTCTTTGTCTTACTAGGGTGCTCAGGTTCTATTTTTATCAAAAAGAGAGGAGAACAGATTTTGGGTTTGTACCTTCAAAGTTTACAGAAACACAAGAATAATCTCCTTTTGTTTTGTTTTGTTTTTCTTTGTTTTTGAAGCTGCTTTTTTAGATAATTATGGCAGACCTGTTTATAAGTCATCTGACTACAGCTAAACAGATAGCTTAGTACCTTGCTTCTGAAAAGTGTGCAGAACAGCAGAAACTCTTTAAAGTGTCTTATGGGATATGTTTTTCCTGTGAACTTTTAGGGTGTACCCCTGCTATTTCATTCTGCGTGATGATAGACCATTGAATTAACTTCATACAGCAACAAGTGTGCATGTGATTGAATATGTGCTTTAGCTGGATTAGCATTTAACAAATTACTAGCAAACATATTTTGAAAGCATTTTTTAAAGGATGAATGTCTTTCAAGGGAGATACTGTTTTTGTGATTTTTCTTAAAGATATATTATGTCCAGAATTTGTGGCAAAGTTTAATAGTTTATTAAACTATTTAGAAAGTCAACAATTAAACTGATTGGCATAATAGGAAGAAATAATGGAGGCAGGAATTTTCTTGCTCTATTAAAATAAAATACTGCACAACAAGAAGAAAACAGTTTCAAATTAAAAATTCAGCACATGACTGTTTGCTATGTAATATCAATGAGTTAAGGAAAAGCTATTAATTCCTCAATTTTCTTTGAATCAAGATTAGTGATTCTGGAAGACATGATTCACTTGCAAGTGTCCAGTGCTACACAAAAATACTAAAGAGCTTAGCTTTGTAGCCTTAACAATACAGGTACTTTAGAAGAAAACTGAAAAAACATATTTATAAAGTGCCTGTGAAAAGGTTTAATCTTTATATTAAACCTAAAGGAAGGAAAAACATAATAAGAACCACTTCAAAATTACTTGAGACTGTTTCAGCTTTTTGGAGACAGCTTGGACATACATTAAAGACACTTTATAAAGTGGCAGTGGCAGATTCATTGAAGGAATGGACTAGATATGGGAGAAATCATTAAGCAATGCCAACTGGCTTTTTTTCCTTTTTTCCAGTGATTTTTCCAATGGTGGAGATGGAATGTTGGCTACAAGTTCCAATGGATCTCAGTACAGTGGCTCCAGAGTTGAAACACCAGTTTCTTATGTTGGGGATGACGATGATGATGACGATGACTTTAATGAAAATGATGATGACGACTGATGCCCTTTGCTTGTAGACTATTTTTTGTTAAAATTCAGCAGGCTTCAGGAATAAATTGTTCTAGGGAGAAGTGTCTCAAATTACTTTGCCCCATCCCCCAAGGAGAATATTGGTAAGCAGTTCTGAGTTTAGAAATTGCACCTCTGATAAGCAAACAAGGATTGTTTTATGTAGGATATTTTTAAATGTGGTGTGGATGTGTGTTTTTGATACCAGTGTGTTAATGCAGAGCCTTTATTTACTCTTGTTTTAGGGGTTTTTGGTTTGTTGGTTGTTTTTTGTTTGGGATTTCTTTTTTACTTGAAGGAAAAAGAATTTTGCCCCAAATGTTCTTTCAAAGTTTGCTAAAGAATATGTAGACACATCATTGAGAAATAAAATACTATCCTTCTGTGGAAAATGAATACACTGAATGGCAATTTATTTGGAGTGTATTTTGATGATGCCACTTTTTGAGGGATAGTGAGCTAATGTAGTAGTGTTTTTTGTTAATCATGCAGTGTCCAAAGAACCAAACAAGAAAGATACGTCCTACTTTTTTACATGTTAAATTCCAGGAATGTTGTTGTGAACTTATTTTCCCTTAAATTATATCTAACATTATGATTCCATCAAGTTTATATACTTTTCACTGTATGTTGGGACATATGAACTACAAAGTTTTTGGCAAATGTTTACTGCCAGTTGGTGCAGCTATATAAAATGTCTTGAAGGTTTGGAATGATTTATTGCTTATGGTAAAATTTGCCTGATTTCTTACAGGCAGTCTTTGGAAACTTTTTATTATATAGTTGTTTACATACTTATAAGTCTATCATATAAAGACATGTACTGAAACAAATGTTTGTATTTGTTTCATAAGCATCTTCCTGTAATCTATTATAAAGTTGAAATTAAATATAGAGAATGTTTTAAGTTTTTTAACTCAAAATTTGTCAATCATTTTTAATAGTTCATTTTTATAAAAGGAATTTCAGGGCAGGTGGTAGTCTTTTTAAATTTATTCACAAACAATTAACTGCACAAATACTGTCAGCTGCCTATTCTAAGACAGTAGTCTTTTTATTGAAACACAAATAAACTTTTCTGTAATATTTTATGGAATATAAAGAGACTATAATTGTTTGACTTGTTTAACCTTGGCACTGTTAGTTTTTATTAATAAAACGCGCATGGGCATTTTTAACAAGCTCTGTGGTTTTTCTAATTCTAGGGTTATTTTAGAACATTTCACTTCTCGTCACAAGACCTAGAATTAGTTGTCTTGGGATGCTGCATCTGTACTACAGAGGGCCCAGATTTTTTGCTTTGATTTAATAATTTGCCCTTAGAGTTCTTGAAAACTTATGATGCAAAAGGCAATAATTTACCTGGTATATTCTCTTCTTTCATTCCTCCTTATTTCATCCATGTTGCTCCTCAGTATTGACAGGTCAATCTTAGTACTCCAGTCCGGCTTCTGTTTAAAATCCTGTGCCTAATGTCCTAACTTTTCATCCCATATTCCTCAGTCCTAGCTTTCTGTCATATATTCCTATGTCCTCAAACAGATTTTAACCTCCTTTCCATATACTTCCTCCTTAAACCTTTTTGTTAGATCAGATCCTCTGCTCTCACCTGCAGGAGCATACTGAACTGGCTCAGTCACTGCAGGCTGCTGTCAGAGTCAGGATTTGATACTTGCACAAACTCCAGAGAGTCCCTGCAAAGTATTAATAACTGTGCTGACTGTGGTAAGGGCTCCTGGGTGCACTTAAACCCTGTGGTAAATGTGAAGTGTGTTACATGGGTTTTTCTCTTTAAGGAATATGCATAGACAAATCTTCTGTGGGAAGATGGGGATATGGATGATTAACATAGAACAGCCAAAACACACTGAAGGTTTTCAAATTGTATCTGACCTTGTATGTGAACCAAGCAGGTTACTTTTATGTGCCTGGGGGAAGAAATCTGGAGGAGAGGAGGCTAATTGAATGTTTTGCTTCTCACTGAAGATGCCATTCTCTGCAGTGCTAAAGCTAAACACAAGATTCTTGTGAATGAGACAGTTGATTTAAATTGTCTTTGATATTGAATGGAGGTTCAGTTTGCAGAGGAACTTTGATTATTCCAGTTTTCCCTTGCGTTCTCCAGTGTGTGATCCAAGATTTACCTGCAAAGAGTGAGTAGAGGGATCTTAGGGAAGGAAGGCTGAAACAATCTGACAGGGTTTTTTTTGTTCTTATTGGTGGAATAGTCCTCAGATAAGAGAAGGTCACAGTGGGAGTGAAAATGTGACAAAACACACATTAAGATGTTACTTTTTTCTTTCTTTTGGTTGCTGATCAATCTGAAATGGAATTTGATAACTTAAACACTGGAGTAGTTTGGGGGAAATTAGTTTTTACTATATTTCTGGTTAAACTTGATCTTAAAGATTTTCTTCTAAACAATTCTGTGATTCTGAATGACCTTTGTTTTGGGAGAACTTTCTAGTAAGGGCAACAATCAATAATGAGAGAAAGCCTGTAGACTTTTAAAATAGTTACTTGATTTTGGGCAGTCACTCGGTTGGTTATAGTGTTCAGGTGAAAGAGGAGAAAAAAAGAAGAGACCAATGGTGAGGGTTTTTGAGATTGAGATGAGGAAAGGAGATGTGAAGAAGTAGGAGGAGAGAAGCAGTAAAGAAAGAACAGATTATAGCATGGTCTTTGCAGAGGGGCATAAAAAGAGAAGAAGGTGCAAGTTGGAAAGAAGGATAAAACAAGAAGGCTAGTAAAAGCCTACAAAAAAAGAGTAGTCGTAAAAACTTACTTTAAAAAAAGATGTAGAAACACATATTTAATAATGTTAGGCATAGCATGACAGGAAGTGGAAAGTGAAAGATAACTTTAAACTGTATGGTTCCAATCTCTGAAAAAAGTGGTTGCACATGCACAGATGGAAAATGAAGATCAAGAGCAGGAATAGAACAAAACAGGAAATTGTGGACAGGAAATTGTTGAGGAAATCTGTGGGAGGAAATACTGTAAGGAGATAGAAACTAGAATTTGGTTTAAGAAAAATTAAATGGTGGTAAAGGGAATGGGAATTGTTATAAGCACTCAGTTTGGGGTAAAATGTGTCAGGAGAGGGATGTATTTTTAATTCATTTACTTTGCCAGCACTTTTTTGTGGTGTGAAGAAGAGGAAAAGAGGAAGAATTGCAAAGTGTGTATTTATGCCTCTGAAATGGTCCTGCAGATAAGTCCTGGGAGCAGTGTGTATCTTTGCACTTTCTAATATGCTGCTGAGCTTTGAAAGACTGTCTGCTTTGACATGTGTAAGAAGTAAGGATTCCTCGAACTGTTTCACAAATAATCTGTTTTGCTTTTCCCATAGGAATTTGTCTTAACCAAAGAGAAGCAGTTATGACTTCAGAAACTTTCGTTTGTTTCTTTGTTTGTTTAGTTTTGGTTTCTGGGTTTGGGTTTTTTTTTGGTGTTTTGTTGTTGTTGTTGTTTTGGTTTTTTTTTTAACCTTCCTTCAATGAAAGGTGGCAAATATTGCAGAGAAAAATAAAAAAAAGGTAGCTGATAGGGTATTGACCCTTTATGGATGCCCATTTATTTAATTGAATGACAGGATGAATCTTTAATAAAAGGATGTACTGTCATAAATCTCCTCATTTCTTAATCAGTGAACGCATAGGTTGTAAAATCTTCATATTAATGAGAAATCTGAAAATTGGATGCTACTTTAGTAGAGAAAGGGCAAAAGTTAGAAAAAAAAGCAAAACCAACCAACATGATGTAACACTACGGGAAAGATCACCAGTAGAAAGGACAGCATACACAGTTTTTCCCAGATAGATAATTGTAGGGATTTCCTTTCTCTTGTCTGCTTATGAGAAGTGTAGTAGGACACTTGTCTTTACAACTACATTGAGTTAAAAACTTCTGACCACTTCTCAGCCCTGTCTACTTCCAGAAAGATGAGGCTACTATAACACACACTCTATTGTTGAAGCCTTAATTGTCATTCATTTATCATGAAAAGCAAAGATGAGACAGCACACTGAGAGCAGCCTTTTCGTGTCATTATTTTCTAAATTTAGGATTTAAGATTTTTCCCGGGTTTTTCCTGACCTTTGGTTTGTCTTTGAGCTTCCATGGATTCTGCTGGGTTGGGCTGGGGCAGCTGCTGTATGAGGAGAGGCTGAGGGAGAGCAACTTGCTCAGCCTCGAGAGACCTAATGGCAGCCTTCCAGTGCTGCAGGAATGGGTTATTGCAAAGGTGGAGCCAGTCCACAGTGCTGTGTGATGAGAGGATGAGAGACAACATGCACAAGCTGAAATGGGAGAACTTCCAGCTGGATATGAGGAACAACTTGGGATGGTCAAGCTGTGGAACAGGCTGCCCAGAGAGGTTGTGCTGACTCAATCCTTAGGGTTTTCAAGAGCAGACAGGAGAAGAGCCCTGAGCAATGTAGAGTCTGACCTCACAGCTGAGCATGCTTTGAGCAGGGATTGGATGAGAGACAACCTGAGGTGCCTTCCAGGTTGAATTACCTTATGGATCCCATAAAAGAGAGGGAAAGAAAAGAAAAGAAAAAACATGTTAGAAAATGTCAGTGTTAGACTAACAAGTGGGTCTGGCTTGCCAGACTCCTCAGAAAATGAATAGAAGCTCAGCTCATCTTCAGAAGCTGTCAAAAGGTACCAAACACCTGTGATGAAAAAGGTGGTTAAATGAACAGGTAGAAGTGAAGACTGTCTTCTTTTAAGATGAGGTTTCTAAGAAGCAGAAATACAGCTGATGCTGAGAGCAGAATGAAGAAGGGCAACAACCAGCAATGTATGGGTGTTTCTGACTTCAAGCATTTGGTTACACTGGAAAATTCCTGTCTGGCATGATGATGGTTCTCACCTGACACCACCTGCCTTTCACTCAGTTGGGTCCCTGCTGTCCTCACATTCAATGAGAATCAGCACTTTGTGAAACAACAGTTGGAGAAAATCACGATGATGATTGATACACAGCTTAACTGTGGTAAAGGCAGAATGTTCTGATGTGGAAGAGAATGAAGAAAGGTTGATGTTAATCGAAAATCACCCATGTAGTACCATTAAAATTGCTTTTCTTTGTTCTACCATGGCCTTTTTTGTTAAATTTTTGGCTGAAAATTTTGGTCTTTTATCATGTTGCTGTGTACACATCATGGTGCATTGCTGTAAATAGTGCAATCAGAGCATCTACACTGTAACATTTTAAAAAGATAGCAAGGTTGCAGACTTCAGGCAAGATTCATGTTCTTTATTCATGTAAACTTAATGTATTAAAAATAAAGCAGAACATTAAGCACATACTCTTAAAACAGGCAACCCCAGTAATTAATGTTGGGGAACTTCTGACACTGATTTTTAATGAACCTTAGAATAGTTCTTACAGACTAAATAATGCTAGAGTGACAGTTTTTGATGTGTGAAAAAATGAAAAGTATCAAAAACATGAAGTCCCATCCAAATGTGTGTGGTCTAGACAGCTTGAGATCAACCCTGAACCTTGTATTAGAAAAACTGTTGAAAGAAACAGCTAAATGAAAATTAGAAGCCTGGAAGATTAATTGTTAATGACAAGGTACAGGTTAGGTCTTACTAAATGAATATGAGAGGAGATGGCAAATTTTTAGGAAACAATGGCTATGCTTCAGAATGTTTAAACCTTTTTAGTTTTGTTGCATTCTTATTTTAAATATGTTTAATACCAACAGATTGTATGTTAAGGGGTTATGAACGATTTACTGATGAATCATTTTTGTGGCATTATCACTGACTGAACAGCTGCATCAAGTAAGATTGTGCTCCTGTTTAACAATTTCTTCAATAATCCAGAAGAAAATTTAAAAATACTCTAAAGTAGTACTAGTTTGAAAAGAAGTAAACAATGGAGAAGAGAGATTAATGTGAATTGTTTGGCAAGCAGGTCATGTCCAAAAATGTTACGGTTAAACTCCACACCTTGTGAAGAAAGAATTCAAGGTCCACTTTCAGGAGGAAAGACCATGCTGAAAATGTAGGATCCTAAAAATGATCTGGGGCATCAAGGTAGATTATAACTTCATATGCCTCCTACACTGTTTTTTGAGGAACTAGCTAATTTAAACTTGGATGTGTAGGTAAAACTAATAATGGATTGGAAAACGGTGTTACATCCCGATTCAGAGAGACTGGTAGTGAGCAGCTATATGCTTGTTAGCATCATGATTTCAAAAGGATGTTGGAAAAATCAGGAAAGACTCAGAAAAAAAGCCCTTCCCCCAGTTATTTGATTCCTAAGGTCAAGATCTATTACTGTGAGACTTAAGGAAGTCTTATTTTGGCTTGTTTAATAAAAAAGGGTGGAAATGGAGAAATCAGTTTGTGTCAGGTCACACAAAAAGATATTTCAATAGACTCATAAATATCTGGGAGAAAAGTGACAAAAAATTTAAGAACTGGAACTTGAAATTACCTAGTTGATGATAGTAATAAACTCCTGAACATATATTTATTGGAGTGATGACATTCCCACACTGGTAATAGTAGGACTGCACGTAAATGCACACATTAATGGATGGTGTTATCCCAAGTATTTCTCCAGAATTTAATTCTTTTGGAGTTGTAGCAAGATCCTAAAAGGGAAATTTTCAGCCCAATTTCTGTTCTTAAAATAATGAGAAGTTCAGCGCATTCATTGTTATCACTGTTAAAAAAATTGGAAGAAAAGTGAACAGTCTTTGTCCCCAGTGAGAAGAGACTTTGAAATCGAATTGAAGAAAAGGGCCCCTTTTCTTTCATGTACGTATTTATTTTACTTAAAACAAAATAGTCTTGTTTGAGCTTGAGCTTTTGTGCCTGAAAGAACTAAAGCTTGTGAAGGGAGCTTAAGTGCACAGCAGAAAATACTTTCTGCAAGCGTTATTGATGTGGCTGTTACTTTACATCCAATTTCTGAAAGTAGCACATGGTTAGACAGCTTTATTTGTTGCAGAATCAATCTCTGCAACAATCTCTAATAATAAAGTCAATCTCTGCTTGACTTCTATTACAGGTAAGAGATTAAAAACAGCTCTGTGAAATGGTGGGAGGAATTCCCAAGTGTGATAGCAATGACATCATAAGAGACCATTAAGCAAAGACTCAATTATTAATATCTAGTACTTGGCAATTCTGAAAGGTAGAGGAGGCTTGAACTTGCTGTGGTCTCATAGCCATAGCACAAAGTCCTTTAAGCATCAAGGTGCTTGTATTCAGTGTTTTTCTCCACTCTATTAATTTTCATTCATAGTTTTTAATAACAGACATTAGAACCTTACACTTCAATAATGTACCCCTGCCATGAGTATTGGTAAAAAGGAGGTGTGGAGAGGAAAGTGCATCTCAAAGCAACCGCTGTGTTCCTGTTCTCTGCACAGTGATCTTCAAGAGTTTTATTTAACACCTTTAGCAGATAAGTCTGGAAACTAAAATTTATTGGATATAAAAATTCATGGTGTTAATGTATGAGTTTCATGGCCTGTAATGCCTTCCCTGTGCCTTTTCTCCTGGCTGACCTTGCTGTTACACTGCTGTAGGAAAAAAAGGGCAGAGAGTCTGGCACTGAGAGCCACTGTGTGGTCTGTGATACTGCCTTGCTGGCCCCTCTACTGCTCCAGAGGCATGGACTAAACACCCATCCCCATCCTAGCTGATCTCACTAAACTCAGGAATTTGCATTTGCTTGCAATTAATTCTTACATCTGCTGCTGCAGTTTCCCATGTAGCCTGATGGGGTTTTTTCCTCATTTATATTGTTTGGTGTAATCAAATACTGCTTATGTTGCAGCTGAATTTATGTATAATTGGTGCATATGGTTATATCTAGATATACCTAGATACACAAATGTATATATTTATAAATGTTCTTGAATGTGTGTGTATCTCTCAAGGAACTGGGGTCTTGCAGTGAAATTACTTAAAAGACTGACAGATGTGTCCTGGTTTCAAATTTGAAAACAAAACTGTTGAATTAATTCCTTAACACACTTTGTGCTAATGTTAGCTCCTGCATAGTAATAATTATTGCTATGTGTATACAACTGTTAGTCTGTAATGCTTGTCAGTCTCTAACAGTAAATTAACTGTGACTAGACAGTAATTGCTGCTGCTGTCCAGCTGGTGCTGGTGGCCGAGGTCCTCTCAGTGTCCAAGCTGAAGGTGATGAGGCTGGAGAGCTTTTAGAAAGAGGAAATATCTCTCTTCATTCCTTCCTTCTCATCGCTGGTGGTTCCTGCTTCTTGCCCTCCTTCCCCTGGATTCATCTGCTTTTTAGCTTGTTTGGCTTTTGCCAGTCATGCTGCTCATGCCTTGGGCAGGGTGCCCTGCCTGTTTTCCTTCCCGTGTGCTTATTTTGCTCTGTATCTTGTAACTTCTGTCATTTGTAAGCCTCCAAAGTGCAGCTGTGCTCACTAGATGACATGCTTGTGCTTAGTGTTGGGCTGTGCCATGCAGTAATAAGTATTACAAAGTATTTGTGTGATGGGCATTCTGCTATTTAAGTGTGCTTGCACCTGGGGTTTGGGCAAGCGAATAATAACTACACTTTTCTACTTCAGCTACACTAGCCACAAACCTTGCTCTTTGTTGTTATTATTTCTGATTTCAATAAAGAAAGAGAATAATCTCAGATGGCTAAATGTTCAAGAAACATTTAACTTCAGGATGACAGTCTTTGTACCTAGAGAACCAGATCTGGAGGATTTTTTTTTTTTTTTTGACATCAGAACGCATTATCGTTTGGTCAACATGGGGACACTTTGGTCTTCCCTTTATTTATCCCATCACAGGTCTTTCTTTCTGTGAAGCTGGTCTAGGCTGTTGTTCTGAGGCTGTAGCTTTGCAGGCACACAATCCATAGGGAATTTGTTCAGCATATTCCTGTGCTCTGGTTGTAGGGCTGACTGGAACGTGAACTTGTGCTACTGCATTGCCCACCTCAGTGCAAGCTGTGGATACTAAATACAGTCAGGCAGAGAGTCTGCCCATGTTAGAGCACCAAGGGAAGAGTTCTTGGTTTTCTTGGAAATATTTAAATACTCTGTTTGTAGACAGCATTGAACTAACCTTGTTATTTAATATTTTGTTATTAAAGTATTTTATTGTTTTCCATGTTATTTTGGAAAGATGCACAGAGGGGAGATCTGTGTTCCAAGAAGGATATAAGATTAATTTTCGTTGTCTCTTAGAAGAAAGGCAAAGCCCCACTGTAAAAACTGAAAATGGGAAGGCCAGGGTTTTTATATGAGGAAGCATTTTCTTTTTAGCATGTTTCTAAAATGCAGAATTTTTCTAAGAAAGGCTCAAATATCTTTTGTGTCTTGTGAAGATGAAATATTCCCCTCCAACTGGATTCTGTCTACAAGCTGGCTGGCTGAATGTCGCTGTAGTACAGGAGGTGATCTGTTACATTTTCTCACTTTCCGAAACGTCCAGGCAGTGAAGGTGTAAAATGATTTCACTATTGAAGATCTTTTTATTGTGTGCAGTGTTTATTCTCTGGCTGGAGCATCCTGGAGTTCAGGTAACATAAATATACTACGCAGACACAACAATCCTATCTCTTTGTATCATATGGGATACAGTCAGACTTCTCAAATTTTAGATTCGCTTAAAAATTTACTGTTGTTATAGCATCTTCCAGATTACTCCAAGTAACCCAAAACTCATCATTGCAACACGGAGCTATTGTACTGGATAAAACAAACAAAACCATCACAAAAACAACAAACAAAAAAAACCAACAAAACACCAAACAAACAAAAACCCCAAACAAATTAACAGCCTGTAGTTAGAAGAACAGTTTCCTGGATGTAACTGGATGCTACAGTCTTACCAGTCAATTTTATTAGGTTATATACATAGAGGTAAGTGGTAAAGTGAAATCTGTGAGGTAGAGGACAGATTTCAAGTTCATTCCTTTTGCAATCATTGATTTGTCAACTAAAAAAAATCTGACTCAGCTGACTAGTGCAAAAAGCCAATGCATTGGGATACAGATAATTTTAACACACTTTTTATACATCCTATACAAGAGTGATTGCAAATTTAATTACTTGCTAGTATTTCAGAATATTGATTTCCTTTTGAAGCTATCTAATTATTTCTCAATAACAAAGATTTGGTATCATACATCAGTTATTTATTATGGTTTGAAAAGTGGTTGAAAATGGTCGTTTGAGCCCATACTTATGTTCTTTGAAGGTACAGCTGCACCCTTTGGGGGGAGCTGGTTTTGTACAAATACTTGCATGAAGGCAGCAGCATCCTTAATGAAATATTAAGCTATGTACATCGACATAATCTTCGTCTTTACACACTGAGAGTAGGATCTTGATTTTTAGCTCTGTAGGCCATCTTGCAGTAGAAAATGTCTCTTTGCACTGTAATTTATATGGGAACCATAGTGAGAAAATAAATATAGAGCAATGTGATAATAGTTAAGTTTACCCTTCATGCATTTGTCAGAAGTGTCTCTGTTGCTGCTCAGTCTTCTATTTTCAGTTTAAATTCCACTTTTCCTTCATACGGGTCATGAATATTATCAAAGGTAATTCCAGCTCCAATGATTTTGCACACTATTTTAAGTTCTACATTCCTCGTAATGTTGAGAAATTTCACAGCTACCAAAGGATTGCTGTAGCTGGGCTAGGAGGAGAAATTTAAAAAAAAATTAAAATACTTAAATTTTACACTAGTGGTTTAAAAATGAAGTCTTAAAAACAGCCTCTCCAGTTCTCATAGGATTGCAGAGATGCTCCATATGTTTCACCTTACAGACAGAGAAAGAAGAAAAGTTAGGAAAGCACTCACCTGAGCCTTTTTCCCATAGTAGGGGAAGTAGTGCAGGTTGAAGGTGCCGTTCACGGGGTAGTAATCCACCTCCAGCGGGAGAGACTCCTCACCCTGTTTGTAAAACAGGAAGGAAGAAGCTCTGTTGGTGAGGAAATCATTGGCCAGCCAGAGGGAAGTGTTTTAGGACTGCTAAGTGTGTGTTAAACCTCGAGTTCAGCAGGCTGTTTAGCACCAGTCTTATTTTTCAAATAAAAGTGGGAATCTCCCGCTGTTACTACAGCCAGGAAAAGCAGGCAAGTGTCCTTTGATAGCAGCTGGGAATTCTGCGAGTTGGACGTGCCCAGAGCCTGAGAGAGCTGTGCTGAGATGTGAACACCACTACAGGGAGCTGAAAGCAAACAGCAAACGTTCCCTGCATCACTAAAATACAAATTTCCATGTGATTTAAAATAAAGCGAACTTGAAGGTTTTTTCCTTAGCGTGTCTGCTGGTGCAAGGACTTGCACAGAACTGGGAATATTCCAAGTATTTAGGATCTGATTTTCAGAGCTGCGAGGGAATTTTTTTTCTGGTCATCACTGCACTTTCTTGCTCTCAGAGCTGCAGTGCTTGAAATGTGTGAGACTCAGACCTCATGCCCTTACCACATATGTGCAGTTCACCCTCGGTGCAGTGCCATTTCCAGGGAAAAACTTGATAATCTGAAAAAGAAAATACACATTTGGTCATCTTGGAAATTGTTTTGAGATAAAACTGGGCAATCAATTATTTGAGAACTGATGGTTAATATGTTCTTGTGTAAGACTCTCTCAAGCAAATAATCTCATTTATATGGGTGAAAAACTGTCATGGCTGGATGTATAGGAAGTAGGACTCGGCACTACCTGGGATGGGCACTGCAGATGGGCTCCAGCCTGGCCAGAGCAAGCAGCACTGCACTTCCTCTGAGTCCAGCTCATTTACCCACCCATGCCACTTGCCCTTGCCGATGCCCAGGCAGCCAGGGGTCTCTTAAAGCACTTAATTGTGTGCCAGTGAAGGAGAAGCTGAATCTCCATGCTTTTGATGTTAGCCTTCTTAGAAAACCTTGGTTTTGGCAGAAAAACTCTTGGGTTGGTTTGATCGTAGTGGGGTTGTGTCCTGTGGCAGCAAAGCTGAAAGGAGGTGAAGCTCCCTGGTCACTATCCACGTCTTTTCCCTGCTGCAGGTGGCACCCAGGCTTGCTGAGGAAGGCATTTTTGTAAAAAGCTTGTTTCACCTGCCAGAGACAGGAGCACAGCCCCTCTCTCAGCTAAGGCTTGCACAGATTCTTGAAAATGCCTAAGGTGCAAGGCAAACAAAAAATGCAATTATTTTGTCTATCGAAAGTGGAGGGGAATTTGAGTTCTGCATTTTCTACCGAAACTGAATCAGAAGGCTCAGAATTTTACCCAAAACCAAATATAAAGAGCTTATGCCTTTGTCTACATCCTGAAAAAAATCAAATCCTGGAAGATTCACGTTATTCCTCTCCAAAAAAGGGGTCGGTGGTCTTCCCTAAGAAAAATATCAGCCAGGTTTGAATTTTGGTTTTATAGGTTCTTCTAAAGATTTTTTTTGCTGCCTAGAGAAATAAGATATCACATCTCTGAAACCCATCAGTTACTCTCACATCCTGGTGCCTCAGCTGAAGGCACAGGGCTGTGATATTGCAGGAGGAAACTCTTCTGGTCCTAGTTTGTGGGATGAGAGCCCTACAGAGACACTAACTAAATGAAACAAAACTAAACTAAACCCAGAGCAGTAGAGAGTCAGTTCAGACACCACTGCCCTATGTTACTTTCGTAGGAATGCTGAAAGAGTCCCAGGATTTCCCTGGTAACTCCGGAAGTCTGTCAGGGAAAAGCTCATGATTTTTGATTCCCAGTACACAGCAGAGTTTAGAACCCATGGCAGCAGAGACACAGCAGCTCCCCAGCAGAAACTCGAGCTACTCTTAATTTTTCCTGCTCAGCACCTTGAACTTGTACTTACCCTGTTCATTTTTATAATAAAACAGGGTTTTCCTTCTGGGAATCCAAAAGTTGGATCTGTGATGCCGGAGCAGTTTTGAAGCATGTCTGAGGTAAATTTGCAGGATAGTTTTGTTTTATTCGGGCCATCAAAGGTGTCCTGGATGAAGTATGTGTTATTGGTGCAGTTGATGTTCAGATGCTGAGCAGCTGGTGTATATGCTAGATGTGTGAAGGAAGAAAGAAAAAATCCCCTCTGAAACTTTTCATATGCAAATAATACATTCCAACATCAGGCTGGAGATTCTATCATGGGAGACTGTACTTCAAGTGAAGTTGGGATTAGATGGAACAAAGGAAGTTTAAACTCTTTTGGGGTTTGGTTCAGTTTTATTGTGTGTGTGTGGGGGGGTTGTTGGTTTGGTTTGGTTTGGTTTGGTTTGGTTTTGGTTTTGGTTTGTGGTTTTGGGGGTTTTTTTGGTTGGTTTTTGTGGTTTGTTTTGGGGGGTTTTTTGTTTTTGTTTTTGGTTTTGGTTTGTGTGGTTTGTTTTGGGGTGTTTTTTGTTTTTGTTTTTTTTTTTTTTTAATTAATAAGCAAAGCAAAAGAAAAGAGATTGAACTGAGTTAAAGCTGCTGGTTTGTGTTGATAGCTCCATATAAAGTCAATTTCAGATATAATTTTTCTCAATATTTGTGTAAGAAACATGAAGAATTACAATACTAAGGCTCAAAAGGATTATAAATGTGCTACGGCATGAACAGGCAAATGGAGCACATAACCTACTTTGACTGTATTCCCTGATGACAGCATGCAACAGCTTTATGAGATTTATTATGGCACTTTGATGTTTGTAGTCACAGACAAATTAATTAGATTAATTTAGATGAAACTAATTTTGAAGACCTTTTGTCCTCCCTCTTCTTTTAGACTTTCTATTGGTCTATTTTATTAAGGTTGTTTAGGATTAAACACAGTAAAAGCCCTGAAGCAGAGCCTGGATTTTAACAGATGTGTACATACATTTGATTTATAGATTCATGAGGTGATTTGCTCATCCCTTTCAGAAGATGCACTTTTCACTCAAAATCTGTGATTTGAGAAGGACAAATGTGAAATGGAAGCACTGACTTAAGGTCCTCAGACCCAGTATGGGAGATAAGGCAGCACCTTTTTTCAGTATTATGCAAGAAATTTCATTTTTACCTGTCAGAAAAGTGTGAAGAGCTGTCACTAAACCTTCCCAGGTTTTGTTGTCAGATACGTTGTAATAAATTTGTAGTCCTCTATCCCCATAAACATCAGGTCGTAAGGTTACACCTTCAGGAGGAAGAAAAAGGAAGACAAAGCAGAGGAGAGGTGCCAGGCACAGATTTCTTTATTTAAATTGACAGTAGCAATTATGCTGCATCAAGGCTCATTTTAAATGTAGAAGATCCTCCAGGCTTTTGGGGAGGATTTAACCATGTACAGAAACCACCTCACCTGTGACTTGTTCAACCAAAACCCTAAAGCCTGTGCTGCTACTGAATTATTTTCTTTTCACATATATCCATGCTGTTACAAGAACAGCTTGTAAAATCATTCCAGCAATTGCACTGGATTTCCCCAGGACTTGTTAGCAATAACAGTCTCATCGAGTTAAAGAAACAGATCATACTGCAGCATGAGAAACAGCTTTTGGAAAAGCCACACATAATATGCCACAAGAATTATTTTCCCAGCAAACACCAAACTTGCTGAATACCAGGAGTGGAAACTTCGAAAGACAAAAGCATCTGACAGAATAATTTTTAGGGCTTTTTTTTCCCCCCTCCCATGGTGGAAACAAGCCATTGAGGTGTAAAGTTTTAGCCATGTGCACTTATGGTCTCTTATCATCTCTGATCTATCTCTTTTCATGTCCCACCAATCTGTATTCCTAACCCCACATCTTTGTCTTGTTTTTACTTCTTTGACCACTGGCACAGCACATCCTGCTGGCAAGGTATTCCTGCTCTCCCAGGGGCTTTCCATGGTGCTGGCAAGCGTGGAAATACCCACCCCAGGCTGCTCACCCCATCGCCTCTACATCTTGCTGGGCACCCCAAAGCCCTCTGTGGTGCCTGTGGACTTCCCCAGGGACTGATCCCTGCCCATGGCAAGAGAAGGTGACCAGCTACAGGCAGGCACTGATCTTCCCAATAACAAGATGAAATAAATTTATATATATATATATATATATACACACACATACACATACACTCATGTTATATCTTCATAAATATATTAATATATAAGTATATTCATATATCAGCACATAAATAAATGTCCCCTTTTTGTTTTTTAAGCCTGAAAGTGTTTTCAGGCAGAGGTTAAACTTTGCAGGGATTTTTTGGGCAGAATTGACCTGATATATTCCACGCTGGTCTCCCCTCAGCCCTGGGCTCTGCCAATGCCTCAGCCCAGCCCAGTCCTGAGCAGCTGCTGTGGGACCCTGGCCAGTACCTGGGGATTTCAGCTGGTCTTGGTAATCCGGCTCGTAGGGATTAATTGTCCTCATTAAAGAATAAATGGAGAGTGCAAACAGCCCTGACATCACCACGTAGAAAGCCAGGTAGTAGAGGCTGATCCACACTGTGGAAAAGAATAAGGGCAGATTTTCATTTTTTGAGCAAGGCCGTGCAGTGCTCTCTCTGCAGCCAGGATGATCCAGCAGCAGAAGCAGCTGTCTCCTTTCCACCCCTGTCCCCAGGGAAGTTTGCCCTGTGAAGGGACAGGTGCTTTGGAATATTTTCTCTACACTCAAAAGAATATTCTTCTAGGAAAAGTGTACAAGGATTTTTGAAGCAGTGGGTTCTGAGCTCAGATTATTTAAAGCTTAAAGGTTATGTGGCTTCTTGAGATAATTTCACATATTAAGACCATTTATCTACATATTACACATGGACTAAGCGACACAGATGATGAAGTATTTCTTTGACAAATCCACGTTCCTCCTTGTGTTATTTGGATGACAGAAGTCAGTACTTCAGGCATGTTGGTTTTAAACCCATATCAGTTCACTGCCTTATACAGCTGAAATCACCACCAGCAAAATGTGCTATCTTGCTACTTTTTTTCCGCTGTGACATAAGTGTAAGAGTAATGTTGTGTTTCTCTCTGTATATGCATAAAGCGTCTTACACATGGCTGGTGCTGTACAAGCAGCCAGTGGTTGTTTTGGGGAGTTGCTATTAAAACCTCTCATTGTAATCATAGGTGCCTTCTAGCACCTTCTTCTCTACCTACTGGAAAGGCTCACATTTCGGTTGCATTGTCTGTAAAATTCTGGTTTTAGGAGCAGTCAATAAGCTACATGCACAAGCTTCATGGCAGGAAAACAAATTCACATGGAAACTTGCAATTACTCTTACAGTCTGTGGGAAGAGAATGGGTCTTTCTTACAATGGTCCAGACTGCCCTTCCCAGAATGGAGATCATAATATAAATCATCATTGTAGATGCAAGTTTAGCTGTGGGAAGGGAGGCTGAGCTGAAATACTTGCTAGTATGAAATACATGCTAGCACTCAGTGATAAGAAACAAGGTCTACTGTGCAGACAATAATTCAGAAATGAACTTCAGAAAAACAAAACTTGTTTCTGAAGAATTGGACAAACTCACCAATTAAGCAAACTTCTCCATGTACTGGAACCCCCTTTTAATTACAGGGTGTCAAAACCACCCTGTAACCATCACCCCTAGCTATTAATAAGTTACCTGTTAATGTGTTAATTTTTCTCCTTTTGAAGTATTTGGTTCAAAACCACTTTCAAGTGATACATTTGCAGGAACTGCATGGATCAGTGTTCTGATCTACTTGATCCAGCTCATAGGGCCACCCAAGAAGCAGCTTAGAAGGACATAGGAGAACTGCTGGCTTCAACACATCTACATTGTGTCCCGCTCATTAGGATGACACCCCCCACACAGAGTTTTTAAGTAGACCAGAAGGAAGAGAAGAATCTTTCATGTGAAAACCTACCCCAGTTAATTAAGGACCTTCCCATGAAGAGCTTTGTTTCTGGATTCCAGACAAAACGACGGAAATCTGCCATCCGTTCACTGCAGGTCTTCTTTTCATTTAAAGTTGCCATTTTCTCAGAAAAGTTCCCAAAAATGTGCCCTCCTTGCAAACTAAGAAATTCAACTGGTGCCCAGACAGTCGACCACGAAAAAGACTTTGGGTTTTATACCTTCTTCTCCACTGAAGGTCACCAAGATTACTTCCTGTGCCAATGAAAGCCCCTGCTCACCACTATCAACCTGCTGCAGATACAATTCTTTATAAAGGGTGTTGACAATGCTGGCAAGGGAAAGTTTGTTCCTATCAAATGCCCTTCTCCTTTCTCTTGACCTGCCTTAGCAGGTCAGCAGAGTTATGCATTTTGCCAAGTGCCCGTAGGGTTTGCGATATACTCTGCATGATACCTGTTATCAGAGCAGATAAAGCAAAGGAGAACTTGCTTCGCTCTGGGTTTTCTTTTTGCTTCTTTTTTTCCAATTAACCTGCAAGTAGTAGATCTAGGGTATTGCAGGAGGGATGGTTAGAAAATAAGTAATTACTTGTTAAGTATGCAACAACCTTTGAAAGCTATTTGCAAGCAGATGGAAGACAAGAAGGTGGCTGGGATTTACCAAGGGTGCACCACATCCACCAGTCTGTGAGACGAGTGGACTGCTGGGCAGACATGGAGACTTTCCAATTCCACATCACCCAGTTTGACATCAGCAGAGCTGGTGGCACAGCAGCCAGGGGGGGAGCTGTGCATTGGCTTGGGAAGGGTTGGGGGGATGGGTGGCAGCTGGATGACAGCTGGGACCCCAGTGCAGCACCCAGCACATGGACATCCAGCTGCAACCAGTATGGAGCACTGTCCCTGAGGGGCCAGTACGGATACTGGGACAGAGTTCAACTCAGTCAAGCCAGGATCATAGAATCACAGAATGGTTTGGGTGGGAAGGCACCTTGGAGATGACCTAGTTCCACCCCTCCTGCTGTGGACAGGGACACCTTCCACTAGACCAGCTTGCTCAGAGAGCCATCCAACCTGGCCTTGAACACTTCCAGGGATGGGGCACCCACAGCTTCTCTGGGCTATCAATTTCATTGTCTCACCACCTTCACAGCAAATTATTTCTTCCTAGCATCCAGTCTCTACCTGCTCTCCTTCAGCTTAAGGCCATTACCCCCTGTCCCTGAGCATGCATTAGGTCTCCCCTATTTCGTACCACAAAAAACACTGATGGGCTGCCCTCCCCTCTTCCAAGACCCAGACCTGGGAATGCATGCAAAAATATTAATTATGTCTCCAGTGAGATCCAAGTGGTAGCGTGGTAGGGTCTCAGAGGGGACACTGGGCTGCATGCTGCATGCTGTGTATATGGACAGTCTGCTCCCAAGCCACGTCACCTTCATGGACTTGTGCCCTGTCCCTCCTCTGTTTTGCAGCAACAGACACCATGAAGACAGAAGGGCCATCAAGAGCAGAACCTTCTTAAGTGCAAGAGTTCTGAGTGTAGAAGTTTCCCATTGGGAACCTGGGGATTTTCCACCACCTTGCAAAGAAGCTGACCTGGAATGTGGTGAACTGCCAGATGCTTGGCATGGCTGAGCCATGGGCAGCATCCATGCGCAGCTGTGACAAATCTGGGATTCTCCTGGACAGTTTGTGCACGAGTGAAAACAAATGCTGCCTGTCTGAAGTGGTTTACCAAGGTAGGATGGAGCCATTGCTATTCCATGGGCTCTGTTGAAAGGCTCCTGGACACTGCAGTAGTTCGTCAGGACACTTGTTACTGACCAGTGGGCAACTCTTCGTGGCCTCACAGGAGGGCTGGTCTAAGCTCCCTCTTACTTTATTGTCCATCAATATTCATCCAGTTCCCCCTTTCCTCACCTCCCTCTGCAGGGCTGCCCATCAGTGTCCATCTCTGCCACAACGCTCTGGCACTGTGGCCATTGCAGCCAGCCCTGGTCCCACTTCAGTGCCAGTCCCTTGACCCAGAGGCTTTTGTTGTGTTTAATGTACCCAGAACTGCTCGAAGAGGGACTAATGTTTGCTTTCCTTGGCTGGTTTTTAATGCCTGCACCACTGACCTTGGGCTGGCCACGGAAGGGAAGGACGGCTGAGAAGGAAGGTCACACGGGAGAGAGGGAAGGCTGCCCAGGAACCTGGAGTGGCACAAGGCTGGAGGTGAGACTGGGGCCTGGCTTCCCTTCCTGCACAGCCCATGCAAGGTGGTGGGCAGGGCTAGGCAGGATCCATTGCACTCTTCCTCTCTTGCTGACCAAGGCACCAGCAGGACAAAGCCTGGGCTCAGGGAGACCAAGGCACTCCAAAAGAAACCAATGGAGAATGTGTTTGCAAGGGTCACACTCCTGTCACCAGAGGCAGCTGAATTATATGTACAAACAGGGTGGTGAAACACCTTCCTCTTTCCGTGGTTTTCACAATTAGCAACTTGAGTAATAAGTTTGAAGGCCGCTTTTGGAGAACGGTGCCTAAAAGGTTAGATCCAGGCTGAGTGTTATCCCTTGGAGATGTTGTCCTGAGCAGACCTGTGTGCCAGCACTCCTTGGCACACCAGGCCTGGCTTTATCCCAGGCTCCTTACATGCCATACCAGCTTGAACTGCTCTAAGTTCACCTGGCACTGACTGGGAACTCGGTGTCAATGTTAATAAAACATTAACTTTGTTTACTTGTGATAAGGACACGGATTCCTCCCTCTTGTGGGGGCTGTGCAGGAGGTGGTGGTGGTGGTGGGGAATACCAGGAGGGACAGGTCACTGCCTGCAGCCTAACTGGAGCATTGCCAGCACTGTGATGGGGTCAGCCTGCTGGGTGGTTCCATGGTGCTGCCTCTCTGAGCACCATGGTTTCAGCCTGTCTCCTGGAGGAGGTGTTCATCCTGTGATGCCCTGGTGGCTCCCCAGTGTGCAGCACAGACTGCATCAGCTGGGAGGAGAATCCATCCTGCTGTAGCAAAATGTGGGGGAGGATCCCGTGGGCTCCCTTCCTCACGTACCTTGGGTTGTATGCTAGGCTGCATGGGAAGTTCATCTTCCTTCCATTGCAGAAATGAGGTTTATGCCATTTCCTTTGGCCTGTGTCTGTCTTCTGTATCAAAAAGTCAGAAGGTGACTGGAGATGTCAGACGTTCTCTGCCTTTCTCATGGAGAGGGCAAAAATTTTTCCTGAAAAATTTCTGAAATAGAACATTTAGAATGTAAGAGAATCCCAGTCCCTCAGATGGTGCAGCACACTGAAGGAACACTCTTTGCATCCAGCTTTCTATCTAGTTTCAGAGTTTGAGGTGTGATACTTTGTGTGTTCTGTTTTATCCTTTGCTTCATTGTGTTTCACTAATAACCCTCTCATTTGCCTTTCTCCTGTATTTTGCAGTTTGATGCAAGAAAGCACACTGGCATTTTTTTCAAGCTTGGGGAGTACAGTTTTTCTGTATTTGAAATAAAGACATCTGATCTGCAGCCTGAGCAATTCAGGGAAGCAAATCAGTGAAAACATCTTGGAATTGAACTCAACTGGTGTTCCCACTGTTTTCAGCCTCAGGGAAAGCAATAAGAGCAAGGGAGGGTATTGGCAATAGTGCTGTGCTGGATTTATGATAGCACAGCATGATCAGGCAGTGGAAAAGGCAAAGCAGCCTCTCTTCAGGGCTTGGCTGGTCTCTGCTTTTCTGTCCTGCTCTTGTTTGTCCGAGGGCTGCTGACCCCACCATGAGCCTATCCAGATCCCTCTACTCCCCCTCTGCCTCCTGGGAATCCAAAGGAAATTACTACTACGAAAAACTACTAAACTGAATGCAAAAATAAACTAGCAAAGTACAGTGGTGTTTCTTTCAGACAAGGTTGAGTGCCAAATCCTGCTGTTTTTGGGGCAACTTACTACTGCTTGTGGTGTCTTTCAGATGATGGCAAATAACAGGGTCCTTGGGAACATTAAACACTCCATGAAACATCTCCAGCAGTGCTGACTTCATCACCTTCCAGTGAAGGGGTATCTCTGTCTGCACAGGCTGCCACAGACTATAGAGTTTCATGTGGTGTTGAAGAAAAAAGCCACATGCCCAGCTGAATGCCCCTCTGCAAACTGGACCCCAGCTCTCATTACACTCAAAATATTCTTCATGGGCAAAAGGGATGCTCATCAAGTAAAGCCAAGAGTTTATTGACAACATAAATGAAATTTTAAGAGACTAATCATTATTACTCCAAATCTAGCTGTTACAGGAAAGAATAATGCAATTAGAACCATATGCACATTTTCAGCTTCTGTGCTTTTTTTCTTGATGTTTCACTCCCCCTTCCACTGCTTCCTGGGGTCCTAAGGTGGCGGGGCCTTGTGAGAGGCAGGGACACCCAGAGGCAGGGGCACCCAGAGGCAGGGACACCCAGAGGCAGGGACACCCAGAGGCAGGGGATGCCACAGGCAGGGGCANGGAGACCCAGAGACAGGCACCCCCAGAGGCAGGGACACCCAGAGACAGGGATTCCCAGAGGCAGGGACACCCAGAGGCAGGGACACCCAGAGGCAGGGGCACCCAGAGGCAGGGATTGCCAGAGGCAGGGACATCCAGAGGCATCCCTCAAGTGGCTCAGCCTTCAAACCTAGGCTTCTCCCAGCCTGACCTCACCACGGCTCTTGTGGCATTGTCACCGTGTGCGACATTGCTTCTCTTTAACTTTTCCTCCTTCCTTTATGCACCCTACTTCACAGACTGTTGAGATACTGCTTAGCCAAGCTATTAATTATTTAATAACTCTTCAGTCTTACTTCCTAAGCCAGTTATCTTAAACTCTGTTACTGCCATTTTCTTTTGAACTCCTCCCAGCTTGTCAGTGGCTTGGGGGTTATAAGGTGTCCAAAATTGAATAGTGTTCAAGATGTGGCCTCAGCAACCTCAAATCCTCTAAAATCCATGGCAATGTGCCCACTGGCTTAAGTTTACTTTGGGATCTGGCCTAAAGAGAAGAATACTGCTTTGTCAGCTTGGTAACATGATGTCTCAGCACGAACCACTCAAAATTACATATGGATTTTTTTTTTAACAGCCCTATTAAGTTGGAAATTCATGTGTATTTAGAGGATTTACCTGGTGCCAGCCAAAGTGGACACTCCCTGACTATGGTGGAGCCTTGCCAGACCCTGGGGGGAAGATGGCTGTTTTCTTTGTCACATCCTCAGAACCTTGTCCCCAGCAGGCACTGAAATCTCCTGCCCCACCCAACACCACAGGGAGCCCAACTAAGGCAAGGAAGCCTGGAGTCATCAGGATTTGCCTGCACACAGCAGGTTTGCAAAGCCTTTGGCTGTGTTGGTTTGGACCTTAATTTTGTGTCAGACTGTGCAGGGAAAGGTCAGCTCCAACCAGGTGAGAAATCAGTACCAGTGGAAAGCGTTATCTTAAGCTGTGGGTGTTAAAATGCCACTGGGAAAATCTGCTTTTACAGATGTCCTTCTTCTTCACTGAAACTTTCCCTCAAATATGCATGGTTGATTCCTCCATTGATGTCAGTCTGATTAATACCATATTTGTCAAGAGCTATATCCCTATAGTCCTTATTTCCCCTACTGATAACAATCATATATAAATACTTAACAGAATATATATATATATAGGGAGAGAGAGAGAGAGAGAGAGAGAGAGAGAGAGAGAGAGAGAGAAATAGATACCCTTTCTTTTTTCCAGGCTGATATCAGGAAGCAAGGGCTAGAAAGTGTAGCATTATCTTCCAGTACAATCACAGTGGCTGTTAATGAGCTCACTTTAGCATGCAGACATCCTTTTACAGTCCTTGTCCCTCTGGAGCTATCCTCCTGTCTGTTACAACAAACCAGTGCTCTTTTTATTGATGTGGCTCCTGTCACTGCATAAAAAGATTCTTGTTTGAATAAACTATTCTGAGCTATCAAAAAGCATATGGAACTGTTGTATGCTACAAAGGAGCCCAAATTCAGGTGTTTTTTCCCAAAGACTCAACTCTCACAGCCTCTCACTACAGCAGGGGTGACAGTGGGGCTGTGTGGTGCTGTCCTGCACCCATGCAAGCAGCAGCAGCAGCAGCAGCAGGGTCCTGGCATGGGCAGCCACCACAGCATCCCTCTGGGGCTGCCCATGGGGGTGGAGTGCAGGGGGATCAGTCCCCAGGGTCCTCTGTGGTGACCTGCACACACTGCACAGCTCTAGAGACCATGGCCAATCTCACTTTGCACATCTCCAGAACGGGTCATGCTAAGGGGCGTTTTTAAATGGTGTCTAAGTGATTCAGGAAACAGCAAAAATAATGCATTCAGTCTTCATCCAGAGGCAGAAACATTTCTCTTGTTCCAGTAAATGTTGGTCAGTGGGAAAAGATGACAGAGACTTTTCCTGATAGAGTGACTGTAAGTGCTAAGATCCTCAAGAGAAAAGGAAGTGGGAGAAATTTGAGGACAAGGGCTGAGAACAAGCAGATCTTATTATCAAACTGTCTCTGTGTTGTACCTACTCATACAGCCATTAAACCACCAGGCTAAGCTACCCTGTCTTCTGAGAAAATCTCATCTTTAGCAACCTGGCATTAAAGAGGTACATGGCTAAAGATGCAATAGTGCTACTTTTGGCTACTTAGCTTCAGAACGTAAAAAACTGAGTCTTCAGAGAGACAAGGTGAACAGTTTTAATTGAGATACTATTAATTCAAATGTTGTCTGAATCCACATTTCAAAGGAAGACCAGACTGAGAAGAATTACTGTGAAACTGAGTGTTTCACTAAAACAGATTAGGAGCATTTATGGCACTTTTATGTTTAGCTGTCATCCTGCTGGGATTGGAACATTTCAGAATGTGGCTATGCATTAGAATTTCAGTACCAGTACATCTTTATATTGATCTGAGTGCCTGGGATCAGCATCCATAATGGATAATGAAGCTTATGATTCCAAGGCACCCTTATGAAATATCACTATTTAGAATTTATTATTGCTATAAGCAGAAGTTGTGGAGATACTTGTGAGTGCCAGGCCTGGGTCTCAAAATATATTCCAGTTGTTATAAAGAACTTGTTCTGTTCCTAAGCTATACTGGCACAAAGATGTATTTGTTGCATTTATCACAGTTGCTGTGGAGGTGTAGCTAGATTTATTCCTTCCTAGAAATAAGTATTAAGATTGGTGGATTTGGCAGGGTCCATGGCAAAGATCACAGACCAGCTCACAAAACAATGAACCTGCTTCTGATCTGACACGTACAGCACTACCAGAAAGCCAAACTTGAACCTGAAACCTTTAACTGAAGAGAGAAAACAACTCATCCAGCCTTCAAGCTACCCCAATGGCTTCAAAGACCCTGTTTGAAACTCAAGACACAGAGTTCAATAAAAATCCCACTCCCCCCACCACTCACCCCCACTTCTGCTGTGTAGGACTCTTCTTGCCAAGGGTATTCAGTGAAGTGAGAGACATCTGTATAATGACAGTTCTCAGAGAACTGCTGTTATCAGAGGAAAAACAAACAACACAGAGAAGGAAACGGAGAGATCACTGGATTGTTCACTGGTGTCTTTTAAACAAAGGAGCTAAATTTATCTTTTAAAGTAGTTTATACAAACTGCAATCAACCAGAGGCATACAGAGTAGTGGCAGGTTTATGGGGGGGACACAGACACAGCAGGCACTCATGAGACTTGTCAAAAACCTATTTCGGACATGGTCGTGTTTGATAATTCTAGAAAGGCCTTTTCCAGCCCTGAAATACACATGTCCAGAAAGAGATTTTATCTAGTATTTTTATTTTCCTCCCTGGCCAGATTTTCATAACATCCTAAAATTAAATTCCAATCTCCCTTCCTCAGCTGTGACAACAATACCATCATTCAGTGCACCAGGACAACAGAGCTGAGCAGGCTATCCCTTCCCACGGCCCCAGGACAGCAGCACCCTCTTAAGTGGTGGGGGTGCAGGGCAGGAGGTCTCACTGATGATCTTTGATTTCTGTGCCTCTGTAAACAGCTGCTTTTCCTTGACTCAGTAAAGTCACTCTAAATGCCAATGCTGCAAAATGCAGTTATTGACATATGAATCATTAGCAGGAGGCCCTGGGGATGGGTAACATGACATGGAGACTTTCAGTAAGAGGTCACAAGACCTGAGCTGAGGCCAAGGTAGTCCTGGGGACACTCACAGCACTGTGGTTGCTTGCTGGGCTCCAGAGCTGGGCATGGGATGCAGCTGGATGGGTGCAAATGCTGTCAGCCACTCCAGCAAAGGATGGCTGGTGTCTGAGGCTCCACGACATTTTGCTGCTCCCCTCCAGTCTCCCAAATCTACTGCACCTGAGACTGTTTCCAAGCCCTCTTACAGCCCAGTGACCCCGTTTACCTCAATGCACTTAATTGCACTTTTTTCTAACCTTGGATCATTTCCATAGAGGTGTTTCTGCTGCTGGACTGGGGGAGGCAGTATCTGGCCATTGCTGAGAAGGTGGAGAGAATGCTCCTCTGACCTTCGGGGCAGCAACCTGGCCTGCAGCCCTGACTGGAGCTGTAGGGGCAGTGCTGGGGCTGCAGCATCTCCTCAAATCACCTTGTTCTTCAGGCAGTGCAGAGCCACAGGGGCTCTTCCCCAGGGCCCTCTCGCAGCAAGAGGCACCCTGATTACAATGATAATGATACACCCACGTGGCCAAAAAACTGGGGAGGTGTGAGTTGTTTCTGATTTCACACACATCCTCAGGGAGCCAGAGCTCTGGCACCGAGACGTGGATGAAGCTGATGAGTTTCAAAAGAGAAAGCAAAGCTCTCAGTGCACCTTGAGGATAGCAAAGAATGCAGTTTTGCTGCCTGATGAAGTCGCTCATGCTTTCTCCTCACTTCTCTTCCTGTTGTCCTTTTTCTCTCCTATGTTTCATCTTCTACTTCCTTTCTTCTCTCTGCTGCTTCTACAGCTGCTCAGAGATCCTGCTGCTCATCCAGTGTTCTCTCCCACCACATAATCCCTCTGGTCTTTGCCTGTCTCCAGCTGTGTCTTGTGCTGCTGCCAATGGGGTGCTTCTGGTAGGGGCAATTGGCCTTGCTCCTGGACACAGCAACCATCTTCGTGTCACATGTTGTTGTTGGTTGCTGGTTTTGGGGATTTCCATCTCAGCCGTATTAACTGTTCCAGGGGCACTTAGTCAGTCAGTCAGAGCCCAGCCCACAAGGCAAAGTGCATTACCTGTGCTCAGTGGGCAGTGTTCCTCATAAGCTGCCACCCTAAAGCCCTTCAAAGGGGATGTACTTGTGCTCAGCAAATGAGAAAGTGCTTGCTGGCAATGCTTATGATGGTAAGTGTTTGCTGTCTAAATGCCTGAAAAATGTGGGCTCACTAAAACTTTGTCTTATGTAGAAAACAATCTAAAATAATTTTTGGAAGCACCCAGAATGTTCCTAGTTGAATATCTGTTTGTATCCCCAATAGTGCACCCCAGGACTCACTTACAGGTACCAACACTCACTCAGAGCTGCCACACCCCCAGCCATACTGGACAGCAGCAGGGTAGCTGTGTGTATGCATACACACCCATTGCTGATTCCTGTGTGGTGTTATTCCATTGAAATGCCAAGAGTCTAGTTGCTTGGATCCTATTTTGCTGGAGGTGTGGGAGGGGGATTATGGATTTGGGCTGACAGCATTTCTCTACTTACGTTCACAAGGAATTGCATGCACCTGTGTCTGGGCCTTCCTAAACATTTCCACAAAGACATTTTTAAATAGATGTCATTTCAGCCAGACAGACAAGAGGATCAATATTCATTATCACTCATTATCCTGAACAGCACTGATCCCCCCCACATCTGCACAATAGGGACTAAGAGCTGAGCAGGTGTGGTAGCTGTTAGAAGCTGCCTTTCACACTGTATGTTTTAGGGATGCACATGTGCAATTGCACTGATCTGAAGGATTAAGGGATAGTTTGGTGAATATACACCTTCTTCCTAGACAGTGAGAATGGATGAGATAGGAAGTTGTAATCTGCTGTCACATGTGCTACCTGGTACTGTACTTCCAGACCCACAGCACCAGTGTGGAGGTTCAGGGTGCATGGGAGTACTAGCTGCTGTGGGAGGGCCTGCCAGAAAAACCAGGTCTGCTTCTGGAGGTGAGAATCTGCCTGTACAGGTGACCTCAGCACAGAGCAAGGAGAAAAAGCACAGCTTTTTGGTACTGGTGTGCTTGACCTTCAATTATTGGTCACCTTGCAGAAATGACACGATTAATAGAAAAAGAATCTATATATTTATTAAAAATTATACAGTTCTTTTTACATTGAAGCTGCTTTTACTGTTACTTAGGGGACTTTCCTGTCTTAAAGCTAGGGAAATTAAACTTCTCTGGAGCTAGGTGTGAAGTACCAGGTATCAACATTTTATGTGCCTATGCCTTCCTTGGGAACTTTATCCAGAGTTTTTCCATTCAATTGTAAATAGCTTCTGAAACTGTAAGCTATGAGATCACGGTACAGAGACTGGGTAGAGTTTCTTGGTGTGTGTTGTATAACAAGGAGTAGGGACAACCAGGGTGGCTTTCTCTAGCTTCCAACAGCAGTGTGAAGCCATGTGGAAAGGGTAAGTACTGTCCCCCTGCCTTTCAGGGACAGTACTGAAAGCACAGCCTCTCAGCATCCCTCTCTTTTGGCTCTCTGGGCCGATCTTGAACTGACTTTCCTGTTGCCAAACCAAACCAATACAATCAGTAAATAATGTCAATCTGAATCTTTGAGGAGCAACCTGAGCAGGGTTGATGGCATAAGATGTCACCAGTGCACATACAGGGTGCTAAATGAGCTGAACATGATCAAGTGTCCTTTAGGTCCCAGGAACAAGGCTTGGAGGCTGGGATGAAGGGACAGTCTCCCCAGTACACATACTTTGCATACAAATTCCCTTTTGGGTGTATTTTGTACCAATGGTTTGCAGGAAATCTCATAACAGCTGCAATGTGGGTTTTTCCCCAGTTCAAATGGTTGAGCCCTGTGAAATCCAGATTCTTGATCCAACACCCGCCAGACAGGGAATTGCTCTGCATCCTGAGACCACTCTCCCAGAAAGAAACAAGAGGGGACCCCTCTGGCCTCGTCTAGCCCCACTATGTCCCACGGGGTTGGAAGCCCTGGAGCTGGTTGCTCAATCCCGATGCTCAAGCAGCCACCGCAGGCTGGGGGTGAGGCAGCATGTCTGTATAAGATATGGCTGGTGTAAGATGACTCCAAGGGATAAGGGGACAGAGGGACAATTTCATCATCTGAACCAGTGGTGATGACTCTCTTTTCAACTGGCTTAGGTGCTTTCTGAGCCCAAGTGACCTTGGAGCCTGCAAACAAAAGGTCTCTGCCAATGCAGCCCACAAATTATCTGCATATTGTGCATATAGGTACTTTTCTATCCTTTGAAACTTCTACCTGACAGGATCACTTGGTGCCTTGTGCTGCTTGGATTAGAAGAGACAGCTGGCAACTGTTCCGTGCTGGCTTTCTTATTGCCATTCGTGGTCTTACTGATCTCCCTCAAGCCACCCCCTCTCATCTTCTCTTCAAACAGAAGAACCCTCCTGGATTGATTGGTTTTTGGTGCAGAGGCCTTTCGATGCCTTTGATTATCCTCACTGATGATGCACTGGTGCATCAGGAGCATCTTTGCATCTTTTCCAGTTCTGCTGTAACTTTCTGGATGTGGGGAGAAACACACAGTATTCAGCTTGAGAAACATCTGCCCCTAAAATCAATGTGTCTGTTCACCACAATATTATTGGTGCCTGTTGGTCACGTACAGAGCAGAAAGCAGGATGCATCCAGGAGAGGCAGACAGATATTCAATCCCATTAAATCCCAATAAATAAATGATACATTGCCTAGCAGAGCAATCTAGGCTATCAGATGTCCTTTCATAATAAGGGAGTGCAAAGCCTTCTCTCCTGCTGGGGGAAGGTCCCCCTGCAAGCAACACTACCGTGCCTGGAGAGGCATCACCAGCCACTGTGTGCCCCTTTGCTGGATTCTGATGGGAAAATTTGCCTCTCCCTTCCTACACCTCCATAATTTCTTTAAATGAGCTTCAATTTTTTCAGGACACTGATGAAATATTGTGACACAAATCTGCATATTTGCTTTCTGTTCAGGAAACCACCCATTATGCCACCACTTTTCCTCAACATATGCTGTATGGATTGTGTAAAGAAGAAAAGCCATAATTTTCTGTATAGTGGAATAAACTGAGAAACACAATCCATGACAAGAGAGGAAGAAAAATTACTTACTTTTTTACTAGATATCACTTTTCTGGAAGTGCTTGGTTGTAAGACCTCAGCAATTGATTCTTGTAGGGATCAGTGCCAAGTTTGCCTCCTGAACACTGTCTATTAAAGTTGTTCACAGAAGATCAAAGCTGATTTTGTAGATAAAAGAGAACTGAGCTGGACTGACCTACTCCAGGACACCCATCTGTTTATGAACCTATTGGAAAGCTGGACAGTAAGTTCTACGTGCAGGCCTGATGTTGTCTGCGTGAATGGTCCATCTGGGCTTTTGAAGCTAACACTCCTCAGACAAGCTCCTCCATGGAGAAGAGTCAGCAGTGGCTGTTTCCCATGTTTCTCTCCCTGTATAACATCTCTGGTGCTTCCCAGTGTGATTGACCTCTCCTTGAAACCCTGCTGCAGTGAATGCATTTACTCCTTCTCCCTTCATTGTCTAGTTGCTCTTTCCCCCAGATATGTTATCCTTGAGATTGCCAGCACTCTGCAAAGTGTGATTACATTTGGCCACTGGCTCCTAGTATTATTACAGGGGACTGATAGGCAGTACAATTGTGTAAGTTCCAGCTTCAGGTGAGAAGCAAGGATAAAAGTCCCATGGAGAGAACAAAAAAGAGGAAAAATTCATTTCAGAAACCTCCATGCATTCATTGGCAGAGCCTTCCCAGGCAACTTCCACTTGAAGGAGTGGAAGAACATCCCTACACTGTAGACAGAATTATCACACAAGGCTGGACCTTCAGATGTATTAACAGATATGTTATCTGTATACCAGCTAATAACCTGCAAAAAAAAAGGGCCTAACAATTATTCATGACATAGAAACTTAGAAAAACCTTTGTTTGGTGCCTCTGATGTCAATTTTGGCGTGCAAAAGAATGGTAGGCATATCACTGAGTGGGACCTCAATTTCAAAGGGGCCAAACCTCTCCCAGGTTTCAACAGGCTGCATGGAGGAGTTTCATTTGTAGCTGCACATGCAAATCCCTGTACTTTATTTACCTCACTTAACACAAGCCCATCAGCCCTTGACCCATGCATGTGTGTGGGTGTGCCTATGCTGATGGAGCCCTACACCAGAGATGTAAACTCTGGTTTGCTTCTGCCAGGTACCAGCTCCTCTCAGGGGGATGTCAGGCCTCCTCAGAATGCCTCAGGGTTGGTTTTCTCAGTTCAGTAAATATGAGTCAGGAACCAGAGTCCAAAAGACCAGAGCATTTCTGCAGGTGAGCTCAACCCCTCGGTGACTGACAATCTGGGAGGTAGGTATCTCTGTTTTGACACAGGAAAAAGGGCAGATGTTTTCAGGTTTCTTCTGATACAGGATGAGAGCTAACTATTTCCATGCAACTGATTCTTGCTTTGTGGCCTTGGAGTTTCTTTCTTCAGTGATGCCCTTTAGAGCATATAATGTATTATACTAGGGTTTTCTAAAGGAATGAGATAGCACCCCAGATAGTCTTAGAGCTCCTAACTGGCAACCTGAGCAAACCAGCATTATTTATAAATGAAAGCAAAGTAATTGATAGCAGCAATACAGACTTGGTATTCAGTTTCTCTGGCTGAAGTTTCTGGCACTGCTGTACTCAGCACTGCTACTCAAAGCTGGCTGCCACAGAGTATTTCGTGATCAAATAAGCAACATTAATTTTATTTTCATCGAGTATTTGCTATCTATTTGTGTAGGATACTTGCAGTACTTAGGCATTTAAGGTATTTTTGCTCCTCCAGAGAAGTCTTGCTCCAGTTTTTTGTGCTTGTTTCCCAACTTCCAGACCAGTTTCTTACATGGCATATGCTTGCCAGTTTTTCCCCTTTTGTGATCTGTAATATGAATAGAGGGATTTATTATCTCTTTCAATTATTCCTTTACTCTGCTCCAGACTCCAAGTGAAGGCCTAATCATCTTCCTGGCAAGAAGAGCTGTCTGTCTCCTAGGATTTAAAAAAAATAAATGTATTTACGTCAATAAATTTGAGGTTAAATTTACTTGAAGGTGGTTACCCTCTGGCTGCTGGAGGGTTGATGTGAGGGTGTTTAGAAGACAATGACTGCATGTATGAAGCATTTCTTAAGAGTGCATTTCACAGTCTGTTGCATGCACTGCTTACACTATGCCAGAGCCTCTGGACCACAATTCAAAATCATTGCTTCACCTAATATCTATGGGCTGGCAGCCACCACTACACTTTGTACTCGCCCTGTTGAGGACAGGCAAGGCAATGATTCCCATTTTGCAGCTCACAGTAACTTTGCTGTTGGGCCTGCCCAGCTATTTGAAGATTGCCACCACGTGAAGGTTGTGCTGGTTCAGAAACCTCATCTGCTATCCCCAGTGCCTGTAGGAGCTGCTTCTGCTCTGGGCCACTGCTGGATCACAACCAAGTCAATTTCAAGCAAGAGGTGAGCAGCACTACGATGAGTGGAGCCACCAAAATCCCCCAAACAATCTGTTGCACTCAAAGACAATTTGCAGCCTTGAGGCAGTTCAGTTGCAATTACAGAGAAGCAATGCAGAAGATGAAAAGCAGATAAGGGCAGAGATGGAGCATGATCAGAATCTGTGGTTAGTAATCAGATAGCAGGTACAATTAAGATTGTTCTGTGATGCCAAGTGGAGGAAGAAAGATAATTCAATTCCAGTAGCACTGCCAGAGCACCACAGAACTCTGCTTTCCATTTATTTAGGCAGCAGGAGAGCACTACCAAATACACATCATCATTATAGAAAGAAGCACTCATTTCTGTCTTATTCACTGTGCAATTAATTAAAAAGTTATCTTTTATTTGTGAAGTCACTGTAAGGTTGGGTCAATTTATGCCTTGGTGAAAGCACAGTTGCTATTTGATGAGTTAAAACAGCAGAGCATTTATTACCTGTCTCTCTCCTGCCTCTTCCTAAATCATTCCTCTAGCATTCTCTTTCCCTGCCGAAGTCTTGCCTTGGCCTCTTGTCCCATATGACACTTGGTCCCTCATGTCTGTGCCTGCCCTTGCACATGTACACCCCAGTCATCTCAGAGGGTGTTCAGCCACTCGTGTTTTGTGCCCTGGGCTGAAGTCCAGGTGTCACCCTTTGGCCAAGGTTCCAAAGTTTCTAGTGAAACCCCTCCCAGAAAGCACTCACAGGCAGTGTGACAGCTTCAGCCACATTTCCAGATGAGAAAATCAAAATTGAAACCTCTTGAGTAAGCAGAACCAAGTTAAGATTTTCATGTACCATTTCCTTTATTTCCATTTGTGTTTCTCCTTGGGTTTAAGCTTTCTAAAGCAGATTCTGGTCCTTTTTTTTATCCTTGCATGGGAAATCAGTCCATGTTGGGTGCTGCATGTATAGCACATAAACAGCAGACTAATTCTATGTGAAAAGAAGTTTCCACAAACAGCTGTCATATATAAATAGATGAAGAGGTGATATTTAAATTAAAGACCTGGTATCCTTGCTTGGTAGGGGAAATACAGGATGCTGTGTAGCAGAACATTTTTAATAGAATAAGAATATGCATAATATGCATCTTATAAATCAACAAGTAGCTTCTAGTTAAAAAACAAAAGTCTAAGTAAGAAGTAAAATATGTAACAAAGTATTCTAGGAAGGAAATTTTTCATGTTAAATGCTTCATGTTTTTATTTATGTTCACTATAGTTGAAAGGGCAAAAAAAAAATGGAAGACATTGATGTCCAAAGCAGAGCTGAACACTCAAATGCATGCACATGAAGAGTTTGCTGATAATTAAAAGTCTCTGAAGGCTGAGTCAGATAAAGCTTTGCTGTCAACAGGTGATCATACTCTTCCAGGCTGATGAAGACAGTTTTGTTCAAATGTATGGAAGTCCTCTAGATTTATAAGGATTCTGTAGTAATTAAAAGTATTGAATGTTTATGTTCAGAAAGAACTACATAAATAAATCAGAATGTTTTATATTTTTATTTGACTTCTTTCAAAAGCTGTTTACATTATATACATTTACTTGGTCTCATCTCTTGTTTTATTCCTATTGTTCATGGTACTTCAATATAAATTTTCACATTAAATGTTTTCTTTCCCAGTGAGCTGGGAAGTGGCCTTCTGCTTATCTTAGATAACAACTGCGTACAGGAGCAAGGCAGGAACCTGACATACACATACAATTTAAACTCCAGTTCAAACCATAGTAAAATGGACGTATCCCCATGAACTGAAGATTCTTCAAATTCTGCCCAAATTGAATTCAGACCTCTGAAACAGAGGTAGTCCAGGGAATTGTATGCAGAGTATATAGAGCTAGGCCTTCTCACATGGCATCCCAAATGTTGAGCACACTTAGGAGGACCATGCAGAGTGGTTTATACCCCACAATGTAGTTTCAGTTCCAACCCTTAAGCTGATTCTCCTCACCCTAAAAGGCTATGGTTTTTCATACTGAGTGCTCAAGACCAACATAAAATGGCCAAAGGAACAGAAGGAATTTGGCTTTGCAGGTTGGATTTTGCAGTCACCATCTCAGATATAACATAGAAACAACTCAGACTGGAAGGGACCCATAAAGATCAGCAACTGCAGCTCCCTGCTCCTTGCAGGACTACCTAAAGCCAAGCCATATGACTAAGTGCATCATCCAGATGTTGCTTGACCTCCGATGGGCGTGTTGCTCTAACTACTGTTCTGAGGAGGCTGTTCCAGGGCTTGACCAATGAAGAACTTTTTCCTAATCCAAACTTTCTGACACCTTCACTCCCTTTCCTTGTGTCCTAGAGTTGAGCAGCACAGAGAGGATATCAGCACCTCCTCCTCTGCTGATGCCCTTGAGGAAGTTGTGAACTGTGACGAGGTCATCCCTCAGCTTTGTCTTCTCCCAGCTGAACAAACCAAGTGACCTCAGCCACTCCTCCTGACTCTGGCACTCCAGGCCTTTCACCATTCTGGGTCACCCTCCTCTGGACACACTCTAATATTTCTCCTCTCTTGTACTACAAATGAATGAAAACGGGGCTGAGTTTCTGCCCCTGGAAACCACTAATACCTCCTTTGTTTTGTTCTGACCTGTGTAAAGTTCTGGTTTCCAAAGCTTTAAGCTTACCTCATTTCATTTTACTAACCTGAAGTGAGCCAAATTCTGACATCATGTATAAAAGCTTTAGTGTAGAGAAAGGGCCAGAATCAAAATCTTGAATTATCGTAAGTGTACTGTCAGAGTAGAGAGCCCTTGGAACTGATGCCACTTCCCTCATGCATGCCATCACGCTTAACAGGAATTTTGATGCGAAGGAAATGAAAAATAAAAGCAGACTTGGTTTAAGACATAAATGCTCTTGAGTCACTAAAAAGTGACACTGGAAATGTGCTTCTTTAACCTATGCTCAGGAGCCCCTCCAGGGACAAGAGCCAAGTGAATCAGTAAACTTAGTGATTACTAAAGGAGTTGTGCTGAGAGAAGAATGCCTTTACTTGAAAGAACCTAAATCTAAATTTAACAGTGAAATGAAGGCCCTTTTGAAAGCTTTATGAAAGGACAGAGCAATAAGAACCTGTTGCACTTGAAATAAGCTGGTATATATTGACAGCTGTGATCACATCTACTGACTCATTTGGACCTTCATGTAAATGTTATTTAAAATGAAAGCCAAACATAACATGTTGAAGTCTGGCTATTCAAATGTAGAAAGCAGCTATTTTTAACTAGGTTCTGTCCCCTTTCTGTCTTGTGCAGCCCAGGAGATGCAGAGAACCACAAAACTGCACCCTTCCCCAAAACCAGAGCACTTTTTTTTTGTAAATATCCATGCAATTCAGTTGAACTCAATGATTTTAGTGGTCTTTTTCAACCTAAATGATTCTATGATTCTAATTGAGGATTGCTGCAAGGTTCCAGTTTCAAGATCTACTGGTCTGTTCTTCTTTATAACTGTTCGATGTGTATCTTTTATTACATAACTTTTGTGTGGGTGAGGTTTTTGTTTGCCCAGATGCTCAAGAAATGGCTATTCTCTGAATAAACACATATATTGATGGGCAAACAGTAGCATATGGGGCATGTCCAATTGTTATTTGAATTAGTCTTCCAAGTTTTTTCCTGGGCAAGGTGCAGAGGCACAGGGACAGGAGCAGGTATGTTTGTGCAGTGCAGGATGACACCTTGGGTTTGGGAGCCACCAGGTTATTTCTTATATTAAATTGCATCCTTAGGATTAATTATGGGAACAAATATATGTGTAGAACTTAGGATCCATTCATAAAGAAAAAGTCAAAGTAAGTTCAAAGATTTACAGTTAAAAGAAATTGTATTTGCTCTGAGGCCAGCTAAGGACTTACGGTATAGCTCATGTTTTTGTGAATCCAACAACACATTTTAATGGGACATGTGAGCATGTCTGTACACATATTTAAATAGAACTAGATATGCCTATATAAGGGAGTTATGGCAGTGTGACAGTTTTAGCTGTGTGAAGTTACATTTCATTCTCCAGGCATCTTTAAAGCCTCATCTGCACCCTGTCCCACTTAGCAGTACCCTCAGGGTCCAGTATGCACACTGGAAACCCCTGGCACTTTCAAACTGCTGCTGCCATAGAGGCAGAACAAGGGAAGCCTCTCATTTTCATGAGCTCTCGGCAGATGTTCCTTTTCCAAAGACGGGTTTTTCACTGACTCCACAATGCTTTTCTGCCTGTCCTCACACCTTTCCCCATCCCTGCCAGTGACTCAGGCAGCAAGGCAATATAGCATCCTTTCCTTGGAATCCCAACATGCTACGAAGCCAGGACTGAAGGATTTGTGTAAATGGAAGTGGAGATTCCCACTTTTATAGCTGATCTTCTGATAGATGGCACAGCTCCTAACACCAAGGTACTACTGCTTGTGGAAAAGCAGTTCTAAATAATTGTCAGGGAAGTCAGAAACTTACCAGCTAGCTTCCAGACTCTTTTGAGTCAGGTACCTCTGTAGTAAGGCAATGAAAACTGTCTGTAGCATAGTTTAAGTTATCTTTGCAAAGAATTACCTCTAGCAACTTTTCTACCAGCACCTGCTATATATACCATATCCTTTAGATACTGCTGGGAGATGGTACATGTTCTAGATGACCTGTCTGGGTGCCTCCAGGCCTGTGCCCTACACCAGCAGCTCAGCCATTTGTCCAGTTATGCTAATAAAACTTTATTACTGCACTTCAATTAGTCCTTTGTGTATAGATTGTAAAAATAAAAGCTCATAAGATTAGAGGACCCAGTTCTGCACTGAGCTGTGTTCAAGGGGCATTTACATATTTTACACACCCTCTGAAGGCAGTTGGCCAGATTGAAGTCAGAAGAATTTGCCACTGGGTTTGAGGCATCTGCCTTCTTCACAGTATAGTAGAGTTGCTTGGGGGGTGTCCATGGACATCAAAGGGATGAATTTTAGGGCAGGATGTTAAGCAGATGTCTACTAGGTTGCTGTATCAAGAGTTTTCAATATCTATTTCAATGTCTTCATTGATAGCAAAAATAATTTTAAAAAATCACAGTTTCAGATGTGACCTGAAAAATATATATAGGAAATCAAGGTCTTACAGAACTGTACTATAAGAGAGAGTCTCTGTTCTACCAACTCAGAGTTTCATAGAACATGGGAAGACACAGCAAAACATAATAACAAAGACATACTGCTGACATGGCATAACAGTTACTTATGAAAATTGGATTATATCCAGGTTGTTCTTGGAAAGGGAAAGATATGTGAATATTTGCACGAATAAGTATTCAGTGTTGTATTCTATTGAAAGCGGCCAGCATCTTTTTCTAAAAGTTCCTTGCATTATTTGCACAAAAAATCCACCAGGAAAAAAAGATATTTGAAGATGACTTATTGAGAAAAAAAATAGGTTTATTGCAGCTTTATTTTCCTTATCAACATATACAAAATCTCAGTTTGCAGATAAACAATCAGTCTTGTAGATCCTCAGGAGAAAGGGCCAGAAATCTGTGGATCATCTGTTGCTGTTGCATTTATTCTGGAACCAGGCAGATGCAATGGCTAAGGGAATCAGCCTGGGAAATGATGTCTTGATCCAAGTCTGGGAAGGACCTGTAAGGGACCTTGGAGGCAAACCTGTAATGGTTCCTTACCACCTTAAGTCCACACTTGTTCGAATGAGTAGCCATGTGAGTGGGCAAAGTCAATGTAATGTCATGTAAACCACCATACATGGTCTGTGAGGCAAAAGGAACGTCCCATTTATCATAGTATCTTTTTACAATGAACAGTCACCTCAGCTCCAAATACTACTGAAAAAATTCCATTTTTTCCTTTAGAAGTCTATGAAAGCAAGCATAAATCTGGGCTCCATTTGCATATTTATGTTCACAGGTGTTTCACTGTGTGCAGGCCACACAATTTCACCTCTCACTCTACTTTTTCCCCACCCATAATTCAGTGATACTTTTTTCACTGACACTGAAAAAGCATAATAGGGAGACTGTTTTCCTGCTCTCATTCTATTCCTCTTATGTATCTGCTTTCATAAATCCATAGGCAGAGAATATGTCTCTTGTTTAGCTATCCAAGGCTGTAGTTTGTTTGCTGAGGAGGAACAGAACATCTGATCAAAAGGGGGCTCTCTTCAGTGGCTGCACACAAAGAGTCCACAACTCCTCCTATGCCATGGCTTTCTGTCACATTTTGAGCTGACTCTGCCACTTCCTGTGCAGGGCTTTTTTCCAAGGTAGCAGAAAGTTCTCTATGGAGACCAAGCAAGACTGAAGAGCTTTGATTTTGTCCTGCTCCTTCAGAAACACCCTCTTCACCTCTGCACAAAATACATCTGGTGAGTTGAAGGCTCCATCTGGGGGGTGCACAGACAGGAAAGAGGTCTTTTTACTAGGGATGCAAGCCTTGCAAATACCAGTCTAACTCTTGGTTATTTTAATCCAGTCTCAACATCTATTCATGGCTTAGATCTTCTCAGCTTAGATAGGTTTCTCTCGGTTTCTTGTGCGTGCTGTGTTGTCCTGACCTGTTGAAAACACTGTTTTTGATGTCTAACCACACCAGGCACAGGGAGTCTGCTGCTTAAGTGACAGCTCTGAGGTCAGGAGAAGTGTCTAGGACTGACACCCAAAGAAAACAAAAAAATTAGGAGCAGAAGAAACGTAGAAGTAATAAGTGCTTCCTAGACTAAGTTTGTTGCTATTATTAACATAAAAATATGATAATTTCACCGAATGCTTTGGACAATGAGGTCAAAGGGAAATAGAGGAAGACATGTAACATGTTCCCCTTAACCACTCTGAATATGAGGGCTTTGGAGCTGTAAAAACATAAGAATGGGGGGGTAAGGCCAGTGAAAGACTATTAAAAGTCTCCAAAAAAGTATTCTGCTATGTTTTTTTCCTGTGTGAAACACTTTGGGCTGCAATGGCTCTACATCTTTTGTCCTCTTCTTGTTTGTCTAAATATCCATGGCAGCAAGCCACAGTCCAGCTCATGGACAGTTAAGTCTCCTTGGCAGCAAGTCATGGTCCACCAGCTACTTTTAACACATTTTTCTTTATTGACAACATAGCATTTTACAGAACAAAGTAGATGTAAGACTCTGAACTGCTTCTGAAAGTGTCTTGGCCCTGACAGTGGAGAATGCATTTTAAAACCTGTCACCTTTTTTAATTTCAGTCCTACATCTCCTCTTCACCTCCACAGGCAGCCCATGTCACCATATGCACCATTAATTCTGGTCCTTTCAAATCAAGCAGAAGAAATAAACCAGGCTGTAGCCCTTCCTTTGTGCTGCCATAATGAACCAAGCTAGGCATTGGGAAGATGGAGTGCTGACATTTTAACTTTTACTTGAAGATTTTCTTTCCTACTGAGCTATCACCAGGGAATGGAGGATCATCCTCCCTTTTAAAAGTAAGGGCCAAATTCTCAGCCGTTTTGGAGCCAGCATGGATACAGACACAAGCGAGATGGTGTAGAGGTGACTCTCACAGGGCTGAAGGCCACTGTAAGTCACTGTTCTCGCTGAACAGCCTTGAATTTTACACTCAGAACCCACCTACTGTTTGCATATCCTGTACTGTCTCCAGCTAAATTCCACTGATTCATCTCATCCACTGCTTTATTCTGACAAGGAGCCAGGAATCCTCATCCCCCCAGCATTGCACAATGTCCTGCAGGAGGACCCAGCCTCCGAGTCAAGGTTTATGGTCTTTCTTCTGTTACACCTTCACATCTTTATTAAATCCTAAACACAAGCCTTTAAGAATTGGCAAGCTGCTTTTTTCATGTGTGAAAGAAATGTTGCAGTTGTGATCTTTTCAATGGATGTGAGTGCTGTGAAAGTGCTGAAACACTGGACTGCAGTTAAGAGCCTGCTGTCTTTTTCCCCTCTAAATAGGTAGGTGGTTCCTAAGGATCCTCTGAGAGGGAGAAAGAGACTCACTTGGCATTACTGAGATACCTCTTCATGGCTGGTAAATTTTCTTCTAGAACAAGCTTCAAAGGTTGGCCCACCTGTCTCTGCTCACCCTCTGCCTCTTCTCTCTTCTTCCCAGCTGAGCCACACTACCACATTCTACAGACTTTGCTGTTCTCCTTACCAAGACATTTTTGATTCAGAGGAAACTGCAGTGCATGTCAGAATATGGCTGTAATTCCATATTTCATTGCCCAGAGCTTATGAAGAGTACGGTGAGTTCTTGAAGTTAGAGGAGTACATCAGCAAAGCAATTAGGAGATCGGTTTGACAAATGTTGCAGTACATTACAGCTCTTGAGGGGTTGTCAGTGTGGAACTTGGCTCTTGACTCCCCTCATTTGCCATTAAACTTGTAAAACTGCCTGTCAAGGGAAAGGAGAACTTCGTAAGAGAGACTTTAAAACTCAACCAAGCAAAGCTGCTCAGAATATATGGAGGAAACAACCTTGCCTGGGTGGGACAAGTGAGGTGCAAGGAGCTCTTTTCCCTCACTGAGACTGTACCACAGAGTGTCCTTGACTTTGTGTCACTACAGCAGGCGTGGATGAAGGACAGCTGACTCAATAAGGCACCAACTGACATGAGGAAATGAACAGAGTGTCTCTCTTATTTCTGGGCTTCAAAAAACTTAATTTGAAGGGATAGTATAATTCACTGTGCTATCAAAGGAATTTTTTAAGATGCTTTGAGGTAGGAAAAATAATTAACCAAACTTTATGTCAACTATTTAGAAATGTAATTGAAATTATGCCTGTTACAAAAATTTCATAACTACATCTGCTTTCCAGATTGATTTATTCTTTTGGTGATGGCATAGTTTTGAAATTCAAGAGGCATTTTCCAGAGGAGTTTCCTCATGCATTCCAAAAATTGATGATCTGTTCCTGTTTGGACTGGTATAAATACCTCTATATAGGCACTTTTACTTATACACAAATTAATGTCACTGTTCACAATACCAGCCAAGGTTTTTGGTTTTTTACTTCAGTCATGCTTCTGTTGTGCTATTGTTGGTACCTTTCAAACACACCTTTATTAATTGTGTTGCAGAGGTACATATGCAGCTTAAATAAACTTAGGCTCTATCAGTATAACAATATTTCAAGAACAGGTACTTCTCTGGAAACTGTTTCTTTACTTCAGTTTTCCGAGATTTGTTGTCTTGATATGATTATGAGCTACAGCACAAGAATGGTCTCCAGTACATTATCCACACTTTTCATCATCTAGCTTTATTAACAAATAACTGACACAATGGATTTTGGTATCATGTAGCAATTGTTTGCTTGTTGTTTTGTTGGGGTGTTTCTGTAAGGGCAACGTACCTTTCCTCTGGTATATTCTCCTATGACTTTAAATATACCTGACATTTAACTTGACTTTTATCCTGCTCTTTTCAGTTTGCCTCTTGTTCCCATTGGGGTATCCCATGTCTTCACAGAGCACACGTGAAACTCCTTGTCACAACATGTTGTGAATGCTAAAAAGTTTATAGAGTTCAACAACCAACTGCACAAAAATTTCCGACACCTCTGAACAATGCTGTAAATAGCTTTACCTTTTCAAGTCCCTTTTAGAGAAGTCAGATAGAGTCTTTTAAATCTTGTGTTAATAAAACATGCCCTGGGTACTGACTGGCACAAGGAAGCAGAATTTTTGAAGAGAATTGCCCAGAAATTGTCTTTTAATAGCCATTTTCTAGTCAAATATTCAGTGGCCATTTATCTCAACCTCAAGGCTACATCTGTTGTTCCTTTCCCTTCCTGTATGATTCCCTTACACTGCCCAGCTGAACTAAGGCTTCTCAAGGGATTGTACCAGTAACCATGCCAATAAATACTATTTATATACTAGGAACCAAGGAAATTTACTTGCCTTGCTGTCATGACCCTGGTGACTGAGCAAGCCAGCTTATTAAGCATCCTGAGTTTAGCCTCAGCAATAACTGGCTTACCTTTGTGCTGGGCATTCAAATAACGAGAGGAAAAGACAAGTCCCACACTTTTTGAGGAATACAATAGTAGTCCAAGTACTGTGGTGAAGAGTCATTGGGGTCATTTAAGCTGCTTCACACTGGTAGTCTCTGTGACTGATCTCTAACCCTGTACCAGATCCTTTACAGAGAAACACTGTAAAGTACAGAAACACTGTAATAGTACAGAAGGGATGAAATGAGTAGATGGAAGACAGAAAGTGCTGAGGTGCTCTCTGATATAGTTCAGTATGGTCACTGATGGCCTTGGATATAAAGTACATTGAATTTGCAGAGGATATAAAGTTAGGAGAACCTGTTGAGTGTTTTGGAGGAATTACGCTGGTAGACAGACTTACCATTCAAAATTAATTTGAAAAACAATTGGTTTCATTGTGGAGTCACCCACAGAGGAGATATTCAAGAACTGTTTGGCTGCAACCCTGTGCAATGTGCTCTAGAATGACCCTGCTTGAGCAGGGAGGTTGGACCTGGTGATCCACTGTGGTCCCTTCCAACCTGTGATTCTGTGAATATTGCCCAGTCATTGTGCATCACCCTTAAAGAAAGACGTGGCCCACAAAGGCTGTGATGACACAGAGGCTAGGGGGAAGCAAAGGAAATGTCTGCTAGCCTAGAAAACATGACCTGAAAAGAGAGACCAAACAGATTGTTCATGTTCAAAATAAAGAAGAAAATACTTCAGGAACACACAGGATATAAATCTCACATGTGACCAACCCCAGCTGAATGCACCACCACAGTGATAACCTGTAGAACAAAAGGCAAAAATCCTTCAAACCTGCAGTGTGCCACAGTAAAGGAGAAGGAATCAAGGACATGATGGAGGCCTTCAAGCTTAGAGCTGACTAGGCAATTTTTAGGTGAGAATGCAAAGATTATATTGACAAATACGACACAAACACACACATTACAAGAACTCTTAATAGCTCTTGCCAGCCTAAGTCTGGAGCGTGGGAACTTCTTCTGGGCAAAAATCTAGCAAAAATTGTTTAATTTTCACATTTGAACAGGGTACATGAGCTGAGCAACTGTGAAACAAAGATCTTAAGAATACTAATTTAGAAAACTCAGGTACAATTTACACATCAAAATGGTGAAAAAACCCACAACTTTTTTGCTTTGGAGACATTCAGCAACATATATAGAAAAAGAAGTACTACCACACTTACAATGCATTGAACTAATTAACAAAGATTACATAAGTCATCTAGAACCCACCTGTTGAGCAGGTTGAGTATTCTCATTGATATCAAGCAGTGATACCAAGATCCCTCCTCAATTTCACTGAAGTGGGGGGACTCCAAAATTACAGTAAAAGCTCCCACAGTTAGTTTTAAAGTATGTAAGCTCCATTTCAACACATTTTTAACATGCTAGTATGCCCCTGCTCCCATTGCCCTCAGTAACAGCAAATGTGATAGCAGTAATAGAATTGTGCCTGCCAGCTTTGTGATGGTCACACACTTCATGACCACACATCCACTCCTTAAACCCAACAACACCAGTGATCTTGCCTCCAGACTGGTCCTTGTGGTGCACCTCAGGTGGCCTGCCTGTATCTTGGCTTCCCATTGGCAATTCCTGTACCTGATGTTGACCCATACTTGCAGATGTCCTCTCCATGTTAAGACTTCTCCTCTAAAGGACTCTATTAATGTGTAGACACCCAGACAGATTTGCTTCACTGCAATACTTCTGCCTGAGGAATCACTTACCGTATTGAACATCTTGGTAGTCTGAAATGATCTAGCCCTGATGAACCATAAGGTAGCTGAACCCATTCTTCACTTACCTCTGAGCATTTTCTCAGTCAAATTAACAGGGCGTGGAGTTGCTGTTCCTCTCCCACTCTCTGCCTTTTCAGAAGACAGGTTTCCTGTTCTCCAACAGTCTACAATAAAAGTGCTTCAACTCCAACTTCGCTGATTTATCAAAAGTGTTGCTCAAGACTTGACAAGACAAAAACCAATTTTTTCAACATTTGGGGTATGATTTTCCTGGACCTGCCACAAGAAACAGCCTAACTTGTGCTTCCACTTCACAAATGCTAATATCATCTTTCACATGATCTTGTTTACTTTATGCTCTCTGCAAATACCCTCCCCTTAATTTTTTCTTTTTATTGAAAACTGAGGCAATGTATTTATTCAATATTTGGGGCAGCCTTCATCTCATCCCTGGCATTTAGCCACCATATATCTTGCTTCTTTGAATCACTTCTATTTATATATTTGAAGAATTCTTAGTTATCTGTTATCTTTTGCTTTGTAACACCCAGTTAAGCTAGAATTTTCTCCATTCTTTTTCTCTGATCCTGCAGTTTCCAACCCAGCAAACTGTACTTCTATTTCCTGTAGGTCCATTCATTTTCAAGTAGTTACTTATCCACTAGCTCCACAAGTAATCTTGACCTATTCCAACCTCTTTTGTGGGATGTAAGTGCTATACAGGATTTTCCATTTTGGATTTAAAGTAAGTCCATGATTCTTCCATGCTCAAATGCTAGGTCCATGCAGCCTCACCCATCATTTTTCATAGTTTCTTAATATTTGCCCTCTGATATCCAGGACTGTAGGATATTCTTGTAGATCTATTCTTGATTCTCAAGAAATTTGCAGTAAATAATGTTAGTCATTCATCAAAGGCTATCTTCTATAATGAAATTGTTTTTTAAAGGATTTATAATACCCTTATATTTTACTGCAGAGAAATATAGAACAACTTCCCTTTACACTGTTAAGTCTGATCAGTGGCTGCTGGTAAATAAAAAGTTTATTGCCCATCACACCTAATAATACATGCTGCACATTGTCTTTGTCTTGCTGCTAGCTAGGAAATGGAAGTGCTCCCCAACCTTGCTGTTATTTACTGTTGATGAAAACCTCTATTCATAGCCATCCCTGAATCTGAGGGTCTTTCTCAGATTTTGGGGCATTTGTATCACTCTTATCCACTACCACTTCCAAATAAATTTCCTATTTGTACCATCACTATCTCTGTTTTCTCAATCTATTACTTCATTAATTTCTATTAAAAACTAGTGACTATCCTCTATCCTATTTTTTCTCCTTTCTTCTACCTCTTCAGGTTAGAGGATGCAATGAGAAAAAAGTGTATTTGTGTTTGGCCTTAGGTTCCTGGCTTACTTCTCTTCACAGACTACAGAGGCAGTACCTGAGAAAATTGTCTCTTCCCATCTAACCACTTCCTGGGGAAATCAGCTGAAGACAGAAGATCTTAAATACATATAGACACATACATTTAGAGGTTGGAACAGAAGAAAACCAAAAATGTTAAGTAGAGCTGTGTTTTTTGCAAGAGGGAGAACACAATATAAGCAAAGCACTTGGCAGCCTACTAAAAACATTTTCCACAAAAAAATTTATTATGTTCTCTGCTATAGGGAAGTCAGGCAAAAGGAACAGCAGACATCAAAGCAGCTATTTCTTCTCAGTTGTTGCTAGACACTACTGCAGGCAGAAGTCACACAACCCAGCAGTCAGTAGCACTAGAAGCAACAGCTGGCTGTTCCTGGGAAGCAGCAGGACAAGAGTCAGAGTCTGCACAGACAGGGAGATTGAGAAATTTATAGATACCATGTAAGAATAAGAACAGCCCTGCAGCATCTCTTGACTATTGACATTTCCCGTCTCAGCCTACACCTGGTTTAACCCATGTCTCTGAGATGCCAGCTTTTGTAATTTAATTAGTATTTCTGGTTGCTGTTGTACTTTTTCCAGATTTTCATATATAAATATATATATTTTTAAAGGAAGAAGGAAGCTGAAAGGAAAGTTTGGGACAATTCTGATCTTCACCAGGTGTCAAACCGGCCAAGAAGAAATCCAGAAGTGACGCCAAGGCTGAGACAAGGGTAGGACGTATAAGGAATTAAGCAGCTGATGGCTGCACCGGTATCGGCTCTGCTTCCCCCGCGGGCCGGCACCGGGAGCGGCGGGGAGCGGGGCCAGGNGATGCGGCGGGGGAGGGCGGCGGCGGCGGGGCTGGACGGCCGGGCTGCCCCGGGCTCGGTGCCGCTGCCCCGGGGCTTCACTCAGCGGGACGGGAGGGCGCGGGCGGGGGCCGTGCCCGGGCTGTGCCCGCAGAGTGGAGGAGGCGCAGGGAGGTCTCAGCCCGAGATCGCCGGCGCCGTGCGCGCTGCCGCTCATCCTCTCGCTCGCCGAGGTGTTTAAAAATACCGGTTCTTCTTCAGAGCTTTCAGCTGCGCTTGGTGAATCCCTGTGCTGGAGGTTCAACATTCGGGGGAATAGCCTGGTAGGGGAAGCGGATAGGAAAGTGATGTAAGAGACATCGTGCCGTGCTCGATGGCCAGGGCCGGTGGCTGCGCTGGAGCAGGCGGTGGTGCCCGCAGGTGCGGGGCGGGCTGGAGACAGGTGTTGGGTTGGTGTCCTTCCTCCTGGTTCTCCTAACTCAATGGAGCTGCTTGTGCTTACAGTGTACGTCCTGAATTACAAACACACAGGCAAAAGAAAGGTCAAGTATTTCATTATTCCATCGGAATTTGTTACAGTTTAGGAAATACAGGTCTTATTGTTAGTAATTACTCTGTGTAGCGTTTGAAGGGATAAACAGAGACTTTGCTATGCACTCAAGGATCTTAACAGCTGGATAAAACATGTATCAGATCGCAATTTTTGTCTTAAACTTGGAAGAAGAATTATATTGGTGTTGAAAATGTGGCCATGTGCTGTAAATTAAAAACATTTTCAGGTAGTCATCGGAAAAAGAAAAATCTGTATGCCAGCTTTAAACTAGTGATATCTGCTCATTAAATTATTTATTGGTGAAACAATTGCTGCCAAAACAATGAGGTCATAGTGATACTGCTTGGTATCACTTACTATATCCATATTACATAGTATATCAGTGCTTGTGGGATTGCTTTTTCATTTTGTTCAGTATGGATATTTTGTAGTAGAATTCTAAACTGCTTCCCATGGTCTTGAATATATAATGTACTCGTGGAATCTTACTCAGCAAATTAATAATAAAGCTAAGAGATGGACCTGATAAAAGCTGCTGTCTTATGGCTTGAAGTGAATGCTGTTGCATCTAGTTTAATTAGTTCAGCACTCTGGACAAGTCAAGCATTTAATCAGAAAAGGGAAAGTAATCACCAAGAACAGGTGTGAGTATCTCTTTTAAGCATCTCAATCCGTCACGTTTAATTTTGGGAGGCAATGTAGGATTAATTCAATTTCACTGGCATGAAACAGTTTTTAAAATACACAAAACTGTAGCCGAGAGAGAGATGGCACTGAAGTGAGAATTGCAGTAATTAAAATTTATAATCTAGCTCAAGAGATCTAAAAATTTGCTCTGTAGCCACAAAACAGTGGATACTGTTGATACTAAGGTCTGTCTGTGGTGAATATCCACTTAAATGGTCTTATTCTGTGTGCTTAAGGCTACCCTCTGAAACATATCACAGTTTTTAGTAGTATTTATTACTTAATAAAAAGGCACTATTTTTTCCTGTTACAAAAGTTTCCTTCTTTTTCCCATAGTAAGATGCTAATAAACATTGGGCTGGGGCATTATTTTAAAGAAATATTTCCATTTTGATTGCCATAACTAGATTAAAGAAGGTTTGGAATTATGTAGTGCTAATATTCAGTAAATGTGACTGTAATCCCAGCTAACTGCTATGTCCTACAGCGACTTTTTTTCTCACCAAAAATAATGCCACCCTTTTTAGTAGACTTTATGATGTCTGAAGATAGATGTTAAAGGAAGTAGTGAAGTCTCCAAAGTATAGTTTCCTTGGTCTAAATGTAAACTTTTTTTGTATTTTTTGTAAATGCAATTTTGTTTTCTGCAGCTGATTAACAGACAGAAGTTTTTCTCAGTTCAGCAAGGTGTGATCTTCATCGGGCACTTTTCCTTTTTGCTCTCTGGAGGATGATCTCAATTTCTCTCCTCACAGGTCTTTCTCTGTCCCGAGGAGGCAGCAGCCTGGTGTCTCTCCTCCTTGTCCTGGTGGTGTTTTCCCTCCTTCCTTTGTGGAAGCAGGGCTCAGGCAGATACTTCTCCTGATAGATGTTTAGTGAGCACAGCAGAGAGTGTTTCTGTGACTGTTCCTTTTTGTGCACATTTTAGGTCTGTGCCAGGCAGAGCACAAGCCAGTCATGTGGAAGCTTTGTTACCTCTCTAATTTATCTGTGGTGCCTATTACTGCAGTTAATACTGCAAAAACTCAGTGCCCAAGACTCAGTCAATATTTCACTGGCCAAAACTATTAAAGAATATTGCCAATAGTTGTTAATAACATATTCACACCCTCTACTGACCCCAGCCTCAAGCTAATGCTAATAAAGATGTGACAAGGCTTCTTCCTACAAGCTTGGTTTTTGGTATGCTAAATATAAGAATTTTGAGTCATAAGTACATTGCATTAAGATCCAGACTAGGAGTTTAATAATAGTCATACCAAATCATTGTTAAAGAAGTTGAAGGTAATAAATGTCAAAATTACTCTGAGAGTTACTTCAGCACTGAAAAATTGGAAAGCGAATAGCCTCCATTAACTTTCCTCTGCGCTCCAGGAACATCGGTGTTGGAAGAAAATGCAGGCTACAAATATTGACAGCAATGTTTCCTCTGCTCTTAATTTAACTTCTCTTCCTGTATATGGCCAGCCTTGGGCCCAAGCCTTGCCACAGAAAGTGTTGGGGAGGAAGGCTGGGCCAGGCACACTGCCTGAGCTGGACACAGGGCTTCTGAGGCTGGCATTGGGTTTTGGCTGGCAGCTACATTAAAAACAGATCCAAATAAACTGCATGGCAACTGGTACAAGCAGCAGTAAACAAAAGCTTGAAAAATCTTGGGACTGAAATTGCAAAGGGCGGCTAATATTAAGAACCCTTTGCAGATCTAACTTCTAAAGATATTGTGCTGCTTTGCAAATATTACATAGACCTCCCAGTATGCTGCGACATATATGCATGTAATTACTCATATTTTGATGAAAAATTGAGAGAAAAATTGAAAGCAAAAATTTTTATTGTTGTGGCTAAGGAAAGCCAAACAGCCATGATAAAAGCCAATTTAGACCTGATTCCTACCCATCTTCTCTGAGCATGTGGAAATTTTTGAGACTAAGTCCTTGCATGTGCCAGCCTCTTCTCCAGAAAGGGCCTTTCTGTTCTTCTCCATGTAAGTCATCTCTCCTAAGGGTGAAGTTCATAGCTGCATATATTTACCAGAGTTTCCAAACTGGACTATGAAAAAGGGGAGATATGATTGGATATTTGCCTCTATTTTGAGATGCAGGTGGTAGAAGATCAATGAGTATGAGGGTTGAAGGGTATTGCATACATAAAAGTCTTCTGTCATGTGTAAATTTCAAAGTTAAAATGTAGTTCAGACCAAAAAATGCCCCTACAAAAAATGACATCCTTTTCTGCTCTGTCTTGCTAAATCCACATCAGATTTAGTCCTATTACAAATAAGAGCATGCTTTTCCTAAGACATTTTCCAGCAATCTCATGTCTTTCATTATTCATAACCAGAACTCAGGAGGGTGGGTTGGACCCATAGTTTATCTTCATGCAACCTTTGCCAGTACAGGTGCTACTTTGAGGAAAATGTGGAGGCTTGGCTCCTCAGGCACTTTTCAGTAGTTTCAAAAAGGCTTGGCTGAGGAGCATCCTCCCCACTGGCCTTTGGGAAGGTTTGTGTTCCTGTGTCCCTTTAGCATATGTCTACATTGCAGCTGCAGTTTCATGTTAGTGGATGTGAGCACACACACCCAAGCCACCTTTAGTCTAGCTGTCTTGACTATATAAAACCACAGAAGAATTCAGGTAGAAGGCACCTCTGTTGCAATTCCAACCTCCTGCTCAGAGCTGGGTTAACTATGAGGTCAGGCCAGCTAGCTTAGTGCTTTTTCTGCTTGAATCTTGAAAACCTCCAAAGTTGGAGAGGGCACAAGTTCTTTGGGCAACCTGTTCCAGTGTTTGACTGTCCTAATGTTGATTTTTTTTTTTCTCCTCATACCCAGTCTTAAGCACTTCTTTGTATTTCAGTTTGTCTGCTGTCTTTTCTCCTCCTGCTGTGCACCATTATGAAAAGCCTGAGTCTGTTCTCTTGACAACAACTCAAAGGAATTGGAAGACTGCAACTAGCCCTGCCAAAAGTCATCTCATCTACAGGCTGAGCAAGCCCTGTTCCCTCAGCCTCTTCTCATACAGAGAGTACCAGCCCCTGACCTTCTTTGCAGTCCTCTGTTGAATTCACTGCAGTTAATTTGCGTATTTCCCTATACTGAGGGCCCAACACTGAGGGTGATATTATGTAGTTTAAAAAGTGCTGAATAGATAGATGTAGTTGTTCCTCTGATCTACTATTAATTCTCCTGTTAGTATAGCCCAGGATTCTGTTGCTAGGGCACACTGCTGGTTGATGTTCAGTTCATCAGCTACCAATACCCCCAGGTCCATTCCAGCAGAGCTGCTTTGCAGCCTGGCAGTCCCTCACCTGTATCATTGCAAGGCATTGTTCCTCCCTTTGCTCAGGACTTGGCATCATGTGAAAAACCTGGCTAGAATTAAGGTAAAAGACATCTACTGCTCCTCAAACCCAGTCTTTTTGCCATACTAGGCACCTAGGCTGGTCAGACATGACTTGGTTCTGGTAAATCCATGCTGATTCTGGCCAGTCACCTTTTCCTTCTTTGCCCAGAAATGTCTTACAAGAGGACTTACTCCACCTTTTTAGTCCCAGCATCCCAGGAACCTTAGTGAGGTTGGTTGGTTTGTAATTCCCTGAATCTTCATTTTGGCCTTTTTAAAAACAGGTGGGGCATTTGCCTTTCTTTGGTTATTGCTGATTCCTTAATCTCCATGACTTTTCAAAGATGATAAAGAATGACAAGGGCATCAGATATTATTTACAATCTGGTAGATGTATTGAATGAATCATTTTAGTTCATAGGAATGACAGCTGAATTGTGGAGCTGCACATCTGAAATCTAGTTTTCCCTGTTGGCCATGTGAATTGGGTTCACTGAAAGACCTGTCTTTACCTCCACACATTTGGTGAAAAACTCATTACCAGCAAAGAACCTCTCTGCTTCCACGTGCCCAGTGACCCTTCATGGATTAACAGGGAATAGCCAGAGGAAGACAGCAGAGACACAGGCTGGAGAAGAGGTGTTTGGAGAGTCTTAGGAATGATTTCTTTATCTTTAGCAGGAAGACAGTACATGCAGGTGAAAGAGACTTTTGTAAGCTCAATAGATGGTATTTGTCTTTAGGAAAGTTGCTTGTATTTTGTTGATTGTACTGAAAGACTGGAATAATTTTGGCTGGTTGTTCTGCTGGAGAAATGTCAACAAACACAGCTTTTTATTATAATGTTTTTTTAATGATTGAAATTATTTGATTTGGTTTGAAGACATTACTAATCTAGTCTGGCTTTTGAACTATAAACACTTAACTGAGTTACATGACTTTGAAATTGCCACAAAACTCAAGTGACTCATTGCAAATGGCTTCTGTTTGCTTTTTGTCTTTCCTGCATTTCCCCTGCTTTTACTTCCAGCAGTGTCCCCAGAGCCTGACCCATGCAAGCCTGCCTTCCCCTCCACCTCCTCCTTCCTGCTGAGGGCTGCTGCCTCCAGCCTTCAGTGCAACATCACAGTCTGCACCTTCTCCCAAGGCTGGGAAGTCAGGCAGCACTGTGAGGCCACAGAAGGGGGGACACTGGCCCTGCTGTGGCCAGGCTGTGCTCTCTCAGGAGCTCCATCCTGCTCAGGTGCAGTGTGGGGTACCATGGCATTGCAGGGTGGTCCTGCAGGCTCCTGCCTTGCCTTTCAAAGTGAGAATGCCAAAAATGGGGAACACAGTTTGATTCACTTGGGTGTCTTTTTTTTTTTTTTTAGTTAGAGTCATGTATCAGTGGCTTTTTAAAACCAGTCTTACACAAGTCTGTGCTAAGGGGTTGGGCCATGGTGGAGTAACTTCTCATTACAGCTCAGATCCACCACTGGATAACAAGGTTAAGTGCCTTGGAGCAGGCTGCAAGCTGGAGTTGAGTGTGTTGCTTTTCACTTTGGGATACCTGGATCCAAATCCCAGTGAGACTGAGTGGATTTCACTGAGCAGCTACTGTTAGAAAAGTCTCATGTATCATTCATTATCTGATAAACTCTATTACGGATTTGCTTCAGGGATACAAATTGCTTACCCCAGTAAACAGGAAGAGCGCATTCATTTTCATGATAGCATGCAGAGCACCTGCTAATCTTGTTTAAAATACTCATTTTTATGTTCAGGCCAGGTAGAGTCAAATTGGCACTTCACACAGGTAAGAATTTAGGGCTTGCAGGATCTGACTTACCGATGTGAACAACACTTAATTATAAACGTTACTGAAGACAAGGCATAATTATCATTGTCACTGACTTACACTTCAGTAATAAAAACTCATCTCATGCCTGTACCCAATGTGTGTGCATTAAGCTATACTCTAGCTAACGGTGGGTTTTAATTACTTCTGTTGTCTGGCAGCAATTTTCCTTGGTGGGAGAACAACAGTGGGTTATCAACAGAAAAGATTAACAAAAGAAAATCTTCCATTGTTTTGTATTTGTTCTGCCATGATTGCAATGAAGAGCTCTCTTTTTTTCTCCCTCCCCACCCGCTCCTTACAGGACAGTTTGAAAAAAGGAAGAAGACTTCTCTTTGGTTCACAGTCGCACTGCTGGTGGTGTCTGTTTTCATACTGACCATAGGTCTGGCAGCTACCACACGAACAGAAAACGTTACTGTGGGAGGCTACTACCCAGGCATTGTTGTAAGTAGAAAGCCCATTTTAGAATATTAGATACATCCAAATAAATTATTATCAGCTGTAAAGGGGAAGTTGTGATAGATTGAAAACCAACAACAACAGCAAAAAGACAATTAGTACTGTTGCAGTTAACAGGAGAGAGATGCTGCTTTGTTTTGACCTAGTTCTAGTGTGCTGTAAGGCAGGGGGTAAACTGTTTTTCTGAAGTGCCCCGAAGGAGGGGCAGCCTTTTAGAAGTTTACTGCCTTGATGGCAGGAAGAGCCACTCTGCTCTTGTATCCCAGGTATTCTGCTGTGTCCATTGCAGGAAAGCCCTTCAAATGGACATGTGGAGGCATCCTTTTGTGCAGGCTTGCTGCCAGTTCTTTCATACAAGATCCTGTTTCCAAAATCCTTAGTCTTGTTTTTGCCTTGGGAACAGACTGCTTAAAAACGTTCCTGCAGTGGGCACAAGGTTTGAGCTCTGCCTGCTTTGCTCTGTGGTTCCTCTGTGACTTCTGGGGAGGAGTAGCCTGGCCAGCCCCTCGCTGGTTCAACTTCCAGGCCTTTTCTGATCTCAGGAGAAGGGACTGGTTGTATCCCAAAGTGTGTAAATGCCTGGAGTAAAAAAAAAAATATTTTAAATACCTGGGCTGAGTTTTAAATACAAGGAGTATGGGCAGCAGATAGAGAAGGGCTGAGTCAGCCAAGGGAGGTAGAGGGTGCCAGGTGAAGGAAGAAACTCACGTGCTCTGAGTTAGATGCTGCTTGGTGTGTGGCTCCACTACTGCCAAAATATGTTGTAAGGTACCATTATTTCTTGCTCTCTATGGAATGAAGTGCCCAGAGAAGAGGGATATGCATCTTCTAATACCATGCATGCACCATTAATAATTTGTGAGTTACAACCATTCCTCCTAAACAAGTCCTCTTACATCTTAGTGTTATGTTGAGAACAGGACTTTCAGAAGGATAATTTTAGGATTATGATCTATAAGGGTGGTGCTTTAAAAATAGAACAAAAAGCAGTTTCAAGAATAAGACCTTAAAAGAATGATTTTCTCTTTCATTAACTTAAAATAGATAGGTTAATACTGATAAAGGTCTCTTCTTCTTCTAAATTTGACATAAAATCTTTTGTAAGACTGTGTTATCTGCGTTCATCCCTAGAAAGAAATTTCATTTTTAAACTGCTGTCTTTAACAAGTGTAATAAGTAATAGACCCGTGTGCACACAACAGGTTATTTCAGCATTTCGTTTCTTACAAGAATAACACAATGTCTATTCACTCATCTGAAAAATATCACCTGCTAAAAGATTTTTGCAAGTCTTGTTTTCATTAATAACCAGATAGAAAAGCAAGAATTTCTTAGAATACTTTGAAAACAAAACTTTTTATTAATAATTTTCCCTTTCAAAATACTATTGGAGCCGAATAATTTTTATAAAATTCAGAATTCTTTTTGTGTGCATGTAATGGATTATTGAAGTAACTGAGAAAGAGTGATAGGTAATTGTCAGTGTAAATGTCATCAACATATTAAATATCACAAACATTTAATAAGAACTAAAAATGCTATGCAGATCTCACATAGTAACTTGCCAAAATCCTGGTCAGAGGTGTGTGACAGCACTGTTGTGTTTCTGCCTCACTGCCAGAGGTGACTGACTCCAGTGCAGCACTGGCAGACAGACTGTCATATAGAATGGTTTGGGATGAAAGGGACTTTAAAGGCCTTCTCAACTCCTCTGCCATGGACAGGGACATCTTCTGTAGACCAGGTTCTCAAAGCCCCATCCAACCTGGCCTCACCAGGGATGGGGCACCCACAGCTTCTGTGGGCAACCTATTGCAGTTCCACCACCTTCACAGTAAAGAGTTTCTTCCTAGTATCTGTCTAAACCTAGCTTCTTTCAGTTTGAAGGCATTGCCTCTCCTGTCTCTTCATGTTTTCTTGTAAGACACCTCTAGGGATTGGAAGGCAATAATTAGGTCTTCTTGGAGCCTTCTCTTCTCCAGGCTGAACAACCCAAACTCCCTCAGCCTGCCCTCATAGGAGAGGTGCTCCAGCCCTCTGATCATCTTTGTGGCCTCTTCTGTACTCCAGGAAATCCATGTCCTTCCTGTGCTGGGGGCCCCACTGAAGGCAGCACTCCAGGTAGGGTCTCACCAGAGCAGAGTAGAGGGGCAGAATCACCTCTCACCATCGCCTCTTTCAGAATGTACTGAAAAGCCCTCAAAAGGTGCTTCTCTTCTCTGCTGACAGTAGAGGGAGCTTAGGAAACCAGCATAGCCGTGATCCTAAACTCTTAGATACCTAAAGCTGGGGGAGTGAATCTGTCACTACATATTTAACTGCTGGGCTCAGAGAAAATCAAGAATGTGAGGAGAGACAGTGTTAATTTCAATTAAAAATAAGGTCTAGTTCTCATAGACTTCAGTAGTAAAATATTAATTTCATAGCAAGTTGATGAGATGAAACCTTCACTGACATTATGTAAGCAATTTTGGTCTTAAAAGCATGCAGAATTAACCCTGCCTTGAAGACAGCTACAAAGATGAATAACACTGTCCACTGGCATAGATTTACTTGTATCTAGAAGTATTTGCAGAACAGGTCTTCAGGGTTAGATCCATACTATACTTTGGTTTCTGTCAAGTTCCCACTGGCTTCCAGAAGAGTTAAGTGCCTTTATTTCCCTGCATATGTGGTCACTTGTAATTTCTTTTTAAAAAATCTTTTTTTCTAAATATGTCTTTATAGTGATAGGTATTACCTGAACTTATGCATCCAAAATAATTGAACATAAAAGATTTCTGTGTGTAGATGAGTTAATATGATGTTACTTTGGAAGGTGCCTGCATTTAGTAGATTACTGCTTGATCATATATTTGCACTGTCTTTTTGGAATGGTCTGCAAAGACAGAGTTGGAAATGTTTCAGTCTCATTTCCTTATAAATATTGTTTATACTTAAATATTTAATGTCACTTCTCTGTGACTACTTACTGCAATATTTTTTTTTCCTATTTTTATACTCTTTCAACTGGGTCCAGTTGTGCCAGCACCATACTGGCCTGGACTCCCAGAGTTCCCAAATAGCCTGTTATATGAATGGACAGAAAACTAGCTCATATGACACTAAAACAATCTCAGTAATGCTGTGGCTTTCATCATGATCTCTATGGTTCTGCTCCTTCTGATTTAATTGTTTTTGTTCTGTTTGGTCATTTTTTGTATTCACATGGATATTACTCATTTTGTGTTCCCTGCATCAGCCATAGATGAGGCTTTATGGATTGTTCCTGTTGGAATGAAAAATGGGGCTTGGTACCAATGTCATTTTGAAGTAGTTATCTTAATTTACAAAGCTGCTGTCCCCTGAACAGAGTGTCCTTGCTCACGGTTCCAAATATCTCTACTATTTAGCTGTCAGCATGGGTGCACTGGCCCACTCTTTCAAAGTCTCTGCTTTTAGTCCTTGTGCCTTCCTTTCACATAAATTTTCCCAAAGCACTCAAGAGCAAATCTCCTTTCCCAACACTGGCTTTCCTGAAAGCGAGTGACGGATTCCTCCTGTGATACTGAGCGAGTAAAGTGCTTGCAGGGGATTTGCTTTCTGCTGGGAGCAGTTGTGCGTAAGAGCAAGGAATTTACGGGCAGTGCTTAAGCCCTTGGCTGGGACACGTGGTCCTTAAAAACTTAATTTGTGCTTGGGGGAGAGGCCCTGAGCTTGGTTCAGAGGCTCATTACAGAGAGGGGCTGGAACTGTGAATCCAAGGAGTTTCTACTGCTCCAAACCTTCATGTGCCCATCCTAAAGGGGAGGCTTTTACTACCATCCTGATGTGGAAGCAACACTGGGACATTACTTCAATGTCCCTTCCTCCCCTCTCTCTCCTGAGGCTGCTGGTGATGCAGCTTTTAGCATTATAGTAAAGAGTTTTTCTGGGGTTGTGTGATAGTTTCTAATCATTAAAATCAAACAAGAGTAACTCTAAGCATTTGAACTTGGGTCATTTGCATGGTGGGAACACGACAATTTTTTGAGAAAAACTATCTGCAATTGCCTAAAGCTTTGCAATTTTTCAAAATTATGATGTGTGGACTAAATATAAGTGGTTTTTTCTCCTCTTTTACTTAGTATTTGCTTTGCAGTGTGTAAAACTATACATGACTATCGTAACAGTAGTCAGGTTGCAGAAGCTTGTCTGTATGGACTTTTGTTCACTTCATGACAAATTTTGCACTGAACTATCAGAGAGCTGCAGTCCTGGCCATTTCCCATTACATTATATGATTTACATCCAACAGTAACTTCCACCTTTTCCCTTGACCATTTAGCCCATCTGTGTGGTGCATTAGCTCAGATATTACTGTATGTATTGGTATGTTGTCCAGATAAGCTGACCTCATGCATTTCTGTTGGTTTTGTTCTTTGCCTCAGCTTGGCTTTGGATCTTTCCTAGGGATTGTTGGCATCTACCTGGTAGAAAACAGACGACAAATAGTAAGTAACAGCCCTTTTAACTTTTCTTTTCTTTTTTTTTCTTTTTCTTTTCTTTTTTTTTTTATCAGACTGTACTAAACATGAAAAGCAGGGATTTCCAGATGACTTAAAACTTCTTCATCTACCTCAAAATATTAGTCATTTGTTTCACCACTTCTGAGAAATTTTAGAGAAGCATGAATGGGCCAGTAAGTTCCTTTGTACAAGGCAAAACAAAAGCAGCTTACTTTGTTTTACTTTTCTGCTGGTTTAGTGAGTTGAATTGACTGAGGGCAGAATTGCTTAAACTCCAGAGCTTGGCCAGGACCATGTAGTTGGGAAAAGGATGGGGAGAGAGCAACAGTTTGTGCAGCAACAAGGTACATGACAAGCTCTACCAGAGCAGATGATCTCATCCTGTGCAAGTTTAAGTCAGGAACACTTTCCTGAAACTATATGTGTTAAATAGAAGAAAAAAATCCAGAGCTCTTGCTGTCAAGTTTCCCTGTCTGTGTTAGAGAGGATCTGAGGTACCGTGTGATTTGTTTGTAGATTTAGCTTGGCTTCCCAAATCCTTCACTTTTATTTATGTGAGGAAGTCATAGAAAGTCCTTGGGGCATGTGGGTAAAGGAAGGTGTATTAAAAAGGTTGAAGGAATTTGTGGAAATTCTTAATACTGTCCTTCCTGTCTTTGCAAAAAATAGCAGTCTTGGTTGAATAACAGCATGTCCAATGGGCACTTCACAGTAGACTGATTATAGCCAAGCATCATGAAATATGATTAATTTCATAATGCAGAGCTTTCACTGGTATAAATCAAGACTAGTGTTAAGCCCAGAGGAGGAACTGATGAATTTAGCTTGCATTTTACTAACAAGTAACTACTTTACTTACAAGTAGTCATCATATCACTCTTTTTTTGCATTACCTGTAAGTGTCAGTAGTCTATTTGCAAGAGCTCCCTTGCCTTTAACTTCTGTTTCTAGCTGGGTTTCACAAAGAAATAAGATTTACAAAGCTGTAATATTTGTCTCTGTCTTTTTATGTTCCCTATTCCACTTTTTAATATGTTGACCAATTTCAGGAAAATTCAGGAAGGAGGTAGAGACTTCAAAAGTGTGCAATTCCATCAGGTTTCATGAAAATTCACAGGTGGGTAGAGGAGAAAATTACAACTTAGTTCCCACATGATGGTAAAGGCTGCAATGTCAGCTCACCACTATTTAAAAGTAGAGAATCCAAATGGGACATGACCTATGAGACAAAAATCTGCAGTAGGCCAGGTGTCATTGATTTTGCTGCTAACAAATAGCTTATTTAAGAACTATTGCTCCTGATTTCTACATCAGAGACCAGGATGAACAGCAGGTTCCAAGTTGCAGGCTCAGTGCTGGGCAGATGAAAATAGCTTTATCTTCCAGAGCATTCATGCTACCTTACTAACAGGCATAAAATTTTAGGGTTGTTTGATTTTTCACTTTTCTTCTAACTGCCTCATGGTTTTCTATGCTTCTGTCCTTAGTGAAGTAAAAGGTCTGAAAAAGCTGTAAGGTGGGTAAGCAGTGGTTAAAGTATGTATTCCTCAAAGTGTTGTGTCATTTAAACAAGGACTGTGGAGACATAAGGGTCTAGTATGTTTGGGATTACGCCTGCTTACATTTCTCAGCATGGAACAAGGAAAACTGCTTTCTGCTTATAACATTTACTGATGACTTGGCTGTTGGAAGATTGGGTTCCTAGGGAACAGACTAAGAGACTAACTAGAAAGTTTAATTATGCTTCTTGCCTTGTGAATCATCCACAGTGTGTCTTTTAACACTGTCTTTGCTGAGGCTGAGCTGATGGTTTCAAATGTTGTGGAAATGAGATTGAAAGGGTTTACAACAGAAGGCAGTAGTTATTCCCTGGGGCATAACTGAGTATATTTGATTGGAAAAGTTTAGGGCAGCTTTAAAAAATTTGCGGCCATCAGTAAGATTGTAAAGACTTCTATAAGCACAGAAGTGTAGCATAAATGTAATATTCTTGTACCTAAAAATTATATGCATTGCAGCAGGACAAAAGGGAGTGGAAAGGAATTTGCTTGCTCAGTTGCTTCTGTTTTAACTAGACTATCTTTGAGCAGTTACTGCAGTATAATTTGAATTTAATCCAGTGTAGCTCTGACAATTATCTGGCCCCTGTAATGATTCAATGCTTCATTTTTTATTTGTTATTTAAATTGAAAATGGATGCACACGCAATTGCACTAGGGAAAAGAAAGTCTATTTCAAATTGACCATTTTACTTAGATCTATTTGTCTTTTTGTCTTGAAGTTCTATTTCACTGTGACCCATCCATTATAAGTCTAGGCTCTTTCACGGTTGATGAAATGCTAAATGCAATAGAAAATATATAATGATTATCAGAACTAGTACAGAAAAAGCCCAGCACTCAGTAACTGATGGGCATGGAGTTCGAGAAAGAACAAAACCACAGTTAGGCAGAGTGGACAATGGTTTCTTCTTAAAACATGACATTAATAATTTTGCACTTCTTTGACCTCCTTCTTGGCATCCCAGAGCCTGCAGTGGTGGTTGAATGTGCTGACCAAGGTATAACCCTTAATTCAAAGGAACTGCTGCTTGAAGAAGCAGGCTCTGCCTCATTGACTAGCATGATTTCACTTCAGTTCTTAGCATTTGTGCTTGGCTCTGATATGCAAAGCTTGGCACTAGCAGAACGAAATTTCCCTTTGACTAAAGATTTGCACTGATTTGGGATGTTTCTAACTGGCAAAGAGAAGGCATTTCAAGCATAATGTGTCGCTGTGCCTTTTTGCCTCTCTTGCACTCTGCAAAGCAGGTTATGGATTGAAGAGCAGTGTATAGCTGTATGTGGTTACATTCCAAAGGCACACTGAGTCCAGCCTGATGGGTGAAAAACATGATACTGCTCAAATCAAATGGATTTGATTGTAAGACATGAAGCGTCCTTGCTTGTTTGCCATCTCCTCACATTACAGTACAAAGTATTTCCAGTCAGGAAATGAGATGCTGAAATTACATACAGAAGCGGGGAAGGCAGGGTGTGATGGGGGGCTCGTGGCAGCAGAGTTGAGCTGAGAGCAGTGGGTGGTGCTGAGGTAGTGCTGTAACAGGTTTCTCCTCAGAAAATATGTGGGGGTGGCACAAACTTGCACCCAGAAATGAATCTCTCCCTAAATGTGCAAAGTTGATATGACACCATGCTTGTAGTTTTAGCTAACCCAGTGGATAAACCAAGCACTGGCTCACAGTTTCTGCTCACACGTCTCTCCAATGCCAGCCTCACCAAGCCATACTGTTTGCAAGGCTGAAAACGAGCACCCTGAGGCTGTGGTGCCCACAGGAGCAATGGGGAGGTGTGATGGGGAGATTCAAGAGCACCTCAGGCTGTCAGGGCTTGGAATATTTGCAGTATCACAGAGCTGCCTGCAATAGCCCTCACTAGGACTGAGGGAGCTACACCCGCAGCAGCACAGCTGTGGCAGAGAGCAGGCAGGAAGGGCATGGGAGGAGGTACAGGAGAAAAAAGGACACAGGGAGGATGGGGAGGGGTCACTGGAGCAGGAGTGACCCCTCATGAGATGTGAGTTAGCAAAAACCTTGATACTTAGGGTGGAAGCATTTGTGTGCAGCAGGTCTGACACCCAAAGTCATCCACTGCTGGGTCTTCACCATGTTTTCTTCATGCTAACCAACATTTAATGTTCTCACTGACATGTCTAGGATATACTCAGGTATAAACCTAGTGCTCAGCATGGTCCTTGACTTGTTCAGGGTGATGGAGGTATCACTTCCAACAAAAGCAGAATTTGCAAACATGAGGAAGGTTAAAACATGGACCTCTGCACACAGACAGAAAAGGCAAAGCTATTTATTCAGGCTTCTCAAGGGATGCTAAGTTTAGGTTCCTTAATATGCTTGCTTCCCAATCTCTGTCAACAAGATTTAGATTTCAAATGAAGTGTTGAAAAGACACTATAGCTGAAGTTGGAGAAACAAAACAATAATTTTCTCTTCTGTTTTCAGTTGATAGACTTCCCTGACAATGCATGAATCCTTTTCCTGCATTGACATTGTGTGAGGTAATATTTTAATATTATCTCTGATTATTTTCTTGACACCAGACTTTACATCTGTTTCACAATAGAGGATTTTTTGAATAAGTTACATGTGTGAGCCAGCTTTCAGAAGAGCCAAACCTCTTTCCCTTCTTTCAAAACCAATATATCTTGTAAATTATGTCCATCAGAAAATGCCCACTGGGCATTTTATGTAAAGGTGATGGTTATTAATAAATACACCCCCAAAAAATGCTGCTAAATATACACCTAATTTGCTCTGTTGAAACACGTTCTGTTTTGTTTGCTGTTTGCAAATCAAACATTCTGGAAGAAACTGACTCTAGTGCAGATTTTGATCAAAGATACTGATTACTGATTGATTTCATATCACATATTAGCCTAATTAAAGCAGCTTGTTTTAATAAAGAAAGACCACTGAAATTCTGTAGATCCCCTGAGACTATCTTTGATGTTCCTGTGCAAATAAATGGAAGAAGCCTTTACTGTTGCAGGGGAAATGCAGAAATTGTAAAGACAATCTTTGTAATTACCAAGGTATTATTTATCTTCTAAACTCAAGTTTCTGACAAAGTTAACAGCACTTCTTTCTTTCAGTATTGATTTTCTGTATACTCATGCTTCACACAATTCAGAGAAAAATAATTAATGCTGAGGCAAAAATATTAATGGAAGAAATGAGTAATTATCCTTCTCTTGTTTAGCACCTTTAAAATGATTGAAAGTGAAAAGACCTACTAATACATTTTCAGTCATAAATGTGTGTTAGGTTTTGTGGTGTGATCTAACTACACATTTCAGAAACAGACAAGATTTATATAAAGACAATCAGAATAGGTTGCACTGACACTTGAATGAGCTCGAGTGGCTCCTCTATATGTATCTGCACTTTTTTTCAAAATGTAACAGCATCTTCTTAGCTGTTAAGTTCAAGCAGATTGTTCTTCGAGAATGTCTTCCTGCTCTCATGACTAGCTCTTCCAGACTGTAATGAGGCACTCTTCAGAGGCATCTTATTCTCTCCTTAGGTTCTCAAAGAGATCTTTAAGGGTGGTTTAAACTAGGTTCTGGAGTTTTAGTTAGCTAAAGTGTGGTAAGAAAAACCCTGAGTTAAGTGACAATTATATTTCTCTTCTCTAATACTGAGGATATTACAAAATATCACAATAATTACAAAATTCTGCCTGGTTTCAAGCTTAGAGCAGAGGAGCCTATGTATAGATGGCCTATAGGCATGGTGTAGTTTTGGGTATTAGCTGCCTTACTTTGCAGAAATCAGCTTTGACACCCCTTTTAAGCCCTTTTTGGGAAGGATTTGGGATGTGGTCTAATCATGGTAGGTCTGGAAAATCTGTGTTATTCCTTGTAATTTGGGAGAATAATCAGCAAAAACAGGAGTAGAAGTGAGATGAATAACTGGAGATGTTTTGAAGACTCAGAGCTGCAGAGGAAGAAGATATGTGATATATCTGGGGTATGAAAGCCCGTTCAAAAGGAAGACATATGAAATTAAAAGAAAGAAGTCCTATGGGCAAGTAAAATTTAAATAAGTGGAGAAGTTGTTTCTAATTTATTTTAGTTAGTATAATATTATAAGAGATATGTTGCTGTTATTAGCGTTATATATTCCATGAATAAAGACTGAGTAAAATACTTTGGATTTCTTTATGGAGTTCTTAGACGTTGTGCATTTAATGTGAGGATTTCCAATTTACAACAAATGTAAATACCCACTGGCACAAAGAGCTTCCCTTCCCTTCCCTTCCCTTCCCTTCCCTTCCCTTCTTCTTTTATCTTGCTGACTCCTTCTTCTCCTCTTCCCTGCCCTGGCTAAAAATATTCTCCACTGGTTAAGTGAGTAAAAGGGTTCCCAGCCAAGTGAGCATCAGACATAGCAAAAGTTATCTGGTGGGACTGCATGGGCAAGGGTAGAGAGGAATCTGTGGAAGGAGGTAAAAAAACTTGTCCCTTTTGCTAGGAATAATCTGTTATATCAACTCATGAAACCATCATCTAAGTGTTGTCAGTGAGTTAAATGCCTGAAGATAGGTAGCAAAAATTTCCCAACAATGTTTGAGAATTTTGAAGTTCAGGGACTCAAAGGCAAAAATAGATGCGTTCACTGTGTGAATTACCAAAGAAAGTGTGGGAGATGTTTCAGCTCTTCCCTGATCTAGTTCCTTGTGGATTGGCATTTCATATTACATGTCTTACGGGTGTATGCCTTCAGATTTTACCAGTGTAGGTTCATCAGCTAGACATACAAATATTTATTTATATGTAAATATATTATACTATAGAAATGTACTATGACATTATAACCATATAATACATAACCTGTGATATATGCTCACATATGTACATGTATGTATTTACAGCTGACATGTCCTGGCAAATACCTATAATAATGACAAAGAAGTCTGTGCCACAGTGCCACTGACATTATTGTGCAAAATGTTTTTTACACTCTTCACAGATGTGTGTGCCAGGTTGTTTCAGCTGCTAAAGCTGTAATGGGAAGCACAGTCAGGTCTGTAGCAACCCTTGTGCTCCATCAGCAGGGCTGTGTCTGTCTGACATATCTAGAGAGATGCCGCCAAGTGCCTCCACCTGCAGCCTGGCACTGTAGTTCCTTCCCTCCCACACAACCCTATGCTGGTCCACTGGTTGTACCAGTCCCAGTCTTACCCACCTCGGATTTCTCACCTGGTGACAAAACAGTATTAGCTCTGTCTCAGATAAAGCACATTTTTGCTGTTATCATTGGAAGAAAGAAATGGAATATTGGTTACAAAGGGGAAAAATTTTGAAAGAAATAGTTTGGTTTCTGTTTGGAGAGCTTCCTTGGCAACCAGAATTACTTTGCTTCTGGAAGCTTAAATTCTATAGAAACAGAAAGAAGATGCATACCTATATGAATGAAAATACATATTTCCACCACCACAGCTTATTTTCAATACTGCAGTCTTTAAAGGCTGTCACCATTCTTTTGAGTCAGAGACTCAAGCCACAAAGTCAGTTTAAGTTCTCTATCTTATTAAGTGGCAGTCTTTTGGGATGTGGTTCCTGTCAGATCTTGCTTGGGAGCAGCACACGGGATTAAGTGCATAATAGGGCACGTTTTAACTGCCAGTTTGTTTTCTTGTGCTGTTTATGTCAAGAGAGTGTTACTGTCACACAGTTGAAAACAGAAGTAAACCTTATGACCCATGAAAGGAGTTTGTGGAAGAGTAAAGATGTCAATTACTCTTCCTAGCAAGCAGGAGTGTGGGATAGAAAGTCTCAGTAAGAAATCTGATATAAGTTCTGGTGTGTGCATTATGAGGAAGGTGAGGTGGGGTGTGCCCTGTGAAAAGGACAGGCAGTTTCTGAGCCTCTTCTGGAAGAATTAGCTCAAATTAAACAGCTGAGCATCCCTGATGGACAGATATAATCTTCCAGACTCTGCAGGTAGAATTTCACTACATGAAAACTTGTCATTTATGCTCTTCTGATAAAGAGTGTGTGTGTGTCTAAGAGAAACCAATGCAGTCATCGTATAGGGATAGAGGATTTGTAAAAAACAGAGACCTTGGTGTAAAAACAGTTCTTGCTGATAAAACAGTCAGCTCTAGCAGTCTTGATCTATGTAAATTCCATTTGTTACCAGGAAGCAAAAACTTTTATGACACATGGTATACTATGTATTTTTGGTTTAATGTTCTTATACTGCTCTGAACACCTGTATAAGTGATGAAATGACCTTGCTTTATCTTAAGCAATAAAAGAGCATCCATGAAAGGAAATATGTGATGAATTCCCATAATGTCAGCACTCTTGATCAGTGAAACTAAATTTGTTTCACTTTTGTTCTCTTTCCTTTAATGCTGTGTTTAACTTTTTCTTCTAGACTGAATTTGATGTCCTTAAATGTGTAATAATTTTAAACTGTTCTTATCTCAGTGCTTTTGTTGATGTTTGCAAAGGGGAATTCTTAACAGTTTGAAGTGCCTACTGGACCAAGACTTGATTAAGTTTCCAAAACCATTAGCATTTCTCCAGCTATGAGATTCAGATGATTTTTTTTCACTTTTCTCTATAAAGGTGGCCAGAGAGTGGCACTATCTGGAAGAACACACTACATTAAACTGCCCTGAGAAACCCAGTGTTCCCCTACATAGCAGTAATAGTCTGAAACAGAGGAGGGGGGGTTGGTCATACAGTCAGCACCTCATTTAATGGGATGGGAGAAAAGTAGAGCAGGTATTTTACAAAAATCTCTTTTAAAGGAGCAAAAGCACAGGCAGAGCAGAGCATATGCACTGCACCTCCTTGAAGTAGAGAAGGTCAGCCAGTAGGGTGGTTGGATCAATTCAGACTTGAGACAAAATACAGCAGCACTGTTTGAATGAGCTGAGTAAAGCTGCGATGGGCTGCTGTTGAAGGAAGTCAATAATTGCAGTAATGGTTACTGGGGTATGATCTGGGGCACTTAGATGTTGTGGAGGCTTGAAAGAGCACTGATAATAAAGCTAACCCTGCACCAGGAAAAAAGTACTTTTTAATGTTTCCTTCTGTTTCTTGTCTTAGAAAATGTAAACCAAGTACAGTTCAGTCTCATTTTCTTAAAAATTGCTTTAATAATATCTGTAGGACTCCCATGAAGACTAAGATTCTAGCAAAATCCCAGAAGACCTGATAGACATCATCAGTGGTGGCATTTTTAACTAAATCAAGACAAGTGTTTTACTCATCAGCAAATGAATTATCTTGAATTTAATATGTGTTCATTTACACATATATCATATTCATTCTCTGATTGCAGTGTAATGGTGACTCCAGTTTCAAAGTCTTAAGTGCACAGAAACTGCTTGATACAGGTTTTTTATTTAGTGGATTGGTCATTCTAGTAAAGATTTGCTTGTAAAACCATTTCAAACAATTTCCTAGCTATTTTAAGTCTTCTTTTATAGCTGATATTAGATTATGAGAGAAGAAAGAATGTATTAATCAGGTAACCTTTCCCAGTAATTTTGTCTCATGTTTCATAATGGCTATCAATTTAATTCCCAGAAATCTTTCATTGCTTGGAGATAAAAATATCAGAAAATTTTTCTGTTTCATATAACATTTTTCACAGAAACTGTAACTTCATATGTTTTATCAGGTTAGAAAAAAAAGAAAAGATGAACTACAGAAAGAGTAAAGCAAATGCATTGGTATAAGTTAAGAATTAATGCTGAAGAGAACATTTCTAGAGGGTGAAAACAACAGAGAGACCTAGACCAGGAACTATTAGAGTTAGCACACAAAGTTTTATTTGGACAGTACAATGTTAAGGCAAAATGTTTCCATGCCACTTTTCTAGGGACAGTTTTGAGCTATGGGTTTTCATGCCCTAAATGGAAATAGCAAGCAAAGATGGCTGTGGGAGCCACCTCCTGTCATGGGGCCCAGCACAGCCATCACAAAGCCCTGGGCATTTGTCAGTCATCAGATATTGAATTCCCCCATCTCCACAACAAACTGCCACAGCAAATGGCACAAGTAAACTTCCCAGCAGCTCCAGTAGTCTGTTCATATGACCAGTAAAGAAGCATTCCCCATCTTAAAAGATGTCTGTGTGTGCCTTTAGGAGCTGGAGTAAGCAGACTCAGAACCTGTGCTCCCTTTCTTTTTGTATTCAACTGTGCTGCATAAAACATCTTGGGCTGGGGAGAGCTGTGACCACTAAGTCACCCTGTTGCACATTTCCAAGCCTTGGACACTTCTGCAGTCCCCTGCCTTTGTGTGTAGCCTAAATGATGAATTATATACAAAAGCTGAGCTGTAATGCCACTGGAAGAGAAAAAGAGAAAGCAATATGCCTACTCTATTACTGATGCCTACGTATGATAAAAATTACTGTGAGTACCTTAGATGTAACAAAAGATGTTGCAAATCCTGCCTTTCACAATTTTGCCCTTCAGGATGTGGGGCAAGGAAAAAAAGATAAATTTTCCAAACAAAAATGCTACTTTGATTTTGAAAGTGGGTTTTGATCTTCTTTTTTGTCTTTGGCATAATAATTTATACCTCTAATGTGGTTTCTGTATTCTTTCTCCTTTATTTATCTAATTAATTCGACCTTTTTATGCATGTGAGGTTGCTTAAATTTCTCATGAGACTTCCCTCCTGTCTGTGTTAGACCAACTGGCCTTTTCATGTTGCTATTTTTCCTAATTATCCCTGGCACAATACTGGGAAACAGCAGACTTCTTCACAGGCAGTAAAACAAAAGTCTCCTTGACCACAAACAACAAAATAAGCCCAGTCCTTATGATTTATTCATGACAGTTAAAACCCAGCTTTTACTTTGGTAATCCCTAGGACTGTAAATTACATGGAACAGGTGAAACAGTCTATTAGTTGCTGTCAGCACTTCTGCCTCCTTCCCTTCTACCATGGCTACATGGTGTCACCTTCTCGTTTGCACGAATCTAGTGCTCATCTCTCTCTGCAGTCTTCTGATTTAACTCATTTGAGGGAATAAGTAGTTCTGCCTATGGAGTGAATTTCACTGGCTGCCTGTGTGTTTGGGTAAGCACAGGAGCTGGGATGAAGGGATGCAGCCCTTTGGTACAGAGAGCAGGGGAAAGTGCTGGGCAGCAGGGAACCAAACTAAGGACTGGAGAAGAAGGTGCCCTTTGAGTTGACAGTGAGCAATCACACAGGCTCAAGTCTGTGCCCTGAGGTGCTATTAAGAACAGACAGAGAGAAGGAAATCTGAATCAAAGATCTTTGTTTTTGCCCGTAATATTGAACAACATATGACTAGACTTGCTGAATTCAGCAGTGATTATACTGTTGAAAGGCTATAGTTTTCTAACTTGGTCACTTGATCTAAGCATGAGACAATCTAAATACCTGACATCACAGAATCATAGAATCACAGGATGCTTTAAGTTGGGACGGACCTTAAAGAGAAAATCACCTAGTTCTAACCACCCTGTCATGCACAGAGATACCTTCTGCTAGGCCAGGTTGCTCAGACCCCAGCCTGGCCTTTGACAGTTCCAGGGATGTGACATCCACAGGTTCTCTGGGCAACCTATTCCAGTGCCTCACCACTTTCACAGCAAGGAATTTCTTCCTAATACCTAATCTAAATCTTCCCTCTTTTAGTTTGAAGCTGTTCCCCCTTGTCCTCTCTCTACATGAAAAGTCCCTCTCCAGCCTTTTTGTAGGGTTCCTTCGGGAACTGGAATGCATAGTTCGGGCAGTCATGAAAGTCTTTCACCATTATGAATTCTTGTCATTGTAACTAGTGCACAGCTATGACTGGAGTTGGCATCAATGAATAACATGATGCCATCCCATCTCCTGTGGTGTGACAACCCTCCAGAAGAGCCTCAATTACAGCCATGCCATTATTTAAGAACCAACCTTTGGAAGGAATGTGTTGTCAGGCCATAAACTGCAGAGCACATTACCTGATGTAGTGAGAAGCCTCCTAATTAGCTCAGTTGTGAAAACTGTAGGAGTCTTGCCCATGCCTAATTTTCATCACAGCAGCAAAACATCTGTCCCAAGGGCAGGGAAAAGAATTGGCTCTTGTGTGAGAAGGGGCCACACAGGAGAGGGCATTCCAAATTAGAGAAAATTAACTCACAATTAAAGTACTTATATACAGGCCCATTTCACAAGACAGGCAGTGCTTAGTTGACAGCAGCATCTGAAATACAATGCAATGCAATGAGTTTAATTGTCTTAATTTTGCAGGCTATTAATCTACAAACCCACTGAGGTACCATGGTAACAGATGCAGCTTCTGGCTGAGATTGGTTGTTCCACTCCCTGGTTGCACCATGGTGGAAAATCATTCCCTGTTTTGGATTTGTGATAAGAGTTTTTGTAAACTTCTGCTCTTACATCATCATCTCCATTGAAAAAGTGCAGCAGATTTATTTAAGCCTATATTAAATTCTGATCTTGAGGACATGGAGAAATCAAAGTAGTAAAAAGGGCCACAGAATTAAGTTGTAATTTCGGGAATGTAATGTTAAGGGCAGCCTACAACAAACAGCCCCATGCATTTCTTTTCCAAATACTTGAACCTGTGTGGGATTAAAAAAGGACTTTACAAACCTGTGGCATAACATTTACACAGCCTTTTGCAAAGATTTAACTTTCTAGAGCAAAAAATATTGAATGACAGTATTTCTCAATTTACATTGATCGGGGTAATTCTGATTCCTACTCTGCCTGGAAAAGAATCCCAGAGAGGTTTGATGAACAGCACATTGCTTGGAGACATCGGAGGCTGTGCAATGCAGAAGCAGCCATTTAGCATGAGCAAAGTGAGTCCGTTAGATATAATGTAACTTGCATCCAGTACTGAGGTGATTTCAAAACCACAAATCCATGCATTTTTCAGTCGCAGATCTACTTGGTCTAAATCGAGAGAATGAGGCATCTCACACAGCATCTGGTGCTAGAAATGACTGTAATTGTCTGAGAAGTTGTGCTTTTTGGTTGAGGGTAGGTAAGGGTTAAATTAGAATCATAAGGAAACTAGAGATGTGCCTGAATTGAGACTCTAGCTAGCTCCCAAAAGTATTCCACAGGGATGTTGGAAGCAGCCAGAGAGGTGCCAGCCTGTAGCCAGCATGTGCTTATGCTGAGGAGTAATGTGGTGCTCTTTCTGTGGGTCTGCTGGCAAACATTGGCTGCAGGTCTCTTCGTGTCACACAGCAGGGACATGGCACCAGCAGAGTGTGATTCACTTCAGGGCACCTGAGATGCAGTGTTGGAGTGTAGTGTGTACATAGGAGTGTGGCCTCATCTAACTACATCTTGGGTCTGGTCAGCGGCCAACTAACTCTTAACTCCAAAAATGGGAACCTTTGTGGGAGACTTAGTTACCATCTGCCTGTGCCAGGTACATTTCTGGCAGCTGAACAAGAGTCTGTGACCAGCATCCCTGGCCACTGTGTGTCCCCTGTTGCCTTCATCAGTCTTGCTTGGATAGAAGGGTGACAGTGCAGGCCGTGGTGTTGTATGCCTGCTGAAGGACAGGAGGTTGTCCAAGACAGGTGACTTCTGAAAAAAAAAATGCATGCCTTTTCTGAAATAAAGCAGTATGCAAGAATTTAGCAGTCCAGCCTTTCACTAGTTGTGCATTTTTGAGTGTTTTCATATTTCTGTGACACAGCTGAAGATAGATTACAGCTCTTCTGTTAATACTGTGTACAAAAGTCCCTTATTCCATGGGCTGTTTTGCTCTCCCTTTTGCTAGAATCCCACTTAAACAACTGCCTTTTGGGTTTGATTGTTAGGCCCACACAGTACTATTTTCAGTAATAACTGAATAACTGGTTTATGGCTTCCTTGTAAATAATCAAATTATTGTATTCTGTAAAAGAACCAGGAGTAAACATGTTCTGATGGCAACAGCTGTAGAGAAGCCTGGCTGCACACCAACAGAACAGCAAGAGCAAAAATATATTGAATAACTGTTCAAATATATTGCTGTAAATAATTAATAGGTGTCCTGACAAAACATAGTGCTGTTGAAAATGGAGATAAGATGATGTGATGGATCAGTATTTTTTTTTTAAGTGCTATGTCTTTTACCTGTCAGCAAACATTCTCTGTCTTTAAATGAATTGCATTGCTTTTCTTTCTAGATAGTCCTTGGCTTGTGAACTCACTGCTCCAGCAATCACCTACTACTCAGGAAAATTAGCTTTTGCATTTACAGCAGCTCTTCATTTGGTAGTCTTGGAAATTTTCAGATGTAATAATTTTGTATTCGGTTTTTTGTGTTTTCACATTCTTAATAAGCAATGAGAGATTTGAGAGAGAATATAAATCTGTAATTTTGTTTTAAGGATTTTTTTTAGTGGTGTGCTTGTATTGCTACTTTTTTTATAATTCAAATATATATAAGGCACTTTAAGTCATAAAAGGCTCTCAGTGTCACATTCTGCCACTTTGGCATCATGATAAATATTACTTCAGTCAAGAAATGATATTGATTCTAAAGGGACTGCTCACTGAAGTAGTTGCTAGTAGTCATGAATAAGAACAGCAGGCTCTGGCTGTAAACCTTTGACTTGCACACAACTCCTTGGAAGGGTAGATGATCTCCAGTATGACTGAGAAGTGCAAAGCCAACTGTGTGGCTCCTTTCTATACTGTGATTTACTGCACCTTTATATGTGGTCTCCTGAGGCTATATGGTGAAACGGAAAGGCCGGCACACTCATTAGGTGATTTAAGCTATCTCAATGAGTGGAAAATGTTGGTTTGGGGATTGTAGATCATCAATAAATTGTTCATGTGTGAAATGAAAAGCCACCTTGAGGTCAGCTTCCAGTAAATTCATCTTGAGCTCAGGCCCTTTGGAAACACCTGGCTTAGCCCACTAATTATTTGATTGACTGCTATGACTTAAAAACAAGATAGAGGTATCAGACAATAATGGCTTAATCAGAACTTTTAAACACTGCTGCTTTTTCGAATAAAGAGATTGGGATCTGTAGCAAATGCAGCTGCCACAGGGCAGCACAGCCCACAATTCTGCAGTGATAGAAGTCCACAGCCTTCTCGATCTGATGAATTGCATGCCAAGATCTTTAGACAACCAGATTCTTGAGATATGAGACATGACCTTCCACGCTGGAGACGCATGGGACAGCAGAGGTTGAAGAGTGATGCAGCCAACAGTGTTTTCCTATGGTTTCAGCAGCATGGAGCTGGCTGCAGGGGCATTGCAGCAGGTTCCCAAGATCATCCAGAACCACCAACCTCAGCCACGTTTGTGTGCCCGTTTTCTCCCCATGCCAAGGATTCCAATTCCACAGCAATCCCTGTGGGAGTGCTGACTCGCCTCTGATTGCATGAGACGTGAGCTAAAGAGATATTAAAGGAGTGTATCAGAAAGCACTGTGATTCTCCTGCTTTTAAGTTGTGCTTCTTGCCAATTCACCAAGAGCTCTTACCTCCAAATGGGTGATACTGCTTTGATCTATGTGTCCAAGCTGTTGGCTTATATGGCTGTAGTTTCTTACTTGCCCAATATAAATTTTTGAAAGAAAATCACCAATGCTGCATCCCCTGGATACACTATTGACATTTTACTGCTCTTAACCTAACACAAGCTAGAGTCCATTTTTTGAGTGAGTTCCCTGTGCCTTATAAATTTGTGAAAATGGCATCTAGGTAATGCAGATATGGATTTTGTATAGTCAAAAGCATATATGAACTGTATGGATGTAATTTTGGTAATCTGTACTTTGGCGTTTCAGGAATACATGTTGTGAAAGAGCATTTAATGACTAGTAAATAACGAAAAGGTTCCACATTCTTAACTGAATCCATTTTCCACGTGCTCTATCAGTAAAAGAATGCTGTTCTGTCAGTTTTCAGGATAATTTTTTAATCTGTTATTGTTATTAACTATGACTTAATACTGTTGTAAATTAAAATCAACCTATAGTATAGGATGTTTCAAAGGGTTTCTCTTGTGACTTTGTGTGAGAAACGCCAGAGACATGAGAGGTGCACATTACATTATATTACATTACGTTACATTAAAAACACAGCCAGGGAGTGCATGTTAGGTTCATCTTATACTCTGCAGGAACCCACTCCTCCAAACTCAGCATGCAGAGTCCTCAATATCACAAAATCCTCTAATCTGGGAGAGGAAGGATTGACAGCATCTCTTCCTCATCTAAAGGCATTGGGGCTAACAAACCCTGGGGAAATGGGTTGCCTTGCCAAGTGTACAGTGGTCTTTCAGGGCTTCACCTCACCTGGCTCACAGCACTGCACTCTTCAGATGTGACTTCAAAAGAAGCCAGTGTCATCTCAGAAGCATGTGCCAACAGCACACTGACTGGTCCCTGGTGGAGATGCATTCTATATTCTTTCCAAGTCCTGTTGCTCTCTCCAGAGCGAATTGGGCAGGAAGCTGGTGCTGTCTGGGGTTGTTCCTGCCCTGCAGTTGCCGTCAGAGCTGCAGCCCAGGGAGCAGGGCCCTCAGCATGCCTCACTTACACAGCCTTTCCACCTAAGCCCTCCACACCACCACTGCTTGTGCCAGAGCTGTACGCCAACACTGTACCATACACAGTCCAGCTGAGAGAAAATTAATAGTGCTTACTGAATGAAGCAGTCTGGGAGGTAGAAGAAGGTCTGAAGCTATGGTTAGTAGGCTAACAAAGACAGTGTGCTGTCTGTGCTGCAGCTGGGACACTCACTGTGCTCTGCTGTGCTCTGCTCTGCCCACTCTGACACTGAGGGGCAGGCTGGAAACCCCAACAAGGGCACATCCCAGCCCTTCCACAAGTACCAGTCCTCTTAATACCTATTTTGTTGTGGCATAAGATATTTGGGATGATAAAAGATTTCTGATTGTTCACAGGCTAGTTACTGACTTTCTACAGATGCCTTTACCTATTGGTGTGAAATACTACCCCATAGTAAAGCTCAAAAGATTTATGTGAGCCAATGGGAATGTGACTTTTTGCCATGTCCCTATGGAAGCACTGCTGTTTTATTGATTTGGAAGAAATCACCATTGAATTTAACTCTTGAAGCTGATCTAATTTTCTTTTGAAAGATTTAAACTGTTCTAGTGGGCTTGCTGGTCTATCAACTCAGCATCAAGAATTTCTGCCTTTTTACTAGTGTATGACTGTCACCCTGACACACTGATCTAAAGTGAATGACACCAGCAGGAACCATCATTTCAGAATACTAGAAAGACTAGTGTAATTGTTTTACTGACAGAATGATACTGAAAACATTGCTCAATGTGTTCTTCTCTTCTCAGCTGGTGGCCTCCATTGTGTTTATCAGCTTTGGTGTGGTAGCAGCCTTCTGTTGTGCAATAGTTGATGGAGTGTTTGCAGCACGACACATAGTAAGTACAGTGATTTTGTCGTCTTTCAATTTTGATTATTTATGTCGTTTCTTGCAGGCAAGTATTTTCTTTTGGTTTACGTTTAGTATTTTAGGGTTTTTGATAGTTCTTGGTGGAGATTCCAAATAGAAAGGTGATATAAAATGATGTAATGAAAGGCAAGCTAAAAGGTGTATTTGCTTAGAAAAGGAAGACATTTCAACCACTACCAGCATTTGTTCCCTATTGTACAAAGGCTGTGTGGGCACAGTAAGGATTTGGAATGCACACTGTGGTGAGCACCAGAAGACCCAATGGGATTTGAACATGCCAGTTTATATGTTAGAAATGTGTTGTTTGCTGTTCTCTCTTTTGTGATAGAATACTTAAAAAATCAATCTAAACCCTAGCTTTTAACAGAGCTTTGATTTCCAAAATCATCAGGAAATAAGTAGTCATATGTGCTAATAGACATTAGAGGTCAGATGTAGTATGCTAAATAATACAGCAAGTGTGATGGTATACGAGCCTCTCTCTGCTGTGAAATACCATGGGCCTGCTCATCTTTCTGCTTGTGTTCATTGAGGGGCAGCATAACTCCACTGGCATCAGTGGGACCCTTGAATTTCTGTTAGCAAATACTTCCTCAGAATAATTAGGCTTTAGATCACTCAGAGAATAAAGTTATAAACTGATCTATATTTTACTGTTATTGAAGAGGGCTTTAAATCAAATGTGGGTTTCAGGGCCTCATGTGCATTGCACAAGACAAAAGACATCTCTTGGTGTAAACTGAGGTGTGCAATGTGAGCATGGATAAGTGCTCTGGATTGCAGTTTTATTTTGTGCCATACAGACCCTGCATGATGCTGAAGTGGCCTGCATTTTCTTGGATTTACCCTGTACCTGGTCTGGATGACACCTGGTTTAACTGTTGTTGATTAGCATAGGCCCAGGGAGCCTCCTGCTTAAAAGAGGAGGGGAGAAAATTTCTATTTAGATTCCCTGCTCCAGAAAATTCCAGTGGTTGTGCCCTGGAAAACCACTGCCACTTATTGAAATTTTGGACCTATCTTGGAGCAGCTGAGGGAACTGGGGTTATTTAGTCTGGAGAAGCTGAGGTTATTTGTCTGAAAGGAGGTCATAGTGAGGTGAAGGTCAGTCTTTTCTGCTATGTTTCCCTAGAAAGTTTGAGAAGAAATGGCCTGAAGTTGAGCCAGGGCAGGTTCAGATTGGATACTGAGAGAGTGGTTAAGCATTGGAGAAAGTTGCCTAGGAAGTCACCATTTCTGGAAGAGTTCAAGAGGCATCTGGATGTGTCACTTAGGGATATGGTCTGGGGGTGTTTTAGAGTTGATGGTTGGACTGGATGATCCTGAAGGTCTCTTCCAACCCTGATGATTCTGTGATTCTGTAATTTCCCAGGAAGCTGACTTATTTCTGTCCTGCTTTAATGTGATCATTAGGAAGTGTTCAGTTGGCACTTGCACACCTTACACCTTATACCTGCAGTACAGCTGTGCAGCCACAGCCCCCCACTGCTAGGGGTAGACACGGCTTCTCTGAGGCGAGGTACTGTGTCAGGGGACAGGGTGTGCTCAATCTCAAGCACAGACACAGGCGTCGCCCCTCTCACCTGTTCAAGTGTTTCCAGTAGGAGAACACCAAGGCACAAAGTCATTGCAGTCACCCAAGAAAAAAGCATCTTACAATCTGGGTTGCAGTTCTGTATCTGGTTAAGTCAGTGACTGGATATGACTGTATCCCCTGTTCAGAGCGGGAGGCTGGAAGGGGCCGGTCACCATCCAGCCATTCACAAGAGTGCTGGAGATCTACAACCCAGTAACATGATCCTGCTTCAGTCACCTCATGACAGGCTTCATGGAAATTCATGTCCAGTTGTTTACATTTGGGCTTAGTTTTGTTTGTCACATCTGTCTCTTGCTGTCTTCTTCACTTATTACAGAGTAAAGAAATACTAAGTAGCACAATTTGTTGGAAAACCGATTTGCATCTCAACATGATCACACTCATTTCAACTCATTCTCCTCGGTCTAATAAGGAACTTGATAGGATCAGGTGAAGTAAAGGTGTACATCACCAAGTTTCTAACACACCTGGGAAGGTCTGTAGGGATGATAGCGTTAGTGTGCTCCCAATTTTATTTATAGGAATGATGGGGCCTTATCAAAAGAACATTTGCCATGCAGATCATGGTGTCATTGCCACTGTGTTACATCCTCTTCACATGACAGCTCACTTCCCACAGGAAGAGCAGCAACACCACATTCAGTCCACTCCCTACAGGCAGTACCAGCCTTTTTCAAACCTGGATTGTGCTGTTGCCACTTTGTCCACAGCCTTTGGGGTATAACTGCTGAAGAGTTGGACTAAACTGTCCTCCAGTCAGGGAAAGGACAAATTCCTGCCATGTCAGAGCAGGTGCCTAGTCTATACTAGAGCCATAAACTTTTTGTGAGAAATGGTAGCTGAAGATAAGCAGTTTTCAAACTGACAACAAATACAACATCTTTCACATCAATTTGGAATAAGAAGTGTGTCCTCTTTTTTATTTTTGTTTTTTGCTTCATTTGAGCTGGGAAGGATGTGAAGAGGACAAATCGCATAATTACAGATTTTTCTTAGTATGTGCCTGCAGTGGAATGAAGGCTAGAATTGTTTCACATTTTCTCCTACTTTTATAAAACTGTGACTAGAATAATAAATATTTTTTTCTGTTTTATTTCCTTCCCGAGAAGGCATGAAATTGACAAAAATCCTTCCAGGAAATGGACATATTTCAGAAAAGAGATACTTACATTATTTAAGACTTACTTTGCTTTATAGAAAGCTCGGATCACACCATTTATAAAATTAAGAACACTGAAGGAAATGTGCCTTGGTTTAAAATAGCAGTAACTTATTTAAAATAATGCAGAAATAATTCACCTTAAAAAAAAAGACAACAAAAAACCCCCAAAAACCAGAAAGCAACAAACCCAAACCAGAATCAAGCGAAACAAATCAAAGTTGAAGTGCAGTGGTGTTATTTCAAAAAAAACGTGGAAAACATGGTGATTAAAGGAATTTATGTGCATTTGTGCTTCCTTGAGACATTTTGTTATTTAGCAGATGAGAATAGTCCAATTGTGCTATTGGAGATCATTCAACAACCTTCTCCCACCACAGAGGGAGATGCTCTGTCCCACTTCAGATAGACATTCTCTGCAGTAGGTTGTGACTTCCTATTCATGACTGCGAGCCTTGACCATTGCCACATGATCCTTAGCTTTGCAGTTGTGCTCCAGGAAGAACCTCAAATAGCCAGCACCAAGAAATCCAGGTATGAAGTGAGGATATTGCCTTTTCCAACCTAGTTTATTCTGTGATTCTCTGAAGGAAAAGCTGGTTGCTATGGAAGGCAGAGTGGCTTGTCCACCATGAGATCTAAAATGCACACCAAACCAGGAAGTGTTAAGTTGTTCCTCTCCTCTTCTGCAAAGTCACTTCTGTGTAACATTGATTTAATTTAGTTTTCAGCTGAGTTAGTTTCTTCCCCTTGATAGTGACGGTTTAAGGAATTAAGTAAAATAGAATGTATCATCAGGTGCTAAGCCCTGAAATGAATCTGACAACGAACCTAGCTGAACTGGAGGATAGTGGAACACTCCTAGATTTGGATCTTCACCCACATGGCTTAAGTGCAGCTTGTGGACTGCTGAAGTGTATCAGCTGGGTAATTACCTACTGATTTGGGAGTTTAGAAATTAAACTTGAGATATTTGCTTTCTCTTTATATACGTTAACTCAAAATACTGTTTAATAAGACAGGCATTCTGTAAACCCACTTTCTGGGAGGCACAGAGACAAGGGGAAGGGGAGATGGAGTCTTTGGTCTGGGGGATGCTCATGCAAATTGAGCTCTGGTTGGTAGAACTCCAAAGCTGCTGTATTAAGTAATGTCAAGCTGGCAGCCCCTACCTAGCGAACAAATAGCTACATTATAAATACATTCTGTGTGGTGAAGATCTGCTGATTTCTGTGGTAAGAGCGGTTCCCCGGCAGAGACGCAGAGACCCCTGCCCAGCAGTGACCTGTGGGCTCCCAGCTATTCCCTGAAGCCCAGCAGTGACCTGTGGGCTCCCAGCAGTGACCTGTGGGCTCCCAGCTGCTCCCCGAGGCCTGGGGCAGAGCGTGCCGGTACTGTGTGTGCCCTCAGGAGCTGGCAGCACCATCCGGTGGTTGCACACGCAGTGACTGAGGATGTCAGTCCTCTTCCCAGCTTTGGAGCTTCTCATGCAGGTTGCAGACACCCGGGCAAGGACAGCAGCAGGGGTGGCAGCTTTGCTGGCCACTGCTGCATTTTACTACGGGGTGACTTCATATGCCCATGGCACGGGACACAGACCACAGTCTTGCACACTACAGGCCAGATGCTCTAAAAAGCCATTTTAAAATGTTCTGAGCAAGCCTGTTGGCTTTCCCTTTGAAGAAGAAACCAAATAGTTGTATTCCATGTCTAACAAAGTTGTTACCTTGACAACTGGTGGTAGAAAACACAACTCAAAGAATAATTTCTCACTGGAATTAAGTTAGGTAGATTCTCTGGAGAACAACACTAAATGCATTTGATGTTCTCCGTATTGCCACATGAGACAAAATTACAGCTAATTACTTTTAATTCCATTTCCATCCTGTATGACTCATTAATATGCATGGCATTGCATACACCATAAAAAGCATCAAAAGCAGCATGGTCAGAAGGTCAGGGGAGGTGATCTGCCCCTCTGCTCTGCTCTGGTGAGACCCCACCTGGAGTGCTGCATCCAGATCTGGAGTCCTCATCAGCATGGAGAGGACATGGATCCCTTGGAGCAAGTCCAGAGAAGGAAAAATGATCAGAGAGATGGAGCACCATTCCTATGAAGAGAGGCTGAGATAGCTGGGGTTGTTTAGATTAGAGAAGAGAAGGGTCCATGGAAACCAGGCTGGGGCCTTTCAGTACCTAAAGGAGCCTTTAAGAAAGATAGAGACAAAATTTTTAGCAGGGCCTGTTGTGATAGGACAAGCAGTCATGGTTTTAAACTAAAAGAGGGTCTATTTAGATTAGATATAAGGAAGAAGTTTTTTACAGTGAGGGTGGTAAAACACTGAAACAGATTGCCCAGAGAGGTGGTAGGTGCCCCATCCCTGGAAACATTCAAGATCAGGTTGGACAGGACTCTGAGCAGCCTGGTCTAGCTGAAGATATTCATTGCCATTGGATGGCTTTAAAGATCTCTTGCAACCCAAACTATTCTGTGATTATATTCAGCACTAGCTCAGTAGTGTTTTTATATTGATGGTCCACTGAAGTAAAATTGTTTCACTGGTGCATTTCCTAAATACAGAGTGCTTAAGTTTGCAAGTGGTGCATTTTGATACCTTTGGTCAACTATCCCACAGTATTAATCCTAGTATTAGACCTTGCATCTGACACTGAGATGGGAAGCACAGATTGCATTCCTAGAGTACCAACTATTTACAGGGTGGGATTAATTCTCTTTTATGAACTTAGTTTAAGGGTTGGAACAAAGGAGGATTCTTGCAAGCAGCTTAAGCCTATCTGCCAAGATTTCTCTTTTGTACTGTAAGACAACCACATTCACACATCCAAATGCAGTTGACTATACTTTAAATCAAAGGGCAAATACTTTGAAAAAGAATTTTCCTGGAGGGCCTGAAAAGCTTGGAGCCTGTTGTACTATTGTTTTTGTTCCTGTTGCTCAGATATATTTTCTCTGTGGAGCATGTTACAGCTTGGGTGTACCCAGTCCTGTGAAAGGTAAATTAGTCAGAGGTACATAAGTCAAAAGCCTCACAGCAGAAGTCACAAGGAAATCTAGAAGAAGAGAATGTACTGACATTACAGAACAGTTTCAGACCACTGCCACAAGCTATTTTGAAACCAGATCTGAACTAGACATATGACATATATAATGCTAAGCTTCATTGGTGTGAGCAAAGGGGTCAGACCATGTGGAGTTTGGTCTCTGGCTTTTATTTGGCAATATAGAAATTGCCTGTGGGACCACTGCTTGATTACTGATTCCAGCTCTGGTAATTCTTGGTGCTTTGCGAGGACCTTATTGACTTGGAAAGAGTTTAGAGAAGAAAAATCTGACATCTGAAGAGATAGCCCTTTGAAACAGTACTCAGAAGTTTTATTTATTTCATTTAACATAGAAAAGGTTGACAGATAAATTGATCATGGCTTCTCTAAGTTATCTGTGTAGTCAAAGTTTATCTGATAGCAGAGGGCTTTTAGTCTCTCACACAAAAATGAAGTAAATGCAGTGAGTTGAAGTCAATGCTAAAAAGATTCAAACTGTGGAGCAGACATGGTTTTGACAGTAATTAATTATGGAAGCAGCTTTGTCAAGGTTATGGATAGTTCTCCATCACAAAAACATTTAAATTCCAAGCTTCTCTTTGTGTAATCATATGAAGCTTATCCAGAAGTTATGAACTTGAAGCATGTGTCTTGGGATGAAATTATTTAGCCTTTGTTATTCAAGAGGCCATTCTAGAGCAGAGTCTTCAAAGAAGGCTCCTGTGAACTACTTTTAGTCAGGTGGGAACTCAATTACCTCTTGTAAAACCTGTGTGGTGCCAGGACCGGTTCTCTACTAGAAAATGTTTAGGATTTGATAGATTAAAAACACTTGGAAACCATTTATCAAGATTTATGATCTAGGTTTTCTGGTCTTGAAATCAGCAGAGGAAATACAATCTTTAATGTGAACATAACTGAAATAATATCTCTACTAAAATCACTATTCCTCACATACTGGATAACATACAAGACAACCCAATGATGAATACATTCAATATATTAATATATATGGGTACATATATATTGAATATATTGGTTGCATCCAGGGACTTGTTAGCAAAACTGCCATCTTGCTAATGTTTTCTGGTCTAGAACACAGATACAGGGTTTTTGCACCCACAAATCTGCAATCTGATATTCCTCTATGTAGCAACAGGACACGAAAGAAGGACATGGTTTCACCACAATCAAGAGAACAGCAGAGGCCCCCAAAAAGAGGACCCATTTATTATGGATACACAATGTTATAGGGTTTGCAAAGTGAGAGAGGATTGGAAGATGAAATTCCACCTCTCAACTGGACTGGTGAAGTGACCAGTCCATCAGATTCCCTTCTCCAAGAAGGAATGTAAACAGAGCTAGTGTTTTTAGTACAATGTGTGAGAAAATCTGACTCGAGGATATAAACTTTTCAGAAGGTTTCCAAAAACAGGGTGACACCTCTGTGTCCAGACAGGTAAGTACTATGCATACAGCCTGAATAGACTGACAGACGACCTGATAGTATGCATTAGTTTGGTTGCCAGAAATTTTGCAGTAAGAAAAATAATGGCAACCCTTTTTTTGGAGAACCTCTTATGATTCCCTCTCGAGTTTGTGAAGCCTCTCACACTGGCAGGGACAAAGCCCCTGTTTATACAGCGCCGCTTTTTTTTTTCCTTTCAGGTTTAGCCAAATTGCAAATTCTTTAAAATCCCTTTTTTCTTCCCTACTGTGACTTGTTTTCTTGAGGGAAAAGGGCTGGTATTGTGCCAACCAAACAGAAATGTCTAAATGGTTAGGCAGCATGCACGCTGTGTTTGGATACCAAAGAGAAATTCACTTGTTGATGAGAGGGGAAAAGAGAGGTTCTGAGTTCCTTTCCCCCCTGCCCCACTGTGTAGGACAAATGCCTTCACTGCTGACAAAACCAAGGATTGGTCCAGGATTTCCTAGCCCCCTGACATAAACATTGGTCCATTGGCTTCCCTCTTTGGGATGTAACAGCCCAAACTGAGATCTCTCATTAATGTAATTACTTTTGGTCATTCAAATTGCAGCAAGGCAGCTTTGAGGGAAGAGTTCTGAAAAGATGCAAGAAGACTATTTTACTACAATTGCATGCAATAGGGAGGGAGGAAGACTACTCTTTTGTTTTAAATTGGGAGTGAGAAAATGTTAAGAGAATGACACATACACTTGAATATTTGAAAGCTAATGGTTAAATGCCCCTGCCATTTAATTGCACGATCCTGTTGCTCAGAGATCACAGTGTCAGTGTACAACTGGGAAGAACTTTTAGTGCAATGGGGTAGTAGCAAATCTGGCACTTCCAATTTCTTTGGCTCTGAAAATTAAATTATTTTATTTTAGCTTTGCTTCTAGTGTACTTAGGCATGAATTCCACTGAGTATATTGTAAATCAGCTCCAGACATAAGGAAAGGGAAACTCTACACATTTTACTGATACTAGTAATCATATTATTAATGCAAGAAATAATATGAGATGTGAAAAAATGGGAAGAATTTGATCCAAATTTAAAATTACACTGGTATTTTAGTTTCCATAGATTATAGTCTTCTGCATTTGTACATAGATTATAGTCTTCTGCATCTGTGTGGCTTATAAACATCCAAAAACCAGGTGAGTGGCAGAGATGGCAGAATTTGTTCAGCAATGTGGAATAGCAGCCTGGGTCAGGGGGGATTTATTGTCTACTTCCATCTTTACTTCATTACTTTGCAAAGTGTGATGGAATTTATGCAAAGTGTACAAAGATAGTTAATTATACTTCAATCCTCAGAAAGGTGGGTGACGGGGCAAAGGGCTCGAAGTCTGTTCTGAAAAGCATAATCTACTTCACTCTGATGTGCTGCCTGCAGAAGATAATTTCCTTTATTGTTTCCTATTCTCAGAAATGTTTCTAGACTAATAATAGATGCTCCTTTTCTATGAAAAAAATTAAAGCTTCTACACAGATGTATAGAGGGAAAGTAGCCACCTGCAGACTTCAAAATTGCAGCAAAATTTTTTCATCATTTCTCAAAGGAAGAACAGTGTTTTCAGTTGCCCAGTGCAGAAACTAGTGGAGTTAAAAAAAAAAAAAAAAGAAAAGGTATTTTTTATTTACATGGATCTGAAGTCCTTAAACTCTGCTAGAGTAAAAATTAAGGGTGTTTCAGTATGCTGCAATTTGCCCTAGCAAAATGTTTTATTTGCTTCACCTTTAAGAAGAAACCATGATTAGTATGAATAATCATATAATGGAGCAGGAATTTCTCTCTCTGTGGGTGGATGATTATTCAGTTGCATATAATGTCCGTGGAAAATATGTTCCCAGGTATTCAACAAAGTTTTGATTGATGATTATTTATGGCTCTGTTAAGAGCTTATTGCAATGTGTTGCATCACTGCAGACTAGATTATGGAACTTCACACTTGTAATATACATACTTATATATATTTACTTATCTTTTATGATAAATTCCAAGAAGGTAACATAGTTAAGAATTTTTTTTTTACCAAATCTGCCTAGAATTTTCTTGTGTTTATTCCTCAGTACAGTTTTCTGCACATTCCCAGCCATCAGTATATCCAGTGACTTCTTTGCCTCTGGAGCACTGAGCACCATGTATTTCAACATTTCTGATCTTCTGAAATGCATGTGACAAGACGGTGGAGATGGGGAAAAGTACCTGAGCAACCAGGGCATTCATTAACCATTTTACTAATTGTTTAGACTATTTTACTCTTATAACTCATGACTTACGATTCCTCTTGAGGCTTCTCTCATGGACTTTTTCCTCTCTTACAGTTTGGGGCCTAATCCTGCAGTCCCTCCCATTTGGATGAGCCCTGTCAGCCTGGCTGATGTGTGTCAGTGGGGGTCTCCCTGTTACAAGAATGATAGGGAACTTTGATGGCAAATGCCTGGCCATAAACACCTGCTTTCTGCCTGTTTTCTGCTCAATACCTAACATAAAAATGTCATAGATAAAGTTCTCATTACATTACTTAAATTATAATAGAGATATGTTGCACCATGCCCTGAAAATTAAAATCAACAGTGCAATGTTAATTTAGCCTTCAGCACTTTATTTGTAGATTAGATATTCAATATACATATATTGCTCAATTAGGTGTATTTAGTGCAGGCTCTTCTCCTTCCCTTTGCTGTAAAATAAATCCAAAAGAGCATTATAAATGAAACTGCTGTATTTTTTAGTCAGCAGGATATTCAGTATTTCAGATGTCTAAAGGCTAATCTCTTCCAAAAGGACATTTCTTGCAGTAGTACACTTAGAGATTTTTATGAAATTGGCTCAGTTGCTTAAAGCATCGTGTTCATGATGCCAAGGTTGCAGATTTGATCCCTGTGTGGGATCATTCCATTCACTTAAGAGTTGGACTTGATGATCCTTGTGGGTCTCTTCCAACTCAGAATATTCTGTGGTCCAGTGATTTCTTACATATTCTGATAGCATTAAGGCAATAGGAAGGAGATGGATCCGTTTTTCATGTATTTTAGTTACATTACCAGAAACAGAATAAACTGTTCTTGCATTCTTGTGGAAACGTTAATTACTCACATGGCACAACATCATTACAATCAAGACAGAGCAATCAGTTCATATAACAAACCGTATAATCAAAATAATGTAATCAATGTAAGTAATCAACTATAATAAGCAATTAAATACCTAACTGCATCAAGCAATAACTAAAATTACAGCCTTGAATAGTATCAGAATAATTGCATCATTAGAAACTTGTGTAAAAGCCAGTGGTAAGTCTAAATTTTTAACTGCACAACACAGTTATTGCAAGTTTTATGGGAAGGTCTATAGCCTCATCCAGAGAGACAGTAGCTAGCAAGACTTGACTTAGAAGCAGACCTATTCCTGAGCCAGGCTTGGATTTGCTGTATTAAGGCAGGAGTAGGCTTCCTCATTGGAGGTTTGTGTGGCCCTCTCCCCAGAGCAGCCGGAGCAGCAGCCCCCGAGCAGACAGGCACTGAGTCACCCAGCAGCTCTGCACGCACATATTTCCTTCCTGCCAGCACCTGAGCCTGCTCAGCTGGAGGCACTGGAGCCACTGAACCTCCTTGGGAATGTGCAGGGGAGTCAGCTCCCGTTCCTTCTGCCTGTTCCACTGCACTCCATCTGCTTGTGAAGGCTAATGGGCCTTTCCTTCCACCTTTGTGCCATGGAGAGTGTGGCCGAAAGGCATTGAGGGAAAATCACCTGTTTAAAGAGTTTTAAACTCTCCTAATAGATCTGTATCCATCTCAGAAGAGACCTGTCTGTGCCCATTGTCCAGCAGTTAGGCAGCTCCAGCATCTGAAGGCTTTTCATTTGACTGCAGCAGTACTACAAGATCACAAACCTCACCAAAATAAAGAAGAGTAAGATTGAGGCTGTCACTGCTGAGTATTTACATAAAATAAAAATCAGTGAGGAAATAAAAAGTGAGACAGAGTCATATATATGTGTTTTTCAGCCATGACAATGTATAGGTATTCTGAATATTTACTGGCTTGAAAGACCTGAAATTAATATCTACTGCTACCAAGCATTAAGAGAAGAGGATTCTGTAGGATCCAGTCTTTCGGATTTAATAGAAATCCTAAGAAGAGCCCCTGGAAAGCACAATGTGAGGTAAATCTGGTGTGTGAGAGTAAAGTTTTTAAGCCCCACCAGCTGCTTTTCCTATTTTCAGCAGTGAAGTTGGGTTATTTCAGCATAGCAGACAAGATATGCAGGGTCTCTAGGCTGGAGTGCAGCGTTTCTGGAAGAAGATTAGCTCTTAAATTCAAACAAGGCAGATGTCGAAGCACAAGAAAGGGTAAGTGCTGTCTGCAGTCTGCAGTGGAATTGCTCTCATGGCATGACCTCACCCAAAGAATGTAACCAGATACCGTGGCGGCTGCCTGTGAAGTGCTTCAACAACACTGGGAATGTATTATTTGCACCAGGGGATCACTAACGTGCTGTATTTACAGTAGCAGTATGGCATGGACAGAAGCTTGTCTCTGTCTCACTCTGCATCGCCTTGAAGGGTTTGATCAACTGCGCATTTGGGAACCCTTGGCTCTTAAGGCAAAGGCAATACGTGTAGAAACTGAATTAACACACACAAGCCAGGTCTGCAGATTTGGTAAAAACAACACGTGAAAACCTAATTATAGGGCTTAAAGTTTCTTAATATACTTTGCTAATTATTGAGTGAATTTTGAATAAAAAAACAGCAAAAATTTGGAACATTCTATTCCTGATGGTCCAGTTTGTTGCAGCCCTTGGCAGTACCATAACCCTGGGGCTGGCCGGCTGCACTCAAACAGCACTGTGGGAGTCCAGAAATGGCTCACTTTTTTTTTTAGCACTCACTCTTCCAAATCCCAGCCAGCACACACTATGCACACACCCTGACAGTCTAGGATTTTCCATGTCAGTAGTCAAGGTGATGCTATCAAGAGGACAAAACATTAGAAAAAATAGGAAACAATCACTAGTATCAGAGGAAAGGAAAATGGCTGAAATGCAGAAATGGAAAGGCCTGGGGGCCCACTTGGTGAAGTGAAACTGAACTGACACATTTGGATTCAAAAGCTGATTATGAGCTTGGTGACTATGAGATAAAAGTTGTTAGTTATTCTAGAAAAGACTGTCTTGGTGCATGGTTGAAATATGAAGTTGGTAGGGATTATCATAGAATGGTAGAATTATTTGGGTTGGAAAAGACCTTTAAGATTATCAAGTTCAAGGTAAACTTAACAGTGCCAAATCCAGTGCTACATTTAATTTTCTTTCCATAACTGTACTTTCCCAACTTCTTTAATTTAAAATTAAAAGAAAACATTGTTTGCTTGTTTTTGTTTTACAATTCCTGTCTTTCAGTCATATCTCCATAATGTCCATGGCTTTATTTTCTTGCACCTAGACTTTCTTTCAGGGTCACAGTGGTTTTTAAACCTGAGGTTTTGTAGCAACCACAGCATTCCAAATAGCTGCCAGCCAAATGCTTACAGCCGATTTATTATGTGGTTTGAATTTCTTAGTGAATAAGAGAGGTGGAGATGCAATGGCAGCCTCTTTAGAATCCTGGCTGAAAGAGCACATCCTGGCAAAGGCCAGGAGCTGGTGCCTGGCACTCCCATAAGAGCAGTCCCAGGTATTGAAGGGAGAGAAGAGAAGCCCTCTGTGCCCCATGGTGGGCGGCCCCAGGACACTGGCCTGCTCAAGGAGGCAACATTTCCTGTGGGAGTACATGATCTGTCCTGCCCAGGGGCTCCTGCCAGGCCGTGAGCAGTCACCCCTCTCTTCCTCTCTGTCCAGTGGCTGTCTGAAATACAGAGGTTTGAAAATAATGACATTAGTTACAGAAATAAATTTCGATGAGGCGTATGAGGAATACTATGTTAATAACAATATGTAAACAAATAGTTTACAAAAAAGCGTGCATGTAAATATATGTGTGCAAAAAGTTTAACATCTCATGAATTATGAGTAAGGCATGCTGTTGGACTACCAGGAAGTTAAAGATTCTTTAACAACACAAGAGAAGATACAGGTCTTTAGGAAACTAGCCATTTAAAATTTGTTATTTTAATTAGTTAGTTTTCTGGCAATTAATGTGGGTTCAATAATTACAAATATGGACTTGGAGATTTCAGGGGGTATTGTTTCTTCTTTTTCCATATAACAGTGAAATTCTGCAAGTTAAATTATTTTCTTAAAGCCATTTCTGCTTCAGAAATTACAAACTGAAAACTTGAATTATGGGTTTATCTGCCAGTGAGTAAAAGTCTAAAACACTTCTCAAAAAAAGTCCATGGGGTATGGTCATGTGCCCTATGTGGGAGTCGCAAGGCTGGAGAGCAAACTGAGGTATAAAATGTTTTGTTCTTCAAAGCTGACACCCCCTCACTGCAGTATTGATGATACTGGCCTTGGACTCAGAAGCTCCAAATAGCCAACTGGCCAGAGCCAATGTGGAAACTGTTCATAATTTTTTTTTAAATGGACATTTCTCATTTGTTTATGATTGAAAGCACAGAGATGTTTGAATTAGCCACTCCTGTGAATTCCTGGGATCTTCTAGCAGTCTTCCTCAGGAGACACCAGTCTCTGGGAATGTTGTAGAAAAAGATGGAGAAACAGACCTTGGTCAGAGAGAGACAGGAATTACAAAAGACCTGTAGCATTTCCTCTCATTGTTTGTACAGGGTAGGATCCAACCAACTTTAGCTTAGGCCCCTAGACAGTGATCCAGTCTGTCTGCTTTCCCAGGCTCCTAATATGTTGGCCCCTTCTTTCAGATTCTTTTATCTTTGGTCTGAAAGCTCTCAGGTTTGTATGCTCCTATGTGCCATGTACTCTCAGCCAGTGTGGGGCAGACACAGATATACCTGTGTTCCATATAGCCCTCCAGAGGAGCATAAAAGCTAGTTGGTAATAACTTCTATTCGTTCATATTTGCATGCCTGTTTTCAGAAAGTTAACAGAGAGTGTGATCTTGGAGAGAGTTATAATCTCCAGAACACCCAGCTGCTGGCACAAGGCTGAGCTGGCACTGAAGGGTGATGTTTCAGTTTGTTTTTAGGATTAAACTTGAAAAATCTTGGCAGCTTTCCCTCTCCTATTCATTGCTAGCTTTGCTGTAGATGAAAACAACTGAAAACAGAAAATTAAAACTTGATGCTAATGAGACACTAAAAACATTATTATGGTTTTGGACTCCTCAATTTTATCTATATTCATCTTTTACATGTGACCAGGATGGTTCCTTGCTCCCCAGGCCAACTGGCATAGTAAAGCCCACATCTTCACTCTCAAAGTCTCTTTGGAATCTAAATGGCAATGTCCAAATTACTTACTGGGAATGGTTCTTGGCCCATACTAATTTACAAACCATGCCCAGAAATTATTTGGAAGAGTGATAGTTTGCCCAGGCCAAAGCCATCACCAGCTCTAACAATTTAATGGCCTTGATGCTTGAGTTTCAGCCCTGGGAACATTCCCTGGCACTGATTAATCTACACCTCTATCGATGCAGCTATGGAAGCTAAGACTAAACAAATACTGTAATTGGAAAAAAATAGTCCTCACTATATAATTATTTCAACAAATTATTAGCCATGTTTTGTAAAGTATGGTATACATTTCAGTCAATACAGTTTAAGCTATATCTCCGTTTTCTGAAAGTGAGCATACACATAAGGGAGATGGAATTTTCCCTATATTATCCAAAATATAGCTGTTCTCCAAGGAAACAAAAACTGGCATAGAAAAACTTCTTTCCATACCTCAGTTAGGAGCCCTTCAACCTCTCCACAGATATTTTATCAAAAATACTGTTAAAAGAATAGTTTTCTTACACAAAAAAATGTACTGCTATGCTCCCACCATCAAAGAGAATGTGGGGTTTCTATTTTTTACTCTTAAAATAAAGCAATCAGCCAAACCAATACCCTCTATATTTGGACCAAATCTTCTCTTCCTTGGCATAAAGCCTTCCCTCTTGCCCGTCTGTCACTCTTAGGTTTTAATATACATACTAGAAATCTGTTGAAATTAAAAATTCAAGGAGGGGGAAAGCTCCAGTTTGCCTTGTAGGGTTTAAGGCTGAGCAGTTCTGATTTGTTTGAAGTCAAATGGAAATACTAGGTGTCCTGGTTTTTTTGGGTTTTTTTGACATATCTGAAAATTTTCTGAACTTAGCTCCATGGTATTCTGACTGTACCTGCTCAGTATACACAAACACACTCACACATAGTTAGCTAAGAAATCATCTTTTCCAGTGCTCAGAAGGATTGAATAAAACCTATCCATTTTTCCTTTGCATCAATAAATAAACAAACCCAAGAATACAACAACATTTTTACAGAGAATTCTTCCTCTTTTTACCAGCCTACATATTTTGTTGTCTGCATGTATCAACAGAGCTCTAACAAGCAGAACTTTCCCAGCTGCCCATTTCCATTTAAAGGGACTTACTCAAAGAAGCAGAGAAAGGGAATGCATTATTTATTATATATTAATATTACACATTAGTGGGAGGCATTGCATACCTCTATTTCAATAATAGTGGTTGAGGAAGTTCCTGGTATCAAAGGATATTAAATTTGTTAAAAAGAATATTGTTGCTATATACTTTAGAGTTAATAGATGAAATGTATATATATACATAAACACACATACATAGTATTTAAAAGTAGCTCTGTCTCAACCACTACTGCTATAAGCAGTAGAATCAAGAAGAATCAAGGACTGGTAGGTATATTCTATATTCATACACAGTCTGTTGTGAGCAATGTGAAGTATTTTAAGACCAGTCTGTCAGGAATACTTTTATAGCTTTAAAGTATGTCTCATTTGCCTTTGGTATTAGACACTCCCATAAAGTCCAGCTGGTGCTTATGTGGTGTGACATACTGTTGGATAACTTTTAAACACTTTTTAATATCTGTGTGGTGCCTTATTCATATAAACACCTTAGTCGACAGAGAGACCACAGCACCTCTGGGGCATGAAAATGGAAGCTTTTACCAATGCAACCTTTTGGCATCCCTGGCATCCCCAGTGTACCTTGACTTAAAAGCTGTGTGCTTTAGGTGTTAAATTCTGTGGATGTCTGGACAAGGCCAATGTAATCTAATCTTTGTTATTTTTGCACACTTAATCATCACTCATTTATTTTGATTGCACATAGAAATGCATTTAGAGAACAGACTGAATGCAGAAGGCTGGCTGTACTAGTGCAGCAGGCTTGCTGTTCAGAATTAGGTGCATGAAGGAAGATGCTTGTTTGCCATGATTGTGCATGCAAATGCAATAACTGTATTCACTGTGGTCGCTTCCACGTCATAGCTCTTTTTGCTGCACAGCAATACCAAGCTGGTATGATTAATAATTAATTAATAGCTGGCATGGATTAATCAATCACCTCTTTCCTCAGGGAACAGTGCTGCTTCCAGTCACAAGCACACTTGGATGAAAAGTATGCTTGTCTTCGCTATCAAAGACCAAACCAATAAAAGGACTGATTTATTTTTGAAGAGGAAGAAGGTGTAAGAGGTAGAAAAACTGTGTAAGCCAAGAGATCAGGGCCAAAAGTGAGGGTTTTCCTGTACTTGATGGAGGCAGATTAGACAGCTCTCTCACGGCCCTTAAGAAGATATAATGGTGTCAGAGGGGAGTATTTTAGCATTCAGGGTCAGACACAGCCCCACAGTGTGGTGTGGTGGTGTTACTCATCAGCAACCTGTTGTAAGATATGGATGCCCAGAAGGTAAGGCCAGGGAGCATGTGTCTCCAGGTGCTAAGGTGTATCTGCTAAACTCATAACCTATGATACTTTGAGAGAACTTGTTAATGTGGTCATACCCTGACACAGACTCTGGCCCCCTTCACAGAATCAGAGTTCCTGAGACTGGGCAGAACCTGTGGAGATTTCTAATCCAACCACCTGTGCTTAGAACAGTGTCAGCTAGCACAGGTGGCTCAGAGCTGTGCCCAGTTTGAGTGTCCAGTTTGAGTATCTGCAAGGATAGAGACTCTCTTGTCTGTTCCCAGACAACCACTCTGGAAAACCTGTTCCATTGTTTAATCACCTGTAGAATAAAAAAGGTTTATTCTTATGTGTAAATGGGATTTCCTGTATTTCAGTTTGTGCCCACTGCATCTTGTCATTTTCCTGGACACTACTGAGAGAAGTGTGGCTCCATCTTCTTCACTTCCCCATCAAGTATTGATCCATACTGATAGGGTACATGGGAACCTTCTCTTGTCTAGGCTGAACAGTCCCTGCTCTGCTTCTCTTATGATAGATATTCCAGTCTGTTAATTAGCAGACCATGTCTGTGGTCTCTCATACTGGAGAGCCCAGCACTTGACCCAGTATTCCAGATGTGTCTCACCAGTGTTAATAGGAAAGATCACCTTCCTGGGCCTGCTTCTGGTGCTCTTTGTAAAGCAGTCAAGGACTGCTGGCTTCTCGTGCCACAAGGACACATTGCTGGCTCATGTTTATCTTGTTACCCACCAGGACCCTCAGGTCCTTCTCTGTAAAGATGCTCTCCAGCCAGTCAGGCCCCAGTCTTTTCTGGTGGATGGGAGTATTCCTCTCCAGGTACAAGATTTGACATTTCTTTGTCATGAACTTGTTCTCCAGCCCATGTCCCTCTGAACAATTACACAGTCCTCTGGTGTTTCAGCCACTCATCCCAGTTTTGTATCATCTGCTAGCTAGCAGAGGGTGCACTCTACCCATCAAACAGTTCAGTAATTAAGATGTTACACAATATTGTCCTAGTATTAACCCCTGGGGTAGACAACTATTAAGTCACCTCCAGCTGGACTCCATGTCACTGCTCCCAACACTACGACCTCAGCAGTTCTGCCAGCTTTCAGTCCACCTCACTCTCCATTTATTTAGCCCATATTTCATCAGCTTGTCTATGAGAATGAAAGACTGCCAGAAGGATTAGTGAAGATAAAGATCCAGAAGCAGGTGAGCAAGAAGACCTGGTCATCCACCAAGCCAGTCACACCCTTGTAGGAGGTCAACAGGTTGGTCAGGCATGACTCTCCCTTTGTAAATCCATGCTGACTGCTCCAAATCACCTTCATGTCCTTGAGCTGTTTGAAAATTGTTTACAAGATTATTCACTCCATCCCTTCCCACCAGTGTGTAGTTCCCTTGATTGTCTTTCTTGTCATCCTTGCAGATATGATGTATCTCCAGTTTAAATGTTCTCTAAATTGATCCCTCTTCAGCAAGGGTAATTCTTTCTTGTGCCACATTTTCCCACTGGTCTCCACTGTAAACCATGGAAAAGAAGGCACTGAATACCTTGACTTTTATCATGTCTTTGTACTATGTTGCCTGCCTTATTCAGTAATGTGCACATACTTTCCTGATTTCTCTTTTGCTGCTGATACATCCATAGAAACCCTTCTTCCTGCCCTTTGCAACCCTTGCTGGACTGAATTCCAGGAGAGCTTTGGCTTTCCTATCCTCATCTGTGCATGCCCATATAATTTCTCTATTTTCCTTCCTGATGATTTCCCCTTTATTGCACTTCTCATAGACTTCTTTTTCATGCCTGAGTTACATCTGGACCTCCTTGTTTTTCCACACAGGCCTCATAGTGCCTTTGCTTGGTTTCCTTCTAGCTGGGATGAACTGTTTCTTAGTTTGGAGGAGGTGAACCTTGAATATCAAGCCCCTTTCATGGACTTCATTGCTTTCCAGGACTGTATCCCATAGCATTCTTCCAAACATACCACTGAATAAAAGTCTCCTTTCTTCAAGTCCAGAGTTGGGATCCTGCTCCATCCTCTCCAGATTCTGAACCCCATCATATCATTAGGGGCAAGTCTGCCCCTGACCTTCACATTCCTGAACAATCTTTCCTTGTTTGTTAACTATGAAGTCCAGAAGAGCTCCTTTCCTTGTCAGCTCCTTGTTCTGGCAGAGAAGCTCCAGTTCTCTTAGACCTCCCAACCAGATCTGTCCCTGGAAGTCATGGCTAAAGGCTAATGCTTTACCAGGACCGTGGAAGAATGTTGACCTAGTTCAAGACATGGCATGCTGTTCATGTGGTATTTGCTTTTCCTCTAGAGAAGAAGAGTTACTGAAGCATTTTTTCTTACACTTATGTAGTATAAATAAATTTTTTTTGGATGCAGGAAGCTAACCTTTCTCTAACCCTTGAGAGCTGGTGTCCAAACTTGCTTAAGTTTGCTGGAGTAATCAGAAAGGCAAACGAGCTGATAGAGGAGCTTTATTCATTGATCTGTCTGCATTCCTGCCTAGCTCTGCATTTTAACTAATTATGTTTTTTGGATCAGCAGATGTATACAGTTCACACTTCATTATCTAACAAGCAGAGAATACTCTGCTTGTGATATGAAGTAGTGCAGATCTTCCTGCAGTTTCTGGGTTATTCCTGGATAGATCTTAAAGCCTTAAAATGCAGTGAAAGTTAATCAGCGATGATTTCTGCTAACAACTTAAGTAGTCCTTTGCTTGTACGTTGGCATGGAAAGAGGGGATGGCAGGTAGTGGGTTTGCATCTTCTGTCTTGGATCTGGTCTGACTGACATACTGAGGAGCAATGAACACTTGAGTGATTTTGAAGGCACAGATCAGGACTAGATAAGTGACGGAAAGTTGAAAAAGTTTTGTTTTGTTTTGTTTTGTTTTCCAAACATAAGTAATTCCAACACTGCTTTGGGGTAGACATTGGATCACAGACGACTCAAGCTGTCAAATCCTCCCAAAACAAATATGGTCTAGTCCTGAAACTGACTGAGGTATGCACCCTCCAGCCTTCAAAGTGGCTGTTTGCCAAGGTCAGAAGCACACATTTTCCATCTGGCCAAAGATATTTCATTGTGTTCTTCCTTTATATCAGTTTGTGGGAACTGTTACAAGCAAAATATGAAATATGAGCCATGAATGCATCTTTTGCAATAGCATAAATGGAAAATAAGGCAAAACCAAACAATATAAATTGCTTTCTCTTTATGCCTAAAATTCTTCATTATTCTTTGTTTTCCTTCTGGGGTTTGAAGTATGTGTTATAAGTGGAATACTCAAACTGTTATCTATTTTACTTTGTTCTCACCATGGACATTATTTAAATTCTTTAAAGAAAAAGTCCCATATCTTGAAAACAACCAACAAAGTAAATCTTGGCTCTTAGGTAAGAAACTATAGCAGAAAAAAGTCACTCAACCATTTTCATAGAGCAATACTCTTTGACATCAAGTGTGGTTAAATGACATCAAGTGTTTAAATGCCAGGAGTGATGTCTTCTAGACAAAAATAAATGATACTCACACAGCTTAGTGGTGGAATGAGGATGGAAAATGTAACCCTGAGGGGAACCATTCTGGAAGGAAAACCAACACGGGGGTTGTGAGCCCTTTACCTGAGTGATTGCATTGCTTCAGCTCCACAGAGCTGTGAGCATCTGCATGGGGACATGAGACATGGTGCCTTACACTTCCTCCAAACCAATCACTTTTCTGGCCGTTTTTCTCTTTACAGGAACCCAGACCTTTGTACAACAAAAGATGCCAGTTTTATTCAAGTGGAATAGGATTCCTATATGACGCCTACCAGACTGAGGTAAACAAACTCATCTCATCATGAGTTCATTTCTGCTGTGCTGGGGATGAGCGAGGGAGATGTTTGAGAGCATGTCTGTGCATGTAGGTCGTGGGTAGATAGAAATCCCACTGGTTTTGTCCCACAAGTGACTCCTTGCTTGTCCAAGCCTCTGATGATTGCAAGTCACTACAGTCAGTGAGGTTTTGAGTCATCATCAGTGTTTGTATCCAGTATATTTTCTCTGGGATTGGAATGATTCCTAGTCCGTCTATGCTGTATAATAACTGTCTGGAATGTGTTTGTCACATTGGCATCTTCCTCTAAGAAGGTTTTTGTAGACTCCAAGTGGAATAGGAAATATCTAAATTAATCCATTTGTATCATCCAGAAGACTTCAAATCTCTGTATTTATCCAGCAGAGACCAAGAACATCAGTGGTTTGGATGCAGCATTTTTATTATCTCAAAGACATTAACATGGTCAGAAAAGTGCCCATATCTAAATGGCTAGCTTCCTGAGAAGTCTAGATTTGGTTTCTTTTCCTATTTTATTATTGTGGTGAACTGTGGGTGTGAACAGAAGAGCAAAATGGAGAACAGCTAAACAGTGGTATAACTTTCAAGAAGCCAGTTGTTCTTCATCACCATTCCTGCCATGGCTAAGAAAATGGGGAATGTTACCACTAATAATTCTAGAAAGCTTAGCAAAGTATACTTCCAGGTTAAGCAGCTCCTTAAATCTTGCTACTAGGGCATCCTGCTGTTGATTCCAGAAAACATATGGCAAAAATATTTCACTGATCTCCTCATGTAAAGACCAACCTAGACAAACTTCTGAAGTGTGACAACACCCTTTCCTGTAAGATTTACTCCTTCCTCTTCTAAAGGGTGCATGCACACTCAGACACAGACATGGCCTGAGAAATGCTTCTGATTCCTGTAATAAGTATGTGGTTGGCGTCACAGTGACCACAACTCCTTGCAGGTGACCCCAGCCTCAGGCTTCTGGCCAGACAGTTTTCCACAGCTCTGCTGATTCTGGGAATGTCTAAACTTGGGCCACGCAGAACTCCTTCCTCTATTCTGGAAAAAGACCAAACCCCATATATTTTTAAAGTGTAGGTAGTTTCTAATAACATTCTTGACTGGTTGTTCACTGATTTAGAGTTAGCGTATGCTAATTCAGAGTTAAGGATCCATGGCATTTATACTTGGCTTTTGCTTTCCCAAAGGTAGCCAGCTAGCTAGCAGGGCACATGCTCTGCATGCCAGGCAAACACTTGCTATTAGGAAAGCAGATTGTTTACTGGCTGCAAGTTTCCTTTTGATTGACATCTCTCACCTATAAGTGGTTTCCAGCTCATTTGATGTGCCTGTTTCTGTTCTCTTTGCTCAAAGCAGGAAGAATTTGATTTTCTTGCAATTACCATGAGAGGAGAACATATCTTCAATTGGTGCTGAGGAGATAATCAATCACAAACGTCCAGAACATGAAAAAGCTGTGTGTCTGGTCACTGAAATGAAATAATAGGTCTTGACGTGCAGAACACCCACAAATGGCCTGTTTCCACCACCATTGCTCACACCACACACTAATTTGTTTATTTTGGTTTATTCACTGTTCTCCTAAAAAGGAGCGTCTTGTTCTGTGCGTGTTTTTAAAATGCAGTGATGAAAATAGATAACTACAGTAACTTTCTTGGCCAAGAATATGTGTCTTGTAGTGTAAAAGCAGCTAAAAACATGCTTAAGATCATGCTGATCTCCCTGTTTTGTACTTCTAGCCTTCTCCATTTAAATGGGCAGACTGGTCTTATTATTGCTTGGAGAGGGAAAAACTACTTTTATTTCCTATCAGAAGTGGTGCCCAAACCATGCATCAGAACAAACCACTTTTTATCAGCCCATTCCATCTTATAAAGCCCTCCTATCCCAATCCTGCATATGTAACAGGAAACGGGTATTTTAACTCTGGAGGTCCTGGGCCATTTTTACTGCATACAGGAGGTCAAAACCAAAGTCTGAAGATCCACTGAATGCAAAAGCATAGGGCATCCCACAAAATGGCTGAGGTAGCACACTGTGCTCCAGGATTGTTTTTCAACCTGCTTTGAGAAGTAGCCAGGTGGGAGGGTTCAGTCACTTCCTTGCTTAAGCTGGTGCACTCAGTGACAGTACGTGCTCCTCTTCTGCAGTAAACTGCAGCTCAGGCTGACAGCTGCAGCTGAGTGTGACTTCAGGCCAGCAAAGCCCTTAGGTTACACCCCAGGAAGTTCAGACACAATAGAGCAATGGTGATGAAGCAAGGCCCTGTCTCAGGGTGAGATATGTCTGTATCAAACAGTGAGCTCCATTTCCAGATTGCAACATAGACTGAGACTGTCCTTTTGTAATCTACCATTTTGGGATAGAAGAGCTGATTTGTATGAGACACTGACTACAGGTACAGCCTTGTCCTGAGCAGCAAAGCAATCCCAAGGAATCATTTTAATCTCCCTCTAACATTAGTTTTGTCACCCATCTTGCATTGCTCAATCAAATCCTGCTAAGGACAAGTGTGACAAGTCTAAGACCAGTTGCAAGATGAACTTCCTCTGGTGCTGAGTGTCTGTGTTTAAGGCTTTCCTTTTTGCTGGGAATAAACACATGTGGAGTACAGACTCATCAACAGTGACAGTTTTCATACTAAAAAGGATGCATAGATCCAGAACTTAGGAAGTGAGAAACATTTGGTTTAACATCTCTTGTGGACACTATTCCACAGAGTAACACATTCATGGCTAGGCCAGAACTGTCTGATAAACTTGTCAAAAGCAGGCATGTGTTCCTAAAGCATGCTCCTTCTACTTTTTCATTATGAGGAATTTTCCATTCAATAATACATTTTAATAGCATGTTGTGAGCAAAACACTTCTCAGTGGTTACAGATTTTTTTTTTTCTATCAAATAAAAGCTATTGAAAGAATGTATTTTCTGACTTCTAGCTTTTAAAACCTGACAGCTCTCCAGGATTTCAAAGTCAATAAGCTAAAAATCTCAGGGAAAAAAAGAGCCTTACATGTAAAATATTTCAATTGGTCTGTAGTGCCAAATAGAAGTGATTAATGCTTACCACACTTAAGGAGTCATTAAAATGATTTTGTGTCTGGATGGAGAGTGGCTTACGTGTGCCTGCCTTTATTGTTCTAACATCTGTCCATCCCTGCAATTCCTCCTCACATAAATAAACCTTTTCAGTTTTGTATTTGAGAGCCTGCAATAAATGGTACTTATTTGCTGGAGTGTTTGGATCGCTTCTGAATTATTCTGTTTGTGGGTTTGAAGATTATCCTTGCTCTTGTTCATAATTACTTCCTTCTTCAGGAGGGTTTCACTGGAAGGGCAGAGTTCCCATTTATTGGAAGCTGTTCAAATAAATTGGCTCCCTTGCCATTTCCCCATGGACTGATGGCTCTCATCCACTTCAGTGTTTGCTGTAGTGTATCCCTCCAGACCCACGGTCAGTTCATCACAGCTGTAGAGATCTGATTCTCATGGCTGCACACTCTGGGTCTCAGCAGAATAGCACCAGACAGTGCAGCAAAGTGCTTGAAAACTCTGGCAGCCCTGGCTGCAGGCTGGTGCTGGGTGGGAGCTCTGGGGTCCATAGTGCAAATGTCCTCAGACTCAGGGGCTGTCGTCCTGGTTAAAGCTCCTATGAGCTCAGGGATGTCCTTCTGGCTTGCAGTCAGTAATTTTGGAATCTCAGGATCTTTCTGCACAACAGGTAATACACCTTGACAATGTTGTAGTAGCTGGTATTTTTGTGGTCAGTACAATGATTCATACAACACTGAAATACTGAGGATAAAAGTAAGTTTCTACTTTTTTGCCAGGTGACATGCCATACCTTAAACAGCAAGTGCCAGCTGAAAGTAAAGAGTAACACATGCTATTGCTGTGATCTGTACAACTGTGATAAGTAAGTACCTGTGTGCATTCTGTGGCCTCCGAGAAATTCTTGGTTGGTTGTCCTTACTCGTAAATGGTAGGGCCTGAAGAAGTAACACAAGGAGTTGTATGCCAAGAAATCCAGGTCCTCTGCAATTGAAGTCCTGATGCCAGAACAAAATAGGTCAGGAGCTGTTCATTAGTGTTGGTATTACTTCTGTTTCTTTTTCTTTAAATATGTCAATAAGATTTTTGCTGTGTGATCAAAACTGGTCACTCAGTCAGATCCCTGTTCAGATATACTCTTGGTCTCTTGGTACTCTTGGCAATGCATTTTTCCCATTAGATTTACTGAATCTTCTGCTTGGCTCACCCTTTGCACATCTCACTGCCATAGACTCACAGAATGGTTTGGGTTGGAAGGGACCTTCATGACCATCTAGTTCCAACTCCCCTGCCATGGGCTGGGACACCTTCCACTCGACCAGGCTGCTCAGAGCCTCATCCAACCTGGCCTTGAACACGTCCACAAATGGGACATCCACAGCTTCTCTGGGAAGTCTGTTCCAGTGTTTCACCACCCTCACAGTGAGGAATATCTTTCCAATATCTAAATTTTCCCTGTTTTTGTTTAAAACCATTCTCCCTTGTCTTAGCACTACCTGCCCTTTTATGTCATCTTACCATGCACTCTCATATAACATCTGCAACTCGCTACAGTTCAGCCACAGTCACTTTTCCTTCTTTCTCCCTGTGTATTTCTCATCTTTCTTCCTTCCTGCATCTATTTTAATTTGGTTTTGCCTCCTTTTCACATGTTAGCAGCCCTGAATAACCCCAGTCCTCTTAAAGACTTGGCTAGTGTGATGACAGACATGAACATTTTAGGTGTAGATAGACAAGGTGGGAACAATCAAGCTTCTCTGCAAGGCTTCTGCATGAAAAAGTAGCTCTTAGCCAGATGCTAACTCAACTAGAGAAGTAAAATGACATTTGGGACTAGAGGGAAATGATCTAATAAGTGCATGCTTATTTATTATGCAGATGGGAGATACATAGTGAGTAAAGGTCTATGGAATGGATCAAAATCCTGTGTAGAGTCTTCTGCTTATGTAAGAAATGTTAAATCTGGGCATGATGAAGGTATACAAAGCAAATGTGAAAGGTAGAGAATATGCAACTTTGGTATCTTTTCAATGACAGACAAATGATGGAACATCATATTTGCAATGCAGTATATATAGTGAGAATGCATCCTTCCATGGTACATGGCTAATGCCTGCATGTTAACACTGAACCAAACAGCCCAACTCAACACAGAAAAGAACAGGGGTGTTAAAAGGTGAAAGTATTCAGAGTTGTCAAAAAAAGTGACTGAAACTATTGCTTAAAGCATAAAGTAACCACAAGGAGTGATCAGGCATGTTCCCCTTTCAGATGGAGATCCTCAGTGCCATTTTTCTGAGACATTGAGTTTTTTTGAAACACTTGGGCCTGATCACTGCTGTGACATTATTCAGCGATATAATTAAATGTGTGTTCTGCAGTTTTCAGGATTCCACAATGGACAGCGAGATCTTATGGCACTGGTGCGAGCAAATTCAGGGTAAATAAGCAGTCATGCTGCTCTTGAGACTTGACAATTCCAGTTCACAGGATGGCTAGAGAGAAGTAGGAGGAGGTGCAGACCCACAAAGTGACTTGTTGCCAGCCATGGAATAGACTGATATTTGCAGGGTTGCAAATCTAATTTCCTCAGCCTCCTGGCAGCTGAAGCTATAGGTTTATTTAGTTAAGATGGGCTCATGGCAGGGCCCAGGTGAACTCAACAGTAGTGGTTCTTCAGTGCCAGAACCTTGACCTGAAGCCATTGATTGGATATTTCCAGAAGTTACTGTGCCTGGCTTGGTTCTTCCCAGAAATGTCATGGACTGCTCTGCAGAGCTTTCTCTAACCACCACCTCCACTGCTGCCCCATGCACTGGGGGTGGAGAAACAGAAGAGTGAACACAAATTGCTCACTTCTGGTTTCCACCATAATCTGATGGCAATTTCCCATCAGGGGAAAAACAGCCTTGGCATTTAAAAAAAAAAATCTCTCAAAATCAAATAGCTGCCCTAGGAGCTCATTAGTGGGCAAGAATTAAGACAGGTACTGGAAAGAGCTGCAGGAACCTGTGGTTTCAAATTTTGTAGTAGGATATTTCTGGGTTTTGGCAAGACAATGAGGAGTAACTTCACCATATGCCTGATTTACAATAACGAATGTGGTGAAGAAATTTGAATATGAATATGAACAAAGATTTCTGGACAGTACAATCCTGAGTGTAAAGACACATCTTTATACTGTACTGTGTTACATTAATTTGGAACCACAGACACCATAAACAAATGTAGCCAGCTGGCAATATCTCCCTTCCTGTGGTTGAATTAATGCTTCAGCAACTTGCCCTTCCCCAGTTTCTGCGATGCCAGCAGGTTTCTGTGTGAGTTGGGGAAAAAAGCAAAGCTAAGCAAGCTTTATCTGGTAGCTAAATGACAAGGGCAGCATCCATATAACAAAATTATGCCTCTGTTTGGAGATACTGAACAAAAAATAAAGAAGAGTCCATGCTCGTAACCACCAATCAGCCAAACTAGGGTTGGTATGAGTTGGAGTACATTTGATGCTGGCCTTAGCAGAGCCAGTTTTTCATCAGGGCTTTCCTCAGTTCTTCTGAGCAGTTTTTGGTGGGAGCATGGATTTAGTACTTTGCCAAAGAGGAAAGCAAGCAGGAAGGAGTCAGATCCTGTAGTGCTCTGTATTATGTGCCAAACCATTCCCACTGCAGTGATGATGTCTGCATTCTCTTTCAGTTCAGACCAGTCCTCCAGCTACTATGAATTTCTTGGTGTGAGCAGCTGTCAGGATGTGGTTCACCTGTATAGACTGTTGTGGTCCTCCACAGTCCTCAACATCATCGGCTTGTTTCTGGGGATTATCACAGCAGCCATTCTTGGGGCATTTAAAGATATGGTAAGGCTCACAACCTTTTGACTTATGTGAGGGCTTCTCTGCTTGTTGGCACTATCAAATAAGTTATAACCAAGGAAGTATAAATGTACAAAGGAGATGCTTTAAATGTGTTTACTGGATGTTGTGGGAGTCTGGAGACTTATGAGCCACTACAGAAGGTGAGTGCAACCCAGGTTCTTGTTAATAGCTCCCTCGGGGCAGCTTAGAATGAAACAACACCGAATGGTCAGTATTTGTAAATAAACAACGTAGGGTTTATTGCAGAACAATTTGATTGCAAAGGAAAACAGGTACAGAACTGTTTTGGTGGCTATTAACTATAGTAATACAACAACATGAAAACATTGCAATATAAAAGTGCAACAGCAGCACCCAAGGACACACACAAGTGGAAAGAAAGAGAGAAAGGACAAGAGAGTGAGGATCTCACCACCCGTAGGTGACAAGACTTAGTTGCTGTGCAGCCTTGCTCAAAGTGGTGGTCGCTGACCACATCTGTCTGCTGGTGGAGGAAATCCTGAAGATGTGGTGGAGAGAAATCCCCAGAACATATCTATGAGGTTTATATGCACTCTGGTGCAGGTGGGAACGCTCAGGTACCTCCCACTAGGCAGGGAGCTTGATATAGTAGTGTGAATCATTGGACACTTCTAACATAACACAGCTGCCCCTCCCAGCAGCAGTTCAGTCAGTTATGTCCCATCAGCAGAGATAAACACACTTAGGCCACAGGCAAATGTCCTGAATTCCTTGGCACTTCCCCGAGGGGAGGTGGGAGTGCTCCACAACCCAGTGGTCTGTGCAAGGGAGTTTAACTTAGCATGACAAGGGGCACAATCCATCTCCACAGGATCCAGCTCCTATCTCACTCACAGCCCATCATTCACCCTGTGCCTTATCAGATCAGAGGTTTAGCCACTACACACCCAAAAGTTCACCTCCTCCATCTCAACCGAGCACCCTGGGGTTTCAAAAAATGGGGTAATGTTTTGAGTTATTGTCCCTTAACAATTCAGCCTATCTCATGGATTTATACCTTTAGGCAAAGCTGTTGCCAGCTGTTCACAGCTAAGTGGGTCAAGCCTGGTCAAATACATGAATGGAAGAAAAAAACCACAACAGTGTGAACAAATGCTGGCAATTCACTTAGTGGCATATTGTTTTCCCTTCTAATTCACCACTGAACAGTGTGGGCCAGCATGGAGTGTGAGTATGTTAGTTTGTAGCTAACATGTAAAAGTCAAGTCATACGTGTGACTATTCACCTTGTGTATTTCTTTTCCCTAAGAATGGGGGTGAATTCTGGAGTACCAGTCAAGTTTTTATTTAAACCGTTTGTGCTCGGAACACTTCAACATCCTCTTTTGTTTCACTAAGGAATGCCACGTTCCAATTACCCCCTGTGCCACACCACCGTGTTGTGCTGATGTGCACCACAGTATTCAGAGGAGACTGTGTAGTGGGAGGGATTCTCCAATAAAGTGCATCATATGCCTGGACTTTCTGACACGTTAAAGGGTGAAGTTGCTGCTCCTGAGATTATCAAAGTCAGTGCCCATGTTTGCTAAAGCAACGCCTAAAGACCAGGCAAGAGGCTCATGGTTTACTAGGCTCTCGGGAGAGTAGTAGAACTAAATGGGCAGAGGCAATGGAGACAGAGGTGAGATGCAGGAACCAAAGGGAGGTGTGATCAGCAGGGGTCATCTTAGATCCGTGATGTGTCTGGTCACTATTGCAGAGGAGAGAACTGAGTAGCAAGATGGGTAAAACAAAAAAGAGAGAGAGAGAGAGCAGGGAAGAGAAAGCAAGACAGATAGCTGAGATGTACATCAGAACAGGAGGAGCAGACTGGCAGGAAGAGGCTGCTCAGAACAGGCACCCAGCGAGCCAAGGACCCAGTCAGACTGGAGGGCATCCAGACCCAGCTCTGACCACCCAGCATTTCTTAGCAAGCATGCTCAGGCTGTCTACAACATGTGTTGGGTGCTTAAAACCATCCTTAAAACAGAGCAAGGCCATATGAATTGTTTGAACTTCACCTTTGTTAAGAGTTGCAAAATTCCCTGGAAATATTCCTCATCTAGCTTAAGCCAAACAAGCACACTGAGCTATCACATGTAAGAAATGTGCAGCTGAGCTGTCCTTTATGTAAGGGACTCCTGCAAGGAATTGATAACAGATTGCAGCCAGCCAGTAAAAAGTTGCAGCTGCCCAAGGGAGCAGAAGTGGATTTCCCATCTTAATTCATCCCCTCCCTGTGAGAGGAGCAGAAGGGGAGCAGAAACAACCACAGTGGGAAACGAAGGGAAGAGCAGCTTGCACGGGAAGTGGAAGCAGCCATCATCTACAGTAAATGTTCGGGAGAGGTCTGCAGCTTAGTGCCCCTAAATGTTTTCTCCTGCCTAGCAGATGGGTGCAAGTGCAGCTGTGGGAAGCATGCAGACAGCCAGCCTGAGTCCACCTAACCTGTCTTGCTCAAACCTAAGCTTACATGAGATTTGGGCTGATGCTTTGATATGGCTCTGTGCTTTGCAGGGCCATCACTTCCCTGCTTACGAGGAACACCAAGCCAAGGAGATGTTTCTGAGAGAACTGCAGTCTCCATGATCTGGCACATTCCCTTGCTGGGAGGCAAAGCCTGGATCAGGGTCTGGGTCCTCTGACTGGGTGGTATAAAATCATGGAAGGAAGTCGCAGCAGCAGTGGATGTGCAGCTTGACCTCAAGCTTAGCTGGAGTGAGTCTGTCAGGCCTCCAGCTAAAAACCTGATCTGAATAAGCTATTCAATGTCTCTGCTTAGTGTGAGCAGAAAAAGGATGTCATAGTTCAAGGGAAAGAAGAGTTTGTGTCAGTCACATCAGCTGTGGTTATAAAAGTCTTACTAAAGAGCAATCCAAAATTCAATGAACACTCCTTGCTCCTGCCTGTGCTTTTTCAGGGTTCTTTTGAGTTAGTAGCAGAGATGATTTGCTAATCTGCTGTTCCCTTTCCTTAAAGGAGTAACTCTTGGGGGAAAACAGGGGCCAGGAACACATCAAGCAGAAGAGGAAAAGTAACGGGCATGAGACTGAAATAAAAAGAGAAAAAAAAACCCCATTAAATATATGAGAGATCTATTTACTTTGCTTTAAGATGTCACCTTCTTGCATAAATGCTCACTGGCATTTTGCAGGGAGAACTGCAAAGCCCCCTGAAATGCCTCACAGCATTGCTTTGGGATTGACTTCCAGAAAACACAAGGCCAGGCTGACTAGTCAAACAAAAAACATCGTGTTTATTTCTGGGGAATGCTGGCAGCCAAAACATGTTACAAAGGGGAGAGTTTGCAAAACAGTGCCCTTGCCTTTAAACCCATCATATTTCCTGGACAGAAAAAAGTGTTGTTTTGGTTTTTGCGGCTTTTCTTTCTTGTGACAAATTCTCTGCAGACCCTGGCACGCTCCCTGTGGTTTTGCTGCCTGCCTGAGGGCTGTGCTGGCTCAGTGGGTAACATTTCATTCTTTCCTGACCCCCAAGGTGTCAACTCAGTGGCTGCTGTGTCACCCATGGGGCTGCCCTCTGTGATCTCTGGGGTGCTGGGGAAGCTGCAGTGGTTACAACAGGAACCCTCCTTTTAAGATCTACAGCATGTTTGGATACAGGACATGAAGATAGTTACCTTAAAGTCACCTCTAACAAAAAGCAGATTAAGATATTACATAAACAGTTGTAGCTGAAGTACCAAAATAACAACACACTGCAATTATTTCTTACGGAAGCTGCAGGTAAAGAATTACATGGAAAATTTCACTTGCTGATGCTGAGTTTATCTAGAAACTTCTTTCCCTGTCCCAGTATTCATCTGATGACTTCTGGATGTTTTTCTGACACACCTTGCCAAGGAATCTGCCTGCCCTGAGTTTAGAGCTGCATTCATCTGAACTACTGATAGTCCTGAGGGGAGAATGGGGCGGGGGGAGAGGGGGAAGGAGGGGTGCCTTTTAAAATTTTTTAAAATTAATTTCTTTTTTGCAGTCCTTAAAGGAATCTGAGCAGATTAAATAGCATTGTTCTATCCCCTCTCCTCTTCCCTCACCCTGGTCTAAAATGGAAAGCAAAACAAACCTCTAATTACCGAGCTACTTGCCATAGGTTTATATCTTAGCACTTATGCAACGAAAGGTGCATTCTGATGTGAAAAGCAGCTGGAGGTCAGACATAAATGCTCTGGCAGGTCTGTGTGAGGCCAGTGAGCTGACACTGGCGGCACTCCCTGGCTAGTTCATAGCTCCTTATCTCTTTGACTTGGGTGTTGATGCAGTTTAGAATGTCTCAACCTACACATGCATTTTAGGTGAGTAATTTAACATACAGTAATTACTGGAATACTTGATAAAAGCATCCAACCAGCTTCAGTAACCGCAAATTTTTGCTGGCCCTGGGCTGAGACCAGATAGCCTGATAATAAGGTGCTTTGATTAGTAGATGTGGCGTGGATGACTTCCCAAATTTGTCTTCTAGGACTGTTGAGATGTTCATCCTTAGCAATTAGAGAGCATTGCTCTGTGGGTGGATGGAATGTGAGAGGACTGAGAGAGGTTTGCAAGAGAAGAAGCCAAAGGGGGTCAAACAGCAGCATCCAGAGACCCACAGCAGAAAGTGACAGATGCAGAACAAGCATCTGTATTTCACTTCTGTGGGTAAAGCAAGTGTTTCTTGGCTCATTTATGTCAGAGGGATCTGATTTTATCACTCCTCTGAGGGAGGAAGGGAGCACTCTGAGGCTGTGATGCTGGCCCCAAACCTTTGGGTCTGAAGCAAGCAGGTTCCCTGCTCCTCCAGTCTCTTTCCATCTCTCCCTACCATATCCACCCAGCAGGGCAGATAGAAAGGTGGGTACCTTGCAGATGAGAATGTTTTGAGTAGGGTGCTTTGAAGATGAGAGACTTGCCTTCTCCCATGAAATAAGCTCTCCGCTTTTGATCCCAGCCTTTCTCTATGCCAGTTCCTGAAATATCAAATTTCTCCAGGAAACGAAGGCCTAGATTTTTAGGTAAACTTATGTGGTACATCAGTAACCTAGATGATGTTTTCCATGTACAAACACAATTAATATACCCCTTTCTCAATCACAGAGAGCTCTCACACTGTCTCCAGAGGATGCAGTGGTTTGTATCTCCCACTGATAAATTGGAAAGGAAATGCAAATAAAAAGAGGAAGAAAAAAAATCCTGGCTGCTGCTTTCAGCATTTGTCTGGCAACCACCATATTTTATTATTTCAGTGAAAAGAAAATTCCATGCTCTCATGTGGAGGAATCTGCTAACAACAACAAAGGAAATAAAAGAAACCACTGGAATTATCTCATGAAACTATTTCACAAAGCTCTGTTGCTCTGCTGTCCTTCACAAATTGTTATACAGCACAGGGGTTTAGGGTTTAATGCAAACTCTCTTTCACATTTAGCTTTTGTTCTTCTTTTCCTGACCAAGTTTTTGTAGCTGGTTTAATATGAGCTATTATATCTTCCTGCAGACTTCATTTTACATTGTAATTAAAAGACATGCCAATAAAGCCATGGGAGAAGGATTTTATGCAGTAGGAATGAGGTACACACACTGAGAATGATGCTGAAGAGCTAGCAGCATCCATTTCCCAAGGGAGAGGGAGCCGTGAAAGAGGAGCAACTGATCTGGAGAGGGAGATCTAGGTAAATCTGTGTAGAAAAGCAGAGAGAAAAGACTTGAGGGCATCAGGTAGTTGCTATTGGGAGGAGTCTGCAGCAAATGGTGAAGGATCTGGTGTTTGGTGCTGGATGAATAAGAAGAGGCAGCCAAAGCTGTATGCTGTGCTCTTCAGCGTGTCTTGGATCTGGAATCCTGCCAGTGCTTCTGTAACTGTTGCTAGGGAAGCACCAGCAGTCTTTTTCCAAGGGAAGAGGATTAAAATAGCTGTGTATTTTTACTCAGAAAATTCATTCCGGATACACTCTCGTTCTGTCTGCTTCTTGGTTTTTTGTACTACTGGTATTGTGTTGGAAAATAGAAGGTTGTTAGATTGTTGTATTAGGAGCAGTTCCTGCTCCAGCCCCCTCTACATTGTACTGATATATTGCTGTCTTATGTGCTCAACAGGTACCTCTGTCCCAAATTGCTTTCAGTGCTGCACCTCCTCCTCAGATCCTGTACAACCCAGCCCAGCAGATCCTGACATATGCTGGATTCTGTCCTTCTGCAGCAACAATTTCTACATATCCATCCTACCCATTGCCTCTTCAGGTACAGTTCAAAACCTCACCCTTCTCATGCCATCAGAAAAGCATAAGCTGCTTCTCAGTACAAACTTTGCAGAGGTAGGTCTTAGCTGGGTCCCAGCTCCCAGGTTTGTCTCTGGGATGGCTTAGTCTGTTCCTGGTTTTTTGGTCTGTTCTCAGTCTTTCTCTGGTTGTCCTTCGGACTCTTACCTGCTGATGAGGGATCCCAGTGTGGGATTTGGGCTGTGCACACGTAGTTATGAAGGCGAACACAGCCCCCACATTGGGAAAGATAAAGCAGCAACTTGAGCTTTGGGGAAGCTAAAGGAAGCATCTGACAGACACAGGATTTGACAGAAAAATTCACACAACTTAGCCCACCTTACTCTTAATATGGAGATAAGTGTATTAGGACTCATCAGATGGAAAGGAGAGGGAATAAGAAGTCTGTGAAATTGATTGATATGGAGGGAATATTAATAGATATTAATGTAACATTTATCCACACAAAGTTTTGCTTGCCTCAGTAAAGCTACTAAGTGGCAAAACAAGCCAGAAATAGGAAGGGGTTTTATATAGAAGTAAAGGTTCAAATGTCACAAGATGCTGTAGAAGAATATAAATGAGGGGTTAGGAATTCAGGTATCACTTGCAGCCTGACAAGTCCCCAAATGGCTGCCAGCCACAGGAACCAACAGGGGCTCATCAGAAGATGGATTTCTTTTGGCATCCTACAAGCATCTGCCATGGGCCCCCACTGGTACACCACAGGTACAGAGCAGCTCTGGCTGATGGCAGAGGTTGGTGAGCCTTACCAGACCAGAGGCAGCTGGCCTGAAGGCAGGAGGGAAAGCTGCCAGAGGTGCAGCTTCCAGCCCTTGTCAGAGGGGATACAGCATGAGCTGAGTCAGCACTGCTTCTCCTCCTTGAGAAGACTGAGATGCAAGTCATGCTCCAAGCCTGTGTTGTGCCCAGTCAGAGCTGGCCTGGAAAATACAAAAAGTGTAGCTAAGGACAGTGTTTCCTTATTTTTTCTCCCCTCCAGAGTGAGGTGATGAACAGAGGGTGAGCTGGTAAATGAGTGTACTGAGACCCTGTAGAAATTGTAGAGCTTTTAGATCTATTCAAGCACAGTAAGACTGCTTTGTTCCATCCAATGGCTTGTTACACTTTGGCTGAGTACTGCTAGGCCAGTGGGTACCACAAGTTTTGCAATACTTCTTAATTGAGAGTACAGCACGTTTAACATGGACTAACAGAGGATTAGCTCCCCACAGCCTCCTGGGCTACATCTGTTCAAGGCCAGAACATCCCAGTACCAGGCACCAGTACTGGGACATGGTGATCACCCCCCACCCAGTGAATGGTTTGCATGGTCCCCAGACCACCTAGCAGCCTCCCAACAACCCTTCTGAAGGGGTCAGAAGATGGCAAGGGCAATGGACCATTCCCAGTAGGAGCATGAACATAGACAGTCCCACTGGCTTGATGGTCAGAGTTCAGCTGCAGAGATGTCAGATGTTCTGTGCCAGATGGTTTCAGCTACAGAACAGTCATATTTATTAATATAAATGGGGCCAGGCACTTTTGAAGACTGCAGGTTGAGAGAGGCAAAAAAACCCCCACCTCTTTTTGTTTGCTTTTAGCTGCAAAGCTGTGCTGTTCTGTGGAGTTCAGTTAGCTCATAGCCAAGAGTAGAGAGAGAAGGGAATAGAAACACATGAAATTAAGTTGAAAAGATTCATGTAAGTAGTCATGAGGATCCATTGTGACTGTTCAGTCCTGCGTGCACTGAGAAACAGAAATACATCGCATTTATTCCAAATTCTTATCTGCATTCCAAAACAAACACAATTATTTCCCTAGATTTCTGCTTCTTCAAAAAAGTGTGTTCACTTATCTTCCTTCCCCTTCATAACATTCAGAGGCAGACACCACTACTTGTCTCCAGGCCAGGAGAGGTTAGTAAGAAACACTGGGATCCAAAAAGGAAAACATAACCCTATTCTTAGGAAAAAAAATAAAAGCAAGCCACCTCCCTGTATGTATGAACTCATTATGTTGAAGTTTGGAGAGAAGTAATTTATGCATCATTATATGAAAGACATTAATTCAAAGGTACAAATGGTGAATGATGGAAGCAGGAATGATTAGGAACAGCTAGAAGCTTAACTGCCATCTGCTTCCATTGCTTGAGAGCTGTGGGCTGAATCCTTGGGGCTAGAGGCCTGAGGTCTCCATGTTCCATCTAAGTGCTTCAAGCTGCTGGATTCAGACCTTCACAAGCCCTGCTCAGATGTCTAGTCTGATGTCTGGGATTCATCTGACTGCACACAAGGGCTGTTGGCATGTAGGGATCTAGTACTGCCTGATAATGAGATCAATAGCCACCTGTCCCCTGCTGCTACTCTGAGAGGGTCCAGGTTCAGGTCCCCTTGTCCCTAGTCACATCTGTGTGGACATCTGGGATATCCCATGGCCTCCAAAAAGGGCTGGACACTTAAAAGTGAGAAACTGAATTCAGTTTTAGCTGTCCACATAGTAGGAGACCCTGCCTGAGGTGGTCTACCCTTTAGAGTCCCCAGTGGATTATCTCAGGCTAAAGGTATATGACATTCATTCCTGGTTCTCTGCTGAATCCAGTATATCACTGAATAAATGCTTGCCAGAGAGGCAAAGTCTATAAAAGAAATCAGCCAAATGCCAAAAAGAAAGGATGATAGCAGGAATGCATTTTGAAAGGATGTAACCAGCATTTCTTTTATTTATTGTGACATGCATCAACAAAATAATACACCCCTTAGTAGTACAGTTCAGCCACAGTTAATCTTGGTAACAGGCCTGCCAGCTGGGCAGGAAACAGTCCTGATTAGCTGGGCAGGGACCAGTGGTGATGACAGCAGTTATGGGTTGTGCCAGTTATTCCTGCTAGAGAAGAACTCACTGGAGAAGCAATTCCAGGCAAACAGATGGAAGCAGTGGTTGCAGTTTGAGAGGGGAGGGAAGCAACAACTCCAAAATAAATAAAAACCCAAGCCAACCCAAACCCACAACAACTAGGTTTGGAGCTGATGTTTCTAGCAGGTTTGTCAGTATACCTGCACTGCCTCAGAGAGTTAAAGGGCATAAATCAGCCTTCCTGTTGGGATGTCCCCATTCTCACTCACTAAGTCACCCTGTGGTACAAATGCAGGACAACATTCTCCTTGCCAGGAGGGTTTGTCCCAGGGCAGCAGCCCCTGCTCACATGGAGCCCCATGGAAGAGGTGAACACCTTGGCATGGGGTTTGCCAGCCCTGGACAGCTCTGAGATGCCATTGTCCAAGGGCCAGCCCTGATCCTGGCCTTCTAGATTATGGCTTTTAATTTTTTTAGCAGCAGGAAACATCACTTTCTTGCCCAGATTTTTAATTTCTCTTGAGAAAAATCCATTATTACTTTATATTGTTTTTAAATTCCAGGCACTTTAAGTTCACTGAAAGTCTGAATCTGAGGGGAGCTGAGCCCAAGTCTTCAGCTGAAGTCTATAGACAAGCATGGATTAGTATATGAGGGGAAGAGTGAAATCCTGACCCTCTTGAAATAAGTGAAAAAACTTGGTTTGAAGCAGTAGTAGGATTTTATCCTGAATATTATTCCCTACATGCATTCTTTTGTTTTAATGAACCCTGCTTGTTCCTGAACATGTGTTATTTCCTAAGTTCTATTTATATTTTGTGCCTTTTTCAGCCAAAGCCCCATCATAACTGAGACAGCCAAAGAAGGAGACACATGCCTACCTGTAAAATTTTCTCTTAAGAGGGATCTTCATTTGGCAAATGAATAAGACCTTGCATTATGCAAGTATTATAACTGAGATTAATTACATCTGAGGTAATTTAAATTTCACAGTAATGCCTGGAAACGAGCAGCTACACATAGCCTAATCAGCCAGTGAGGTGCTGTGCCTCACCCAGGAAGCCAAGCATCTTTTCCTGCAGAAATTCCTGTTCTGCTCTACTGCCTAGCTGTCTGCGCAATATCTATTAAAAATGACTTGGGTTACAGATGGAATCTGTCTTGTTTCACTAGACACCATCATTGCTACACTTAAGCAGGTGCTTTAGAACTAAAGTTAATGCTGTGTTGCAGTGCATGAGAAATTTAATCATGGGGCTTATTATGTAACACATGGCAAACAACACAAAACTGCCATGGGGTTGTAATCCTTTACTGAAGAAGGTATTTTTCTTTGTCTGAAACAGCCTGCCAGCAATTTTCCAGGAACATCATCTACTGACATTTCTTTATCGGAAGAAACTCAGCCTCCATCTCAGTCCAGCTCCAGCTATGGTCTTCCCCCAAATGCTCCAGCCCTCTATACACCAACTTACTGCTTGCCTGGAGAAAAGCCTCCACCATATGCACCATAGAACAAAGAATTTATTTTAGTAGCTCGTAGGCTTTTATTTTGTTTTAAAGAAACTTCTGGAAACTGTGCTGTGCAGGCACTAGATTTCCCAAAGGAACCCAGCACAGAGTGTGTTACTGCCACTCCACTTTTAGCCACATCTCCCTGTGAGCAGGATAGAGCCCTGGAGCTGTAAGGGCAGGCACGTCACCACTCAGTTTGCCTGCAGTCAGATGTAGTGGAACTTTCTGGCTACCGTAAGCACGAGATGTTTCCCTCTCAGTCCACTGCAGAATAGACTTTCTTCAAGATGAAAAATGAAGAAAACACTCTGGATACGTGTTCTGCTTTCATAAACCAGTACTGAGGGGTTTTAGCCTGTGTTGTCTGAGTGGGTAGCTGGGAGCTCTCAGAGTCAATAATTTTGGGTAGCAAAAGTTTGTTTGCTTGTAGTGTTTAATAACTCTTCTGGTGAAAGTGTTGTACCAATAAAGTGTAGCAATTATTTTACAATAAAGTTGACTGTGTATATTTATACTATACCTAGGGCTGTTTATATTTGGAAGGACAAGAAAACAAAAGAATAGAGGAAGAAGTACCATACCAAATAGTTTCCCTTTTCAAGTTTCAGCTAGAAAGGCTAATTCTTTGGGGACTGTTTTAGCTGAACTTTGTGCCAGTCTAGTCTGCATAGTAAAATGTCACACTAATGCACTAAAAATATCATTTCCAGATGTGTATTTTAGGCTACACTTTAGAGTTCAAATTAATTCCTTTCTAGTCCAAAGAACACCACAACCAAAACCATTTTAGGTTAAATGCCTCTTATTTATTTTTAAATTAATCCAAGACCTGATGCAGGCATTTTACAATGGCTGAAACAGAGTGAATGAAGAGGCCTAATTTATTTATTTATTTTCTCCAAAGGCTAAGCAACAATAGCTTTGGCAGTGCTGTTGAGAGGAAAAAAGCCATGTCTCTGTTGTTTGCACTCTGCCACCTCACTGTGGACCACATTAGCTGGGATTCCTTTTGGCACACACCTGCCCTATTTTGGGACAGGAGTACTTACAACCAGCATGAAAACCCATCAAAATGCTGCATCCCTGCATTTTGCTCCTGCAGGAAGGGTGTTGGTGCTGCTTGCCCCAACAAGACAGCAATGAGGCTCTAGAAATTTCCTGAAATATCAAGGAGTAAAACAGGGAATGGAAGGTATTTCCCATTAACATTTTAAGCAACTGCTCTGTATTATGAAGATATTGAAAAATCTCTATAAACAAGACCAGCTTACTTGACAGTTCCCTTTGAAAGGAAGTGACACCATCAGACCTGCTTAAAATGGAACAAAGAATGCTTATCCTTTTACATAATACTTTGCAACTTCCAAGAAATATCTGTTAATTCATGTGTTTTGCCTCTGTATAAAAAGCAGATTCAGTACTAATACACATAAGAAGACAGATTAATTTATATAGCCCATAAAAGCCGCCTTTTGTTCAATTAAGGTTTTTCTAAGATGCAGTTTTAGGCCAGTTATCAGTGATTGAGGTGCGTTGTGTGTACTGTTGACAAGGTGAGTTGTATGAACGTGGCTGAGAGAGGCAGATGTCAGAGAAGAGACCACTGGTTTTGTTTTGAACATTCATTTAATGCATTCAAAATGCTTAGTTCCTGTGCAAATACATGCTGTGAAAAGCACAGTCACTCTGAGTATGAAATAAATGAAGCTACACATTTACTTCTCTTTACTTGATATGAATACTATCAGGGGAAACACCTGGGGTCATTTTAAGGGCTCAAAGTCCAGAACAGACTTGATCTCTTTGGGTTGAGCACTTAGACTAACTGAACAAAGATGAAACCAATGTTTCTCTTGGGTTGAAGCAAGTGACTGAGAAGAAGTGAAGCAATGCTTGTGGCAGCTACCTCTTCCTCTAAACCTTTTTCTCAGTATGGTACTGCTGTAGGGTATTAAAATAATTCACCTTTACACAAAAGACCCCCTTTCCCTTCTTCATTCTCCAGACTGAGAAATCCTGAGTTTCCCTTCTAAACCATATTTTGAGTGGGTGCATTGTAGTCTATGCAAAATAGTTTCACGTACATGCACACATATGCAAAGTCCAGGACCAATTTCTGCTCTGAATTAGAAAATTAAATGCTCTGGTACATGTGACATTTAATATGGAACTGCATAGTACCATAATGTACCACAAGATTCACATTTCCAGGACCCAAAATAATTCTGGCCTCATAAATGGTGTCACTTACATTAACACAAAAGTCAGACATATTTGTGATTCATTTATGCCACATAAATGTGGTAGTTTTTTGGGAACTACCACAGAGATTTTACAAAAATACCAGACATAAAACTATTTTGCTAGCATACTTCATTTGAAAAGAACAAAGTAAAACAGGGCTTGTTTCATCTTCTTGTTTTAAAAATAGGTGTCTTCCGAGTCTGTATGTTTTTTCAGTGGAATTGCTCCAAGTTAAAAAGATGGGAGATTGTTGTGGCTGAAGCCCAGCCAGCAGCTCAGCCCCAGGCAGCCACTTATTCACTTTCCCTCACTGGGACTGGGGAGAGAATCAGAGGGGTAAAAATGAGAAAACTCTTGGGTTGAGATAGAGACAGTTTAACAGGCAAAGCAACAGCCACACACATCAGCAAAGCAGAACAAGGAATTCATCCACACTTCCTGTGAGCAGGCAGGTGTTCAACCATCTCCAGGAAAGCTGGGCAACATCATGTGAAACTGTGACTTGGGAAGACAAAAGATCAGCACTGTGAATGTCCCTCCCTTTCCTCTTTTTTCCCCCTGCTTTATGTGCTGATCATGAGGCCATATGGTGTGGAATATACTTCTGGTCACTTGGGATCAGCTGTCCCACCTGTGTCCCCTCCCAGCTCCTTGTGCACGTCCAATCCTCTCACTGGTGGGTGGGGTGAGAAACAGAAAAGGTCTTGACACTCTGCAAGCCCTGCTCAGCAATGGCTAAAACATCCCAGAGTTATCACCATTGTTTCCAGCACAAACCCAAACCACAGCCCCATCCTGGCCACTGTGAAGAATATTAACCAAAACAAGCACGGAGCTGTATTTCGGTAAAGGATTAAAATAACCATGAAAAAGATACAGAAAATAAAACCCTGCAGTGTGGACATTCTATTAAACAGAATATCTTCAGGATTTCCAGTTCTTACTGAAGATACTAATCTAATCTTTCTTGGGTACTCCATCAAACCACAAATTGGTCCAGAGTTGTTAGCTGTAACATAAAGCATTTCTAGGAACAATACGGTTTTCCTTGCTCAACTAAAACAAAAGCAAAATCATAGAACTACTCCCGGATTTTCCTATCCATGCAATGTCCACCAGGAAGGTATTACTGTCTAGTGGGAAATTTCCTTTTAAATTTGTGTCTGGTCAGACCTGACAATAGGTCTTTCTCCAAGTATAAATGAGTAGGTTGGTTGAAGGTGATGAAGTTCTGTTCTTTTATGCTCAACTGCATTGCTGCTGACTGGTTTGCTCATGATAAGAAGCTATGATGCCTTGTGTAATGGCTAATGGAGTACCTTCCTCTTGTCTGCTAAATAAAGCAGGGATCCTTGCCAGAAGATGTGCTTGGAATAGTCTTTCCCTTCTTTAATCTTTTCCTCTGGGACAGTTGTATCTTCACAGTTTGGTCACAGATGTTGCCACACATGTGGATTGCATTAGAAGACTAATGTGTCATCTCCTTATCTGCTTAGGGAAAACATAACATGACTGGCCAAGAATAATTTATAAAAGACCTTGTAGAATTAGAGGTTTTTCATGTTAATCCTCTGAAGGATGGTGTAACCTTAGCCACTCAGTACTTGGATTTTGCACCCCAGCGTATTATATTATATAATACCAATATAATACCAATATTACTCAGTTTATTAATTTGATGCAAGACAAGGACAAAATAAAACAAGACTTAAGTGACTCAAGGCAGACTAGGCAAAGCCCATCCCAAGTTCAGAAGGATAGCTGAAAAGCTGAACACACTTTATGGCTCTAAAACCTCTCCTGCATAAACCCCTACAGATATTCTCACCTCATGCAGTTCAGCCTGGCTAACACTCACAGCTCAAGCCTCTCTGCTCCCACTAGGCTCACAGTGAATGAGCCAACTGAAAAATGCAGCAGCAAAAATATGTCATCACCAGATAATATTCCCCAATTCTCAACACCTCATCATCATTTGCTCCAGCAGCTATTGACATAAAAGCCATATGGCTTTCAACTTATTGAGTCTTTTCTTCTAAATATTTCCTGCTGACCCAACTTTGTTTTCCATTTTCTGTTGACCAAGAGTTTTTCTAAAGGTCAGAACCAAGTCCTCTTTCTGTGGTACCAGAAAGAGAAATTCTAGCAATAAGAACAGCAGCTACCATTTGCTCTGCAGCTGAGAAGATCTGAAGTACTGAGGTAAGCACATAAACCCCCCACCTCCAAAAAATAAAAAAATCCAAACCAAAAAAGCAGCCCTCCTCCCCCCTCCCCCCCCACAGTGTAACCTCCAGATCAGGCACAGTCTGAGTCATTGTCTCCCAATACCAGAATACAGAATAATCTCAGTACAGGTAAATTAAAAACTTGTATGTAAATATTTTATTCTCTTGTATTTTGCAAATTAGAAAGCAGTGTTTGGTAATAAAAAATAATACAGAATTATTATTTTTCTTCCAGTCCACACTCATATATTACCAGGTTTCCCACATTACAGATGAAACTGTCTCTAACAGTCTAAAGATAGCATTCACTTCCAGTATATTCTGTACTTTTGACTTATTTAATATTAGTCTTCTGAACTATTTACAAATATATTACAACCTTTAAACCTCAAAGCAAAGAGCATTTCAATAATCAATCTGACATAAGGATCAGTAGCTTCTACATAACTTCAGTGTTTAAGAGAAACTATACACGCAGTGCGGTAGATCTGAATAATTTATATCTTTTAAAAAAAGAAAAGCACTGAAAGTTTCTGAGTATAAAACTTTCGCATTGCAGTGGTACCTACTGACCCTCCTGGACTGGAGGACAGGAATGTGAGGTGATGTCACTGTGCTTGTAGAGAGCCTCATCTAAGTCCAGTGCCATGTTGTCCAGCTTGAGGGTCATGCAGCCGTGGTAGGACGCGGTGACTGGAGTGGAAGTGACAGGAACGTCTGTCGGAAAGGGGAGATAAATATCTCTGACAGCTGCTTTTAAATAAATATCTGCCCTACCTAGGCTCAGGTGGCTATCACTTCACTGAATTCAAGCTCACCTCTTTCCATGCTGGGGTTTTTACCTCCCCCCGTCCCTCTCACCATAAGGCAAGAGCACAATCCCAGACGTGAGGAAAACACCATCTGTTCTGGTACACAAAAGCCCTTCTCCCAGGCTGAACCTTTCCTCAGCTGCTCTGTGTCTCTGCAAGGCCTCCAGAGCTGATGAAACCAAGAAACCTTGTGCTGCCCAGCAGCAAGGCTTCACTGCAGTGGCATAATGTGTTCACACTTCTTCCCTCCCCCATGTTTTCCCTGTCTCCATCTCTGAACCCTCTCCTTTCTCATTGGTGGAGATGTGAGACCTTCCCCTAAAGTTCTTTCTCTTCAAAACAGCTTCCAAAAGATTACAGGAAGAATTATATAACAGGAAGGCACTTCCCATATGCAGCCTCTACCTTTTGCTGGACTCATCTTCAGCACACTTTTACTGTGTATGGGCACAGGAAAGTTGCTGACCTTCATCAGAAAGCTTCTGGAATGCATCAGTTGAATGGGTCAGACTAATGAGACTAATTTTTACTGTGGAGATCCACTGGTGACATTCTTTTAATCAGTTTACCAGAGGCAGAAAACAGATGGCAAGGAAGAAGACACTAAGTACAATCCAATAGACTAGAGGAAATTAGTCAGTCTTAGAAGTCTAAACTTCTGTAACATCATATACACACTGATCGTAAACAAACAAAAAACCCCACACAGTAACATAACAACAAGAAAATCTACATGAGCTCTGTCCTCTACCTTTCCCCAAAGGTCATTAGTTTATTTACAACCCAAAGCTGAGCCAATCAAACTGGTTGTACAATGGAAAATAATGAATGTCTCAAAGAATATTTAACTTCACAGTGATTCAGGTAGCTAAATAAATCCCTTATCTTTAGATCGAAGCAAGGACAACTTGCACAGTAGGTTGTCCTGTTGACCCAAGATTATATGAAATTTAAAGTGTTCTGCCTGGACATATGCAGGGCTGATGTGATCAGACACAGCTCAGACAGTATCTAGGACTAAGTGGGAGAGAGAAAATTTGTGGGAGATCTGCAAGCCACAAAGAAATACTATAAATCTTCTCAGCTTCCTAGGTGAGAAGTACCATTGCTGGGTAGCTGCTTTAACTAATGATGTTACCTATTTCCCACTGCCCCCCATTTACCAAAGTTTATCTGCAAAGGAATGCAGCATCTCTGTTGTAATACCTCACATAAATGTAGACTAAATTTTGAGTCAGAAGGAGTTGAAGCTTAGCAGCTTGAAGATTCGTCTAAGGAGTCAAGCAGATTGCTGTTACATGTGCCACAGGGCTGATTGAAAGACAGTGTGGGCTTTCAGATGGATTCATAAGAGATTTAAAAAAAAAAATTTGTTTCTTTTTGTTATAGTTATAAATCACATGAAATATTTCATTTTCTGTTACGACTAGAAATGGATCTGTCTGAAATGTGGTCATGTAAAGATTTGGAAGCCTAGTTTAAAGGGTCCTTCACCTGGTGGAATGTGTATTTTCTGAAAAAAACACCTATGCATTACATAAATTACATAATTTTGGATTTACCAGAACTGAAAAGCCTATAGAAAATGTAATAAATGCCTAAATGTTCCCTCTTATCTTTTAAAACTCTAAATAGTATTTCTTCTGTATCTGCAAGATTAGCTGTGCTTAGGATCAGACATATTACATATTTGGACCCAGAATTCTTTTTTTATTGGTGGCAAATGGAATAAAGACGTGAAGTTTGACCACTATACTGTTTTTTCCACAGGGTATGGAAGCACGGAAAAACCAAAAACTACGTAATGTTTTCAAAATCTGAATGAGCCAAACTGACTTAGATATGACCATTTGGTATTGTTACTTAACCCAGAGTAATTAATCCAACTGAAGTGCTGAAATGTTTATTTGCTTGGTAAATGACAGGGTTTCTCGTGCAAGAGCTGGGTTCTTCTCAACGGCAAAAGCAGAGTGCTGGCAGAAATTCCTGTTGCTAAGCACAACAGATCAAAGAGGGGATAGTAGCTAAACCTTCAGCAGCCAGCTGAGTCTGAGCTGCCACAGCCATGGTTTCTCACACTGACTTCTGGCAAATCAAAAATGGTGCTGCACCCAGAACAGGTAATCTAAACAAACCACAGAGAACTTGGGGCAGTGACAGAGTGGGATGATCTTCCGAGCTGTGGATGTCTCTGCTGTGCATCTGAGAGCTACTTAAAAGAAAGCAGGCAATCTCTCAATGGTCAGCTTGGACAATTCAATCTGAGGTTGGAAAATGCCACCTTTGGGATTTCAGCCTGGTTCCTGCCAAGGTGTGAACGCCCCAGAGTACGTGGCCTCATCCTTTCAGGTGGGACTGGGAGCCATTTGCATCATCAGCACAAATCCTCTGTGAACTCTTGCTCATAGTGAGGACAGCTGCACCAGTGTCCTAGTACATGTGGCACCTCAGCCACCCTGTTCCAGCCTGACTGCTTCAGCACCTACCAAGACATCTGTGCCTCTCCCTTGCTTGGGCAAGTAAGGGCAAGATTCTGCTTAGCTCCTGGCATCATCTGCATCAGAGACATAAGTGTTTCCTTAACAGCATTCCTCAGCAGAAGGGACTGATAAACCTGTTCAGGCAGAACAAGAAACAAACTCCCAAACTTGGCCAAAATTAACGATTTAGATAAAAGCTTGATCTTACAGTTCAGAAGAGAGGAGCAAACTGACCTACGAGAAGAAACCCTGTTGTTGCTGAAAAGCCAGAGAAACTACAAATGGTGTTAACCCCTTGGTTGTGCCCTACATGCCCTCTGCTGGGAGGCAGTCAGTGAAATGTGTCGTGCTGTGATCAGTTCAAAGAGACCATCAACCAGGGAGAGTCACCAGACTGGGCTTCCCAAGGTTCAGGCAAAACAACTTGAGGCCCTAGTACTCCCCTCAAGGAGTGCTCCCATGGGTTCATTACACTAATGAAGCACTGCAGGCACCTGCAGTCCAGCTCCTATGGATTTTACTAGGTTTAAGATAATAATCAAGCTTAGAGCTATCCTTCAGATTAAATCATTCCTATTGTTGAACAAGCAAAACCTCCTCTTTCTATTTTGGCCACCAGCTGCCCTCAGAAGGACACAATCATTCAAGGAAAGTGCAATCTCAGATCCTTTATTTGCCTGCATTGCAGACAAAGCCTGCTCAAGCAGAAACAGAGGAGTCTCACAGCTTGAACAGAAACAGTTTTCCTGACTCCCACCTCAGCAAGGCAAGTTTGAAGTCTATGGTCTGTGGTACAAAATTGGAGGCTCACCTGGCAATCCTCCCACGTATGTCTTCGTTGACTGCAAAGAGCTCTCCAAGATGGACAGACTGTCCTCCAGCTCAGACATGCTTAGTTCAGTCTCTCCTGCTACCCCATCTACCCTCAGGGATAAGTGATCTTTCTTCAGGAAGACATCTACAGAGTGTTCCTTCTTATCACAGAGATTTATTGCCAGTCTGCACACAACTGTATTCTCCAAGGCCACAATGATAAACTGAACAGCAGGGGAAAGAAAGAAAGAAAAACAGGCAGTGAGCAGAAAAATACCTAGCCACACCTACCCAATATGGCCTTTACTACAAATATTTTGCAGAGTCTCCAGAGAATTAGGCTTATTACTATTGCTGGTTGTGTTCTGAGCACATTTGCATTGATGAAAAACCAATGAACCAGTGGGAATAATTCTTGAAACCATGTTTTCTCAGAGTTTTCTTAGTTGGTCTTGCAGAAGTCATTATATTGCACTGGAACCAAACTGACTGGAGCTGCTGAACTATAAATGAATATTGGCTCATGGGATTTAGTGAAATCCTTCCTGGTTTACCCTTCTGTAATGCCAGAATCTAGCCCTTTATTATGAATACCATTAAGCAGTGGCTTCAACACTCCACTGTAACTGGCCTTTCCCAGCACCTTTCCCACACCTAAAGCCTGTCTCTTGGCTGCTTTGGGACAGTTACTGATAAGTGAGAATGGAAATCCCTGGTTTATGGCACTAACGAGTTTTTGTTCCAGAAAAAAAAAAACTATGCCTGCATTCAAGAGAGCAGTTTTACCTAGGCCACATTTGCAAAGAGCTCCCAATTAGCGTCTCACACACACCTGTAAGAGGCAGAACTTTGGTGGCAGGCAAGCACTGTTGTTTCAGACCATGCTCTGAACGGGTGGGACAAACAATGAGGCAGGCAGCAAACCTGACAACTGTTTTTGAAAATGACTTCCAGTTACCAGGAAACAGCAAAGAAACTTCTCTACAAAAACACTTGTTTATACCTGTTGCTTCAGTTTCTTTGTGGAGTGATAGTCAATCAGAGATAGTGATAAAGGGACAGATGCCTCCTCTGTAACTAGGGCAAACAGCACACCAGTATCTGTTGCTGGTCGAATTACAGCGTTTACTTCAATTTCCCAATTTGTCTTGGTTTCATTTCCAGAGGAAGGTTTCACTGCAGAAAAAGAAATCCATAGGACAATGTGTCAAATGGGTAGACTTGTTCAATTTCTCCCTGGAGAAGAGCATAGGCAGATGAGCATCTGGAGGGACAGCCACATTTTTTTTATTAAAAAAAAAATCATTCCAAAGCACCTGAACGTTAAATTGGACAAGAAAATGGCGTCAATTTCCTCTTGTTACCTTATGCATTCTGCTGCTTTTCAGAATGACAAAGGATAACATCAAGCTTTTTTATCACAAAGAGTTAGTCAAATTCCCATGGCTGCCAATCTGACACATTCAAAGAACTGCTGCAAGATAGGCCAATCAAAAACCAACTTTTGAACCAGTCTGCCCAAATATCATTAAGAAATATAAGTTGAAATTTGACATGCAGGAAACATTTCTGTGAATGCTCAAAAATTATATAAGCATACTACACTCATCACCTACTCAAACTCTTCCCAATCACTGATCTCTCAGAAGTGTGGCATGTTTTATTTCACCTGTTGAACCCTGAATTAAACTTTCTGGTATCTTCTTATTGCCTCAATGCCCTTGTAATTTAACAGGCAATGCAAGCTGCAAAGAAAATTTCCAGATCCTGCTCCTGAAACCCTGAAACCTCCCTTCACAGGAGTATTAGCTCTGCTAGTTCACAACATCGCGAAATACAGTAATCCATTCTTTATAAAGCTTACCCCTGCAGAGCAAAAAACAAAAAAAAAGCAGGTGCTGAGGCCTTGGCTGGGTCCTGTCATCTGCACTTCACCTGCACTTTAGGTGCTACCTTGCCTTTACTTTGCAACTTTTGAATCCATGTGCTAAGTAATATGACAGACACTTGGTACTTCCTAATTTACAATGGCACAGCAGAAAAATCCACATAACACTGAACAGATGGCTCCTGCAGAGCAGGACTTACACACTGAAATAGATGCTCAGCAGTTGTGTGGATTCAGAAATACTGATAGTTGATTACACAGATAAGCAAACACAATAATCTAGAACAATAAAAGGTGCCTTTCTGAGTGCTACATTAGTATGGACAAGTTTGCTTTGAAATTTACCATTATTAGGCTTCTATCAGAGATATGCTTAGTGCATTTGTCCCAAGTGTAAGTAATGACACTGCACAATTAAAAGTGAATCCAAGACAATAGAAAATACTAATTTTTCTATCTATCATAAACTCAAGATACAGCAGTATGGCTTGTGGGTCTCCCCGTTGAGCAGAAAACAATGGTGAGGACTGGAAGCACCTAAGCTGCTTACAGAGACACATAAAGCCTCTAAGGCTGAGGATGAGCTGGAGCCAGTTTGGGTGTGAAATGTATTACTGGAGCTACACAGAAAGAACCTAATCCATGCTGGGCATATTTGCTCCAGATATCATACATATGCCTTCCTTCAGTATGAACCACAAGTTTAGTCTTTTCTGCTTCAATCAATAATGAGTCTGGCATACATCTAAGTTTTACACAGTTTATCAACCAGATATGGTTAATGGCAGAACAGCAGGTCCCAAAAACCCCCAGCCTACTTACTGTGAGTAAGATTAAACACAGCAAAACCTCGGCCAGGATAGAAAGACCCTCGTCCTGCTACAGCAAAGCACTGCATCTTTTCATTCATCTTTATGGTCTCTTGGATAGAGGTGTCCTCCCCATTCAGCCAGTTCCATGCCCGCATGCAACCATCCAGCCGAGGGTTTATCTAGGAAGATAAAGCAGTATCTTACGCTTCAAACTATTGTTCAGTGAAGAGGAATTGTGTGCAAAGAAATAATACAACTGGGCTATATTATAGTACTAAACAGTAGAAACTGTGTTGACATGTTATGCACATGCAAACCTATAGGCAGCAACCCCAAGCAAGTGAGTGGTCAGTATTCCCCAGGAAACTCCCCTGAGCTCAGTTTGTCTCCACAGGCCAGAAGGGCACTAGCTACTGCAGGTGCTGATTTGCTTGTATTGATTCTGTAAGCTCCTTTTTGTGTTGCCCATCATTAGTACAAGCTCCTCAATTCTGCATTGCAAATGCTGGAGGCTAACTTGAGGCTGAAAGTCCAAATCCTTTCTGTCATTGCAAACAGCCTGCATGACACACAAGACAGACATTGGAGCTGATCACAGGATAAGTTTTTGGGTCCTGGCTCAAGGAGGGGCACCTGCACCACAAGACCAGCACACCACTCTGTACACACCTTATTCCTCCCAGTTTCTAGTTAGCCTATCCTGTACCAAACGTCAGCATTAAAATGTGAGTCAGTGTGTAAAGAGAAGCCTCTTGCAAAGTCTCTAAATCAGCACTCCTACTCACAATTACCTGACCTGAAGGAGAGAGAAAATTAAGTGTCTGAGCCAGGATAAAAACCTGAGGAGTTTCTGGCTCTCCAGCCTACATATTGACTACACTCTGAGCCTTCTGTTTCCAACATGCAGTGGCCCTGAATGACTTCTTGTGAGGCACAGGAGCTGCGAGGCTCAGCTGTTGGACACCCAGTCACAGAGCCACAAACTTGCCACCTCATTTAGGAATAAAGAGACACAACTTTGGGTTTCAAGGTGTCAACTCTGCTTCTGGTCAACATTCAAACCAGTCTGAGCAGCAGCTATTCCAGAAATACAGTAATCCTCCAGTCTCACCCAAAAAGTGCCTTAACTTCTATTCATATACTGTATCTACTTCAATTAGGAGGAAATAAAGAAAAATAAGCTTCTGTTTTTCCTTAGGTCTCACTAAACTGAAACAGAAAACACAAGCAGCAAATTGTGGTGTGTCATACCTAAAGCACAAATTTGGTCACAACACAAAAAGTGCCCCTGACATTGGTTCCAGACTTAGCAGGCACGGTGGAACCCTCACACAGCAATGTGCCCACTGACCCCATCCCCAGGCCACCCACACTCCTCAAGCCAGCATGACCACTGTGAATTTTGTCCTGTGCTCCAGTTTTGCTGTGCCCTAACTCTGCAGGTGGGATACATCTCACTCAAACATACCAATCAAAAAATCTGGAGTCTCAGCTTTGCTACTGGCTTAGGCTCCTGCTATAGTCAATGGACAGAAAGGTGTACCCAGGAGGTGTGAATTCCACCTGTTTCAGGGCAGGCTGAACTGCTCTCAGGAAAGACCTACATTACCCCAAGAGAAGATGAAATCAAGCCCTTCAGGCATGCAAAGGAACACAAGTGATCATGCTATACTTACTGGTAGAATAAGGTCCTTTGTTTTGAAAGGAATGCCTCCTACTGTCAAATTCAGCTGATACACTCCCTTGTCTAGAGTAAACAGGTCCCCTGAGACAGCTATTTTCATAACTGCATCCTTGTTGACCTTTATAATCAAATTTCTTTCAAGTTCCTCAACAGAGATCTGAAAAAGTAAAATTCCAAATTGAATAATTCAGTATGAAAAAAACTTAGTGTCTGCAGCCTCAGCTACAGGACAGACCCCAGTGAAACCCCAAAGACAAATAAATTTTCAGTCCCCAAGCCTCTTTGTTTACCTTTCAAGTTACATTCCACCTTGGTACGTAAATCTACTCTAGAAAGCAGTCTGTGGTTACCCTTACAGGTGAAGACAGTACAGCTACTTCAAAACAGCTATAGAAAAATGTGAGTGGATTAAATACATGACTTTTGTAGGTTGCTTTCTGCAAAATGTAAATGCCATAATGAGCTATTAATGAGAAACTTCCTATTGTAATTTCATGTGAGAGGAAAAGCTGGAAAGACAAACAAGTTGTCTTTTTTTTGGATAAGTGGAAAATAATGCAGAAGCCTCCCAGACCCAATCTTTGAATACTGAATTTTTGAGAGGGTAATAGGCAGTACATTTTCTCTCAAAAAGGCATCTGCAAGTTTTTCCTCCATGTCTCTGAAAGAGACACTTCTAGGAAGATTCTATTACCCCTGAAATAAATAAAAAAAATCATCATTTTGATTATGACCAGGCTGCACAGAGAAGCACTATAAAGCTTCTGTGGAGTGAGAGAAGGTGAAACCCAAAGCTGAAGCACCAGAATGCTGAACAGCAGCCAAGATTCTGCTGCCTTGGGACATGGGTCTTGCTGCCAGTGGAGTGTTCTGTGGCTGTAGCAGAAGACAATCTTCCTGTAGAGAAGAAGAAAGGAATACACCTCCACTGTTTCATAATCTTCTTCCCACTCTTTGACAGATACTCCACCTACCCACTCTTCATCTCTACAGCTCTGTTCCCTGGGACACCCAGATGCTGATTCCATCAGTGAGCTGCTGTATAGAACCAATTATCTATTTCAGAGGATGTTTAGACATGTCCTTCCCTGCTAGCAGGCCAGGTCCTGAGCATCTTTCTCTCTGCGTTTTGACTAGCAGTCCCAAAATTGCTCTTATCAGCCATTCTGAGCTCTTGCTCTGTGGCTGTAGCACAAAGGAGGACAGGGTTAAGCAGGTTTATACCTGGGCTCTCCCTTTGCATTGCAGTCTTCAGTAATGAAGATAGAGTGAATTTGATGGTTGAAAAGATTATTCACACTTTCCTCTTCTCATGTATCTTTTTTCTTCTCTTGTGGATTCCAGTACAATCTGGTTTATATTGCTGGTTTACACCTGGTGTGTTGCTCTGTGCCATATCCTACAGGACATGAATTTATTTGTCTGCAGCTTGCTTGTTTAAAGTAGCACCTACACCTCCAGACTGCATTCCATGGAGACACACAAGCCAGTCTCAAACAGGCTTTTTTTGGGTATTGGAAGGCTGTAAAGCCCATTCAGTGTGTGGGAATATAAGCCCACAGGTCCTGGCAGCCACAGCCCAACTGGCTGAGCTACATGGGCTGTGTAGCCAAAAACTCACAGGGACACCTCTGCTCAGTGTCGAGGTCACCACTGCCCTAATGCTCTGAGCTGTGGAGTGCCACAAGGGGCTGGCACAGAGCATCCCCCTGCTCCTGGCACAGAGCAAATGGGAATGGGGAAAAGCTGGCTGCTGCAGTGCCTGCACTGTGCTTCCTCTGTGAAGAAATACTGCTACTTACATGGCCACCAGAACTCAGGGCCTCCTAAAGTTTTATTAGATTGTATAGCAAGTAATAACACAGAAATTTTAAAAAATAATTCTGAGTTCTTGGCTGCATCTAATCTTTAATACAAGCAAACCCAAATCAGTGAAAACTTCCATAAGAGAAGAGGTTAATCCCTGTGGAAATTCTCAAGAGATTCCCATTTAGGAAATTACATTCTGCCTACTTTACAATGCCCTCTGGCTGTTTAAGCTCCTGCTTCTTATAGTCAAAGCTTAATTGCTGGTGCACCACCATCACCTACAAACCAAAAGGGGAAGTATTTCAGTAGTTAGCATCCTGCTCCAGTTCTCTGCTCTTGTGACAAGGAGAAGCTACTTTCTACCTGCCACCATGGCTTAGGGACATTCAGGAGGACAGTTCTCATAACTAAGGGCTCCCATATGGTGAGCCATAAGGGCAGTCAGCTTTGTGCTTTGGATTCAAGCCCTGGATAGCTCATGCCACATAGCCAGCCTGTCCACTGTTAGCTGAAAAGCAAGTGGACAGCACTGAAAAGGGACAGAACTACACTCAGCTGCAGGGTTAAAGCCAAATACCAATCTTGTGATTGCTTAATTTTCAGCCCTGACCTTTAACAGTGCAGGTAAGTTATTATTTTTGCTAACCAGACTGTGTCCTCAGAGCAGTACTAAACTGAACACTGAAAATAAAATAAAATGATGACTGTTTTTGGAAATGCAAAACAAGCAGAAGGGGAGTGCATTCTCTACTATAATAATTTCATAATGTGCCAATTCATCCAGCTGGATTACACAGAAATAACCACATTAAAAGTCTTTCCTGAGGCTTGCTTGTTTAGGTTTTCAATGCTGGTTTAATGCCCATTTCAAAATATCTTAGAAGGGATTAACACTGGAAAAAATACGTACGTAGAAAACCTGGCCTGAAGTTTTGAAAATGCCATCGTATTTCTGTTAAAGTATGCAACTTTTGCTCAAGAGACATGAATACTCCTGGTGCTTTTTCATATGTTTTGCTTTTAAATACCCATTTTTTTCCACCTGCTGGCAGTTAAATAGTAAAATTGCTATTTTCTCAGAACCCATAAGAAGTTTTCTCCAGTATCCAAAGTCCACTGGTTAAGATCTAACCAAGACTAAGGGCTTGATTCTGAGCATACTGAAGTCCGGACTAAAGCTCACAAATGCACTTGAGTCTGGACTGTGACCACTGAACATTGCTGGGGTTGTTCTTCATAGAAGGTGAGGCTGAAGAGTACACACAAATCCATGCTTAAAATTAAATGTGTGGCTACATGCTTTATAATATGAGACAGATAAAAAGAAATCCTTAAACAGGATCTCCTAAATTAAAAACCCAGCCAGAAAGAGAAAAAAGGAGAAATGAGAGAGGGGATAAAATGTGGTAACATATTTATAGTTATAGCACTCAGCCATATAGATTAACTTGCACTTAGATGTGTGTGACACCAGATGTCAAGTAGAAGAGAGCCAAGAGGGTGAAAGCAGGAGGTAAGAAAATACAGCAGAGAAAGGAGAAATCAACAGACCCCGCAGCAAACCACGCAAGGTCCCAGTTCTCAAAGGTGTCAACCATGAAGTCAAGAGACTAAGGGCTCCTTCCTCCTGCTGCTGTTCATCCGAGGGCAAATCCTTCTGCTTCGGGGCAGTACGAGCACTGCACTGTTTCACTTTGAGATACAGTCACCAGGATTATGGCCATTGACCTGCTCCAGGCACACATTCCTGTGCCAGCACTGCATGATGCTCTCTCCTCCAGTTGTGCCATGCCATCTATGCCTCTGGCAGCCCCCAGCCCTGCTCAGCCCACATGCAGGGCAGCACCCCTAGCTGCAGGACCGCTTCTGCTCCCACCCCTTCAGTGTGGGTCCTGCCCACCTGCCCCACACAGCACCCACAGCTTGGTCTGTACTGTCCCAAAAAGCCTTGGGGGAAGACTTCTGGGGGATTTACACAACCCCTCAGAAAATGTGCAGAGGGTGCATTGTTGCAGCCACTCAGCCAGGCAATTTCTTGGTCAGGATGATATCTGGGGATAAGAGCCCTGACACTGATAGCTGGCAGGAGACATTTAATTCTTGCCTAAACATGACACTTTTATCACACTTCCTCCTCTCCCTGAAGAAAGAAAATTCATTTCAGCTGTGTCCCTTCAAAATATTATGGAGTAGTTTGTAATTATCTCATAATGAGGTTTGGCACTTCACAATTATGTTATGATATACACAAGTATGTGCTGATTTTTGTGACTCCCAAGTCACCCCAGTGGCATCCACTCTGCTCTTCACATTTTCTGTCACTGTCCTCTCTTTGCAGGCAATTACAATTGTCATATTTCAAATTAGCAGAACCATAAAATTCAGTAAGAACTGGCTTGAAGCTATTCCTATATGTAAAGATACAGCATGTCACACATTTTGTCTACAGCTTCACTGAACCTCTACAGTTCTCTGTTTGGAATCTAAAATTGTTTCACTGACAGTAAAGGAACTGAACAAAACATCACCTCATCTGCTAGAAACATTACCAAATGTCAGTAGTTGATAGTGAATGTATTCAAGGACTTCTTTATTTATTAATTAGAACCCAAAATTTTCCCACCTTGCTTATTTCTTTCATGTATGAGTTTTTCTGTACTAAAAAATGTAAACCAGATAATGATTCACAGTTACCAGTATCTGCATTTGTCTCATATGTGAGTTAGCTGAGAACTTCCCACTCACTCTCCAAGAGGCACATCAATTTAAAATAACTAATTAAGTAAGAAAAAATGAAAGGAGAGGAAAAGGCAGAAGTGAAGAAAGCATGTGTGAACTGCTCATCTAGTGTAGATCACACTGCAGGATGTTTTTCATGATCCTGTCACAAATGGTAACAACCATAACGCTCCCAAAAGCACCAGTCGATGTTCTGTGAGAGTGCCAAGAGGACCATGAATCTCTGCAATCCTTACAATCTCACAAGATTACTGGGATTACCGTGTCAGTAAACAGATGCTTTAGGGGTTACAGTGATAGTGTTGGGTTGACAGTTGGACTTGATCATTTTAGAGGTCTCTTCCAACCTCTCTTTGAATTCTGTGATTCTATAACAGACCCCAATATCTTTACAAGGGAAACGGTATATTTTGTCTATAAAGAGGCCTGAAGACTTTATAAAAAGGATACTGTAGCATAAGAGATTTGTCAAGGCCTCGGACAATCTGAGCCCTGTGACTAAACAAATGAACAAATACACAAAAGGAACCACACACCTCTCACACACCAAACACACTTGGAAACTTTCTTAAAAGAACAGATACAGAGCTCCTTCCCTCTTTGTCACTTCCAGCCCTCACCCAGAGGCCACCTTCTTGAACTGACATGAAGTTATCTTAGCCCTACTGCATCTCAAAGGCACTGTTTGTGCAAGTGGTTGCTTTGCTTGTGCAAATTAGAGATGCAGTCTATATTACAAAAGATATAAAGCATAATTCAATTTGTTAGGAGAAAATATCCCATTCTCACCTTTGACTGTACACCATACTGGCATGCACTGAATGGATAGGCAGGTTGGAAAAGCATGTTCTCAAGAACAGACAAAGTCTGTCTGCACTTGCCGAGTACGTCCCAAACAAGGCAAGGAGGAGTGGGACCTCAGCAGGGTCAGGACTCACCGTTTGCCACATGCCATGGCTGATAAGCGGCCCAGTGCTGGTCACGCGGCCGATTCCGCTGTATTTCAGCTGCAGCTCCAGCCGTCCCTTGCGCAAAGCCAACACTATCCATGTGCTGTCTTGATGGCCTCCAGCAAAGAAAAGGATACCTTCAGGATCAAAGGTTCTAAAGTCGAACTCAGCCACAAGTCTGACCGCACAGGTGCCAAGAAATAAATTAGTTATGCAGAGTTCAAAAACCGCAGAGTACTTTCCATACAGATAGCATCAATTCTAGCAGCTACAAAGCTCTCTTAAAACACACTAGCTTTTAATGCCTTAAGATGTGAATATAGCTTTTAAAACATCATCAAGAATAAAGAATACAATACTATATGTCAGTAATTATCCTAACAGCTCTGTGGTCAAGGCTGCCTTTCTCAGTTACTGGTTTGGATAATGTTTAACCTTACAGGACTTCCTAATCCAAACAAATAATGATGAATGTAGGGTCAATTACTATTGTAACAACTCCCTTGCATGCATCAAAGCCAGTCAGAGCACTTGACTGTTATTTTAAATTGTCCTCACCTTGTCAGTTGTTTCCTTTTGAAGCGCAGCCTGATAACAGGAGTGCCACTGAACATCCTCCCCAGGTGCAAGGATTTAATACTCCTTCCAACAGCAAAAGGCACACATGGTAGGATGTTCTATAATCGAAACATTTTTCTGAGTGCTTATTCTGCTCACACATCAGAAAGAGAATCAGAAAGTGATGTAAAGTAAAGGTCTGTTTGCAGCTAGAGCAATGAACAGTGACATACCTCACATGTATTCATGTCCTTGGAAAGTTTCACTCCCCCTCTGCCGTCACAGTGACAGGTGTAACTCCCTGGTGAATTGACACAGGTCTGTTCACAGAGCTTTTCTTCACATTCATCTATATCTACACCAGACCAGCAAAGAAGAGAGACAAAAACACTGAGTTTTTTTAAACATGAACCGTCTTGGGCTAAAAAGGTGTTATAAGTGCTGCTTTGTAGCACCTTACACTTGAGCATGCCCAAGTGCTCTGTGGCCTGTGCCACATCTTTACAGGAGAGAGGAGTTAAAATCAGCATGTGCACAAAGGGAGGAGCTGTTGACCCCCTTGAAGGCAGGGAGGCCCTGCAGAGAGACCTTGACAAATTAGAGGATTGGGCAATCACCAACTGTATGAAGTTCAACAAGGAAAAGTGCTGGATTGTTCACTTGGGATGGGGCAACCCTGGATGTACAGACTGGGGAATGAGAGGCTGGAAAACAGTGCCAGGAAAGGGACCTGGGGGTCCTGGTTGACAGAACGCTGAACAAGAGTCAGCAGTGCCCTGGCAGCCAGGAGGGCTGAGCGTGTCCTGGGGGGCATCAGGCACAGCATCACCAGCCAGGCAAGGGAGGGGATTGTCCTGCTCTGCTCTGCACTGGGGCAGCCTCACCTCCAATGCTGGGGGCTGGTTTGAGTGCCACAGTAAAAAAAAGACATTAAACTATTAGAGAGTGTCCAAAGAAGCGCCACAAAGATGGTGAGCGGCCTTAAAGGGAAACCATATGAGAAGTGGCTGAGGTCACTTGGTCTGTTCAGCCTGGAGGAAACTGAGGGGAGATCTCACTGCAGTTACAACTTCCTTGTGAGGGGAAATGCAGGGGCAGGCACTGATCTTCTCTCTGGTGACCAGTGACAGGATCCAAGGGAATGGCCTAAAGTTGTGTCAGAGGAGGTTTAGGTCGGATATTAGAATAAGGTTCTTCACCCAGAGGGTGTTTGGGCACTAGAACAGGATCCCCAGGGAAGTGGTCACAGCACCAAGCCTGACAGAGCTCAAAAAGCATTTGGACAATGCTCTCAGGCACTCTTGGGGATGGTGCTGTGCAGGGCTGGGAGTTGGACTCTATCCTTGGATCCTTGTGGGTCCCTCCCAATCCAGCTTATTCTGTAAAATCTATTTTCACAGACAAATTCCAGCTGCCCAAAGAAATATAGCAAGTCAGTGGGAAAGCTGGAAGCAGAACTCAACTACTTGTCTGCTGGAGCAGAGCCCTAGTCTTTAATTTCTAGACAAGACTTCCTCCCTTCAGGAGCCTTCTGCTATGCCTGTATTGACTGGTTCCTGCTCCTTGCAGTCAGAGACTGAAAATAAAACCCGAGTTTCTCATTCACTATTTTCTTTTCTTTTCTTTTTTTCTTCAGCTATTTTTTATTGTCTTCACAAACAAATGCAGGAAAGCAAATTGTGACATCCCACAGGGATCTCTTCAGGCAGAGTTTAGCACTTAATGCCCAACAGGACTTGTTGGAGTGTGACTTGAGTCATTACGTTAATTTAGACAAAATGCGGAGAACAATGCTGGTCTTGGAACACTTTCAAATCTTACTCTGTTGAGAAAGCTTGTGGCAGTGTAGCTGTGCATGGTTTCAGTAGATGTTAAGTTCCTAGTTCAGAGTAATAACACAAGACAGGTTTTGAAAAAACAGCTACTGCTTTGAAACTATTCTTGTCCTATGAAGAGAAACAACATGCACAGATGCTTCTGAGCTTTCACCAGATCTTGCACTTGAAATTTCAAGAAATCTCAGTACTTTGGCCCATACAGCTTAATTCAAGTCATCAAAGATGATTGCAAACTCAGTGAACTCAAAGATGACAGGAAGCTCAGTGAACTCAAAGGTGACTGCACACTTCAAACTCACTTCCAGCTAGGGAAAGGGAGAAGAACTCCAGTGTGTATGCAAAACTGGAAAAAAAAAAAAGCTTTAACTGAATCCTGAAATTAAATTTCTGGGGTCCTACAGATTTAAATTATTTAATAAATACTAACACATTTCTTGAGCTTACCCTGACAAGTTTTTCTCACATCATCATACTTGTAGCCTGCATCGCAAAGACATTCGTACGATCCTATTAAATTTTTGCAGTGAGCTTCTCCACAGGTGTCTGCTGATGCTGTGCATTCATCTATGTCTGCAAAACAAGCAATTAAACAACACAACTTCAGAGGGGTATAATCACTTCACTGTTCACACACTGGAGTGAGCTTAGGGCAAGGAGATCCCTATGTAATTTTGGAAACTGGCAAAAACACTATCTTTAAGAATCTACTTTTAGAGTTAGCTGCCTATAAGAAGTGACTTCAGTCTTCAAAAATCGGGTTTTTTTAGCATAAGCCATTAACCATTACTGGAAAAAACAACGCAATATGAACCAGGAGAAAAACTATGAAACAAAACAACTACCACAAAACCAAAAAGCCCCACTCAGTGGGGCTGAAACTGCAGGTTAAAAGAAGAAACAGGCAGAAATTTAGGAGCAGCAGCATGAATTTTGCCAAAAGAAATACTCTGCCACTGGCAATTCACAGATTTCTGTTCTGTGTCCTCAGAAAGGCAAACAGTAAATTTTCATATATTTACAAATCTAAGATCTAAATCTGCTGGTCTGTAGTGGGAAAGGAGAATTGAAGCAGCCCAATTTTTCAAAGAGAACAAGCCATGCCAGAGAGATGTGGGGTTTCACCATGAAGGCAGGCAATGAACTGCAACTGGAAGTCCATAAAAAAACTGTTTTCCTCACATGTTAACTAATACCCTGCAGAATCCTGGTGTTGACAAAACATTTGCAGTATACTGAGAGTTTAATATTTACTTTTGCTTTCTAGTATGTGTTAAAACAACAATTACACATTACTCTTGTTGATTTTCCCACGTATGAGTGATCTGGCTGAGTACCCTGTGTAGCTTAGTCTACAAATCAAGACAAAAAGGAACTTTTGTGTGTATGCCCATGATGACAGGAACAAACATGAAAAAAGCCAACATGCAATGATAAATCTGAGCTATCAATAACCACACCTGACAGTAATCTCAGCAGCTGGAAGGTCACACGTTGAAGCTACAGAATGCTTTTATAGTAGTGCTCACAGGGCTCTAGGAGACAGTACTAAGGTAAGAAACAAATGTATATACACAGGAAAACAAGCACATATGTGAGCCCCTCACCATTCACCTGTCCATGCTGACTGGCACCACAGGACAATTTAAAAGTGAAGTTGGCCCTTCTAAAGTTGTTGGCCCCATCAGGAAGGGATACCATGTAATCTATACAGTCATCACTTTTTAGAGTGCAAGTGACATAGTAATAAAATCTTGCTCTTTTTCTTTTTGCTGGTAGCATTTTTAAGTTGTTCAGATCATGTATGCAAACTATTTAGAAATATGTGAAACTCACATCCATCTCTAAGAGGAACATACCTGGTTTTTCATAATGTGCACATAACTTTAACAGTCACCTGTGGTTGCATTATTGAGTCTGTCTCAGCCTGCAGTTTCTTAACACCTTTAAAATCTCAGTTGCTTAAGTTTTGGTAATGTAATTTCATTCTGCAATTTCAATCAGAAACTTCAGGTCCTCAGTTTCTGTTCTCAGCTGGCATGTAAAATAGCTGCCAAACTTGGCTGGGGCCTTTCTACACCTATTAATATTGAGTTGTATTGAATCTAGCCATCTGTATCTATCTGAATTCATTAGCTGCTGCACATACCCAAATTTTAAAAAGTAAAATAAGAAACACACAAAAGAAAAACAAATGGCTCACATACTACAACACTGTGAGAATGGAAAGAATCATAACAATACATCTGGCCAGCACTTCCTCCTCTCAGTGTCAGGATATGGGGACTGATCAACTAAACCAATTGAGCTCAATCCAAGCCACAAATCCTCCGTGAACCACGCCTGTGTTATGCTTTGGAGAGCATCATGGTCCAACTGCTGACAAGCCCAGGCATGTAGGCTGGCTGGAGCACCCAGCACAACCACAGTGGAGTAAAGCTAAGAGGAGCTACCAGCAAGTTTCTGCTGGGCTAGGGAGCGGACCAGGACTGCTCAGGGCAACCCAGCTCTCCGAAACACAGACACAAGTCACTAAGCATCCCCCGCTGAAGCAAACTGAGAGTCCCAGCAAAGCTTACCTTCACATATTTTGCTGTCTTTAAGAGCATAACCACTGTAGCATGAGCACCGGTAGCTGCCTAGCTTGTTGAGGCAGAGCTGGTTACAGCCACCGTTCTGCATTCTGCATTCATCAATATCTGCATCAAAAGAAAGTGTTACAGTCAGCTTTTCACATCTGTAAATAATCTACGGGGTGAGAGGGGAATGGACATTGGAAGAAGAAAGACCAAACAAGAAACAGTATTACAGATGCAACACAGTGACTACAAAAAGCACAAAGACTTCATTCAAACGCTTCATGCACATAAGCTCAAGTTTGTTTAACTTAAGAAAAAAAAAGGAGTAGAGAAGGAACTGCAACTGAGTAGTATCTCCTCCACAGCTCTGAGAATACCTAAGAGTATCTATAGTCTCTGTGGAGGCAAAGAAGCTTGTTTGCCAAAGCAAACTAGTTACGTATTTTATATCATAACTGAGTATTAAAATTATGCTGTGGCCAGTAAGTTCAGGACAAAAGCTTTAAATAAAACAGGAACACTATATTGTTACTATTACAGAACTCAGGAGAACACAGGAAGTTCCAAGCTCACACCTGCTGAACATTGTGAGCTTAATTGTGCCCCACTGAAGTTGGCAGCAAAAGCCTGTAAAACCCAGCAGAGCCTCAATCCACCCTACCTGTTCATTATGTCCTGCTTGTCTATGGGACTCCAGAGTTATGAGAGCTATGACATCCAGAGCTGATGGGTAGAACAGCATGTCATGGCATTTTATTAGAAAATAAGGAAATATGCTTCAGACTGATCAGGGTCTGAGCTCTCAAAGCCAACAGGATACTGACTGGTCTGCTTTCTGAATTGATTAAATAAGATGCTTGAGTGATCCTATAAACTCATCACAGTATTTACATGAGAAGGAAAGGCTTGGATCTCCTGCTGTCTTGGTTGCCACAATTCTGGACTGTTTGAATACGATTTCTAGCCATTACTTACTATCAGCAAGCAAAAAAAGCAGTGGCCCTGACAGGAAGCCTTGCAGGCAGAAGAAAAATAAACCAAAGAAACTAGAAAACAAGAGAAGGGAAGATAACTTGTAGAGAAAGTTCTGTGGGCAGCTGTAACTTCTTGCACAAATAGTTTCTGTCTGAAATTCTCTTTTGAGGTTATGGAAATACACCAATAGAACATGTGGAATTAAGTGGACGTGGAATAAGATACTATTAGAAAGGAGGCTTTAACAGGGTAATTTTATCAGTTGTTGTGTCATCAGACTCAGACCTCAACTTGCTGACTGAAGGTCATTGTCCCCACTGCAGGGATGCTAGATGGGAAGAGCTTCTCTGGCTCGGCTGTCTGTGACGTGTTCCACCAGAGCTCACAGCAGCAGCTGATCCAGTTCTGCTTGAAAAGCCACAACTAGTTTATTTCTGCTGCTGCTTTCAGAGGAGTGGAGCAGAACATTGGAGGGTAAATTCTTGGGTTACCTTGCCAAGACCAAGCTGAGCTCCACTAAAGTCCTAGAAAAACATTGACATGAAAAACCTACCTGTTTCACAGAAGGGTAAAAACACAAACAGTGCGTAATCCAGGTTCAGTTCTATCATTTTTGAATTGCACAGCACAGTATCAGTGACCATTTGAGAATACAAATCCAAAGCAAAATCCAAAATATCTTTGTTACAAGAATAAAAGATAATGAAACCAAATTACCTTTTTCACATTTTTTTCCCTGCCAGCCATGCTTGCATTCACAATAGAAGTCTCCCTTGAGGTCCTCGCATTTGACGGTCCCTTCTTTGTGACAAGGATCAGGAGAACACTGGTTTGGCAAATCTGATTTACACAAGGAATAAAAAAACCCGAAACAGAACGATACATTAAAGTCACTGACAACCAGGTGTTTCACTCTCAGTGGAAGCTGGGAAGCTTAAGCAGTAAAACTGGAAGCTAACTCTTAGTGCTCACATGCCAAGCAAGCTGTGCCAGGAATTTTGCAGAGCACATGCAGTGGAATTCTTCTCATTGCAAAAGGGAGTGAGCTACCACCCCCACATCTGAAGGGCACATTCTGAAAGAAACAACTCAAAGTAGCTTATTTTTCTACTCTTGCTAATTTTTGAGAAAACAAAAAGCAGTATCAACTAAAGTACTCAAGAAAGGATGGGAACTCTTTTCAACCACTTTTGGTAGTTGAACTGAGGATCCTACCAGGGCTGATAGATTTCTGGCTAGCAAAAGTTTATAACTGACATTTTGTTAGACCTTTTCTGTTACAGAGAATGAAAATAAAAAAGGAATAGCCATACGTCAACAGCCAAGGAGTAGCAAACCATGAATCCAGTTTACAAAGAGCACAATGTTCCTATGGGGATTTTTAAGCCAAGTTCCAGGATTTGGCAATGAGTCTTCTCATTGGAAAGAAGCAGGGGAGTAGTCACCACACTTTGGGAAGGATTGAAGGATTAAATCTCAAAGTATCAAGTAACTACTGACCAACTATAGTCACCTGTCCAAATTCAACTACCCACTTACCTGCAAAACACCCAGGGACAGTGCTTCACAGAGGTAGCTAAAGGAAGGATGAGTGAATACCCTTGTTTCCACAAAAAAATGAGTTGGTAGCCATCACATAGTAGTAACCTGTTAACACTAGTGTTCCAGATCAGTGGTCTTCAAAAACACAAATGTGTTAACTGTATCCACAACAGAACAGGAACACTACAGAAGCTCATTCTGCAGATTGCAAAGCTCACCAGTTCAGGAGCCTTTCTTTTTACATACCTCCTCCCAGCACTGGGAAGTGCCCAGTGCACACACATTACGTGAGCTGCAGCAGGAAAGACCTGCACTGGTTTCCATGCATTGGTTCTGCTGAGTCCAGTACAGACTCTTGGTATTCTGAAGCACGACTCTGTAGCACAGCAGGGAGGCTTCCAGGAGAGGAACTGTTCATAGATTAGCAGCCCCATCAGAGTTCTCAAACTGGGAGAAGTTAAGACTCCTACTTTTGTCAGGATTATACTACTTATACATGTCCCTTCTTAGCTTCCTCTGTGTGATCCTGAAAGTGCCCCTCATGACAGGCTGCTTTGAAAGAACTTCAACATTTCTGTCAGTGCAGGCAGTAGCAGCTTCTTTTGATGTCTCATAAAGCACTGAACAGCATTTTTGTTGCACAGACTGTCTTGGATTTAAATCTCAGATGGTTGAGGTCAGCAGGCATCTCTGGAGATCACTTGTGTGATCTCCCTGCTCAAGCAGGGCCACCTACAGCCAGGTGCTCAGGACCATGGCCAGAAGGCTTTTGATTATCCCCAGGATGGTGGCTCCACAAGCTCCCTAGGCAACCTGTGCCAGTTCTGGTTCAGTTTCACAGTGAAAAAGCATTTCCTGATGTTCAGACAAAACGTTCCAGATGTGCAGAGCTCGGGCAAAGCCACAGCCAAAGAGGCCAGGCCACACAAAACAAAACACAGCTACATGGGCTGTCTTAACATCCACCTGCCAGAACACCTCCTAATAAATCCCTGCCCAGCCAACACACTGCTGGAGGTGGAGGAGTTGGGGAAGGAGAGGCCAGGTTAAGGTGGCAATGAGCCACAATAGAGCCAGTCTGTCCAGGATGTCCCTTTTCCTAGACAGATCAGAAAGTGTACATCAAACAGAATGATTTGGATACAGTAAGCCAAGTATTTTATTTTTTTTAGTAGCACAAACCAAGCCTCCTAAATGTGGCAGTGTTTTCAGTCATTTGATAAGCAAATCAAGTCAACAGGGTTATGCACAACTTATCTGGTATATCCACAACTTTCTAATTCTTCCCTGCAAACTGGATTCTGACATGCCTTGCAGGGCCAGGTGGTGATAACACTGCCCAGCAGGGTAACAACCCATGGTATAATCCATAGATAACAAACACAGAGATTTCTATCACATCAGCACTGTGCTGATTGGTTGCTCCCTCTTATCATGAGAGTTTGAGAACAAAAGACACACTCTTATATCCTTCTGGTGGCTTCACATCTGTGTAATTCTGCTGGCTTCATAGAAGGTGCTTCTGATAGAAACCATTGCAAAAGAAAAAAATGGAGCTTTTGTTTCCATTCATTTACATGACAGATTTTAGTAAAGCAGTTAAAAGTACTGATGAGCATGACCTTTCCAAGTGCTTTGGGCTCTGGCTGATAGCACCGATGAAGCTCATAAGTGCAGACAGAGAACAGAACTACCAACTCCATCTTTGAAGTGTGTATGGAAACACAACTTTGCTTATGCCTGCTTATGACTGTCACTTTCAGTTCATTCCTTTCTTCTGTGAATTTATTTTTTGATACCCACAAAATGGTTCATATTGAAACTTCATCAAATGCTAGGTTGCAAAGAATATTACACTCAATAATTTAATAGTAAAAAGCAGGCACACGTGACCTAACAAAAATCTCCTTGTGTTTTTTAAGGCCATATGAAGCTTTATTTCCCAAAAGTCCTGTAGAGTTTTCCAAAGACTTCCAGAACCAAATACTTAATCCCTAGATGACCTGCAGTATGTCTTTTAGAAAAAGATCCAGAGAGGCAGAGAAAGTATAGGTATCCATGTGTAAAGACAGCATCTATCTGCAAAGCAATTATAAATACTCACTGCAGTCAGTAGAGACAGTAAAATAATCTGTAGAGGGACTCACGTCTCCTCAGAGTAGACACAGTTTGGTTGGGGGAACCCTTCTAGAACCAGAGGAGATTAACTCTCTGCTAACTCTGATGGGAATACTGCTCATGTAAGCACCCATGCTGGAAATACCTATCTAAACACTGCATCTAATCCTCTGAATCTAGAGCTGAATTCTAGCTGTAAACCTGGTCTCAAGAGTTTATGAAATTAGGAATCCTCACATACTTGGTCTAAGCTGTCTAATCATTGTCATACTTAAAATTTCTACGTTATTTCCAGTATAAACTACTGCAGTTAATCACCCTCCAATCCTTGGGTTGCTCAGTGTCTTTCTGTACCAGGTTAAATACCTTGTTTTGAGAAGAGAAAGGCTGTTAAGAAGCGAAATTTAGAAGTGTCTTGCAAGCACAAACCCACAGAGCTACATAGCCATTTGGCAGCATCTGTGAAAAATTAAGAGGCACACTGGAACTGGCCAAGCACGAAGCCTGTCATTCTTCCAAGCGCGTTTCAGGCTCCTTCTCTGTTACTCCTCCTGTGAACTGATGGTGGCTAGCCAAAACTCAGCCATTTAAAAGCCTTTTAATATTTTAATGGGGGAAAATATTATCATTTTCTTTCCAAACCACTGCATCTGCAATGGGCAAAAATCCCTAAAAACAATTATTCAGCTTTTATTTTTTCAGATTTTTTTCATCACTACCCTTTAGACTCTCATTTCTGAGACACTGATTAGCTGTTTGGAACAAGTGTTCCCCATCAGTATCACCATTTTCAGCAGAAACTCCTGCCTCTTTGCTGTGCCACATGCACAAGTAAATGTAAGCATTCAGCCTCACATCCCACTTTGAACTAGCTGGCATGCTGCAGCCAACACAGGTACCACAGGCCTGAGAATTCCCAGTTGGAAGGACTCAACATCCATAATGTTGATAGCCCGTAGTCCATAATGCTGCAATATGTGAGGGAAATTCTTCACATACCACTTATTCACCTTGGAGTTCACTCTCAATAAAGGTTGTTTTAATGCAGTTTGTAAATGCAAAAGGTTGACTACATACTGATCCTGCTTTGGTAGCACTTGTACCAACATGTGACTAATTAAACCTGATCACAATAAAAGGCTGAAACCCAGGGGTAAAAAGAAAATAAATATACATACATATGATTTTCTCCACATCTGAACTGCTCACAAGACATATTTAGAATATTTGTGCAGTTTTCTACCTTTAGCAGTGCTAAGCTTCAAAAGGCAACTAGAAAGGTTTTAGAAGAATTAATGAAATTCTCTTCTCTAGAGTTAGTGAAGGACAAAAACTCTTCACCCTCTACAAAGTTATTAGTTTGACTTCCAAAATGATTTGAGTTTTTAAAGGTAGCAGTATTCAAAGTATAGTCATGTGATACATGAAACTGATCTCTTAATGTAAAGAAGGCTGACACAAGCCTGGGAATGGCTTTAAACTTTTCTAAAAGTTCCTTAATGGGGTGAGCCAAAGCTGGCATTCAAGAGAATAGAGAAGGAAGGGCCAAGCATAGTGTACAGCCTTATGGTACCTCCTATTTTTTGTCCCTCTTGCTTCTCATATTATTCAAACCTTGGGAAACAGGTGGAAAAGGAACTTGCATCATAAAATATCATAGTACTAAAACATGACAGCAAGATGGCATTAGAAAGATTTTGTTTGGTGGTATGGAGTCTTAAGCCTGGAGAATAGGAAGACCAGTACTGAAATACTACCAAAAATGGAGATGGCTGAGCTAGTCTCACACCTTCAGGTAGAATGAGAGAATATTTAACTACAATATAAAAACCAAAAATGCTTACTATGAACACATGTAAGGAAATCTGGATTTCTTGTATATGGCGACCCATATTTCTGAATACAAGCTGAAAAACAGAAGAGGAAATTGTTATTGTTACAGTGAAGAACAGCTGTTCAAAGCACATACAATGATAACACCGTTTGGAAGGTGGATGAAAAATCTATGCAATATTATAATCTCACAGATGCCTTAAAATTATGAAGTTCATTAAAATCTTCTAGCTTTGATGTAGAGCAGTCAAAAGCCACTTGAAGAGGATGACCACTTAACCAGATGCTACTATGATTCTAAAACTATGGTAGTAGCTACTCCAATTTGACCAACTGAACTTCTTAAAACGTCTAAAACGCACATGGATTTTTCTCCCACTGCATCATTTGTGATCTTAAGTACAACATATTAAATACAAATAGAAAAGAGTATGATGCCATGACTATGATACAGTCAACAGAATAAGCCAGTAGTTCAATCAGGCACCTTTTTTTAAAAAAGGAGATTAGTTAATAACTAACTTAATTAAAAAGGAAAAAAGTAGAAAACTACAAATTATTTCATAACACTGCAAGCCACAGATATACATGCAACATCAAGATTTTAGCATGCAGAAAACACATAAAGCATCTCTGTCTGCAAACGTACACATAAGTAAAAACACACACCTCAAAGTACAATAAGGAATACAAAGTCTATCTTAAAAGTTAGCAATGCACGCTTATTGCAATCAGATTTCCATCATTTTCCTTAGCAGAGACTTCAGCTGTGACAAGCTCCAGTGTTAGGCACATACCAGCAGTTCCACAAAGTGAAAATAAAAGCTGCAACTCACCCAAGTATTTCGGGTAAAAATATTCCTGTAGAAGTGGGGGGAAAAAAAAAAAAAAAAAAA
>VZTR01013733.1:8801-22923 GCA_013400775.1 Chaetops frenatus | reverse complement strand
AAAAAAAAAAAAAAAAGCAAAGATTAATTGAATCATATTTGCTTCTATTGTCATGCTATGTAAGAGCTGCTGTTCAACAATTTCCAAACACCAGTATCCTATTTGCCTGTTATTCAGAACCAGAAGCAGCACAGTATTATACATGCATTTTGTCATTTGAAAGGGAAAGAAACATCAGCTCCAGTCTCAAGGAATTTTTGATGGCAGCTGATCTGGGCAGTGGCTGAGCATGAAGACACCCTCCAAGAGATAAAGCTGCTACTGATGGCACAAGGTAGGGGAAGAAATTGGAATCTAGAGGCAAAACCCTAGAGGGAAGAGTACAGGATCACCCAGTCATCCCGTACCTCCTCAAAGGAATTCTGCTGATGCAGGATATGGCCAGCACATGAACGCCACAGCCACTGAGAAAAAGAACCTTTTGCTCTTATAAGGAGCACCCTACAACTCAAACAGCACCCATTGCTGTGCCACCCACACCTCACATCCTGGATGCTCAAAGGGAGCAATGGCATTTTGCAAAAGAGGGAGAATTGACATCCAGTACTCTAAAACCAGACTTCAAAGGGCATTGCCATTCCTCTCATGGTACATGGTCATGCATTACTGTTCCCTACTTTGCATCAACAAAGTGCAGCCACACAGTGAGAGCAGCATCATTTTGCTAATGGGATGTGAATCTAACCTTGCACATTAGAAGATTCAGCCTAGTGAGCCTTGTGAGACACAACTGCTTGCACCAACACAGAGAAAAAACAGAAAAATGCAGTTGTGCTGCATGGAAGAATGGGAGATTGGCTGAAGCTGAAAATTGTAACATATTCTTAAAAAAATACAAAACTCCATGGCCAGGAAAAAGCATTTCCTGCCACTTTCATGATGGTTGTCATAATATATAAGTCATTAATTCAAGTGCTGTCAAAATGGTAATTGAGGCATAGAATTAGGAAAAACTTATGGATTATATAAGTACTTATTTTTTTTTGTTAAAATAAATGACTTCTCAGCTAATTATGAAAGTATATTCACAGTATAATTCTCTTTCATTCAAGAGGAGCAATTTCCATATAACACTATCCTCAATGAGACTGGGACAGTAAATACCCCACATTCTACAAAATTAAATTGGTCTATATAATGTGCAAGAAAATAAACTATTTTACCTTCTCCTCTTATTACAGATGTTTGGATTGCATCTGTACAGGCATGTATAAACAACAGAGACAGGCACGAGCTGTGATTCAGTTTGATCTGGACTGCCCAAAGCAATCAGTTGCACTGCTGTCATTTACCAGAAGAATCAATTGCTTCTGGCAAATATGCTCCAGTTACTGAAATGCACCACATAAATATTCAGCCTAAATTATGAGAGCATCATCAAAGAGTAGAAGCAGCAGCTTACAATTACGTTAATGTTCAATTCTGACATGAGGAGAATAGACTTGGCATCTTCTGGGGTTGAGCTTTGAAATGTTTCTTCAGGTTAACAGAGTGATGAGCTCAGAACCCACTATGGTCCTTGCTCCTTTTTTTTAAGGTTTAATTTGGAAAAAAAAAAAACAAGTCAAAAAATGCAGTAAAAAAAAATAATCTAAGCAGTCTAAGTATTCAGATGAGTGCCCATTTGTGCTATAACCACAAACTGAACTTCAACCAGCACTTGAAGAGAAAAATATAGGGGCATGTAACAAAATATTCCAAACATTTATTTCATTCCTTCCCCTTTATTCCATACTCCACTTCACAAAAATGTGCAGATGTATTTAACCACCAAAAGGATAATCCAGACTCTGGCAAGAACTGTTTTGGCACTCACAGGACAATAAATAGGAGCTTTCATACTCATGGCTATCAGCCTAATTGCTCCATGTCAATAGTGGCAAAGGCGTTTTCTCCTTGACCTCTGATGAATGAGTTGAGTGCTAGAAAAGTGGTATAGCATTTACTTTTTTACAAGTAACTTCCAAATTCAAACTGACTATGTATTGATTCAATGCCAGTTGAACAGCAGACAAGTGAAACTCCAAGGCATTGTACCACCACAAGCTTCATTCCACAACGTAGCCAAGTGATTTAAACAGGAGGCTATTAAGAGAAATGTAACTCTTCTTTCCCTGTCTTCCTCATTTGCTTATGTTATATAAAAGCACTTTCTGATCAGTAGCACTCCTCCAAGTTTTACAAAACCTGCTGATACTACTATTCTAAAAGAAAGACACCTGCTCACAGATTCTAATATTACTCATTCTTGTATGATTAGCTTTACGTTTTTCTCTGTTATCAATTTTTCTTACAGCTGGCTTCTATAAATACAATGGCAACGTATTTACATTCAGAGAAAAGATTAATCAAGAATGAAGGATGAATGATCTTACACCTTGAGAAAAGGAACCTGCTTAAGCTGCAGGCCCTTTTCAAAAAACAGCGATGAGAAGTTTTCTTGGTTAAAAATCAAGCTGTGCCTAACCTGGTACAGATACACATTATTTCTTGTGTGAGCGCTCATCTCCTCAATGTCTTTTCAGTCTTCTGTGATTTACTAAGGCTTAATGACCCCCAGATGTCAGGGAAAATGAAAATCCTATACAGGGTCAGGTCCCTGTTAAAAGTGTGCAACACATCTTCTTTCTACCAGAAGTGTTCAATGATGTTTTCAGGATCCAACAAAAATACCAAGAGAAATGCTTTGAGGCTTGCTAAGAAGGAGTTGGCAAAGATTCTCTGTTACTATTTTGCTGATTTCTCAACAAGCCACCTTCAATTTCAGGCTCAATAAACTTCTCACCATCCAGAAAGTCACACACTGTTCACAGTATCAAAACAGAGGAAGTTATTTAACTGTTACCACTAGGGTGGCAAAAATCACCACAGAATTACGTAAGTGTTAAATTTTCAGCTCGAATTCTGATAAAAAAGGTCATCGTTTAAATGTGGTCAGTCCTTCCCCTTTAGATCTGCTTCCCAATCACTGCTGAAAATAAAAGAAGGAGCAATTGGCTTTAAAAAAAAAAAAAGTTATAAATAAATACATGTTGGACATACACATCCTGCTGACAGGCTGCTGCACAGACACTGACCTCACCAAGCTCTCTAACCCGTCTGTCCAGTAGTAACATCCCAGCACAGCTGAAAGGAAGACAAAGGCTGCAGAAGCTCCAGCCTCCACAAGAGATCAAATATCACAAATGTAGCTTCAACAATTCCAACTTCTGTGACAGTTCCTCCCAAGAAAACTTTGATGTATTTCCACCTCCCTTGTTTGTGACCCACCAAACTTTCTGTCTGACTGGTTACCACGCATCAACCAGTATGGCTGGGATGCCAGAAGCTACAATAGTCACGGGCCTGGCAGCAGGACACTGGCAGCCTGTGGTGCCTCAGTAACGTGAATGGTCCTTTTGTAAATCACATCTTTTATCTGCTGGCACTACAGCTCAAACATGTAGAATGAGCTACACACCAGAGTTGTAACTCGTGAGTTACACATCATGTGCCACCCAAAGTACAGCTCAGCAGAGATCTCAGGTAAAGAGGAAGGAATAGGAGAGACTGGAAAGTGCATCTACGGATCTCCACCCTTTCAGTGAGGTGGAAAGCACGGCATCAGGCCAGTCTCTCCAGGCAGGTCCTGGCCTGCTTGTTTCAGCTCAGTTCCAGAGACCTTTGCCTTGCTGCCCAGGAGACAGAGCTGTGCTTTAACAGAAAAGTTTTCAGCTCTACAGCCCCCCCGCCCCTTTCACACAAACACATGTACAAGCTAGCAGCAAGTCTTCTGATGCATTAAATGCAATTATTTGCTTCCATAACAGTGTTGCAAGATCTAAGAGTGTATCCTTTTATTTCAAGGTAGAGTGACACCAAACATGGGCATAAGAACTCCGTTTATGGGGCTAAGGTGTTCCTCTCCCACCTGCAACTGGAACTTATTATTACCCTGATAAAACAGCCACTACAACCCTTCATCTAGATATCTAAGAGAGCATAATTTTAAAAGTGTCCTCAAAAAAACTAACCCAAGCAAACAACCCCCCAAAACTCCAGGTTGTTCAGTTTTATATTTGGCTTTGCCTTCCAAATGTTAAGAACAGTTTCTCTGGGGCCACCCCCACAACACCTCTCATTGAAACAACTGAGGAGAACAGCAACATGAAGGTAAGAATTCACAGCTGTGGAGTGGAAGGGGCAGAAAGACCTATGTCAGCCTCCCTGCCAAAGGAAACTTGCATTGTGACTGGGGTCACCATCTGTTTTCAACTCTATGGCCAAAGTCCATAGTGGTAAAATCCAGAAGTTAGTATAATTACACAGGGTGTGCATTAGTCCTGCTGCATTTTAAAGAAGATGGAAAAACACCAAATCAGAGCAGGCGTTAACATGAGTCACTGCATAAAAATAGCCCTTCTGAAAACACAACAATGACCCTGTCGACACCAGGAAAATGTTCTCACTGTTGCTCTACATTAAAGTAATTGGTAACACTGGAGACCTCAGATAAAAGGGCCTGCTTACTGCTTGTGTTTATTTTTCTTGAGTACCAGGTCAGGGAAGACTGTAAGGCACAGAATCTAATGAAAATCCTGTTTGGGCTCTAGAAGCCAGAGATAAAAGATGTAGTTTATAGGAAGACTGCTCATATTCCTGGACATCTAGCTCTTGGTGGCCCTGCTTGGGCAAGGAGGGTGGGCCAAAAGGTCTCCAGAGGTGCCTGCCAACATCAACCATGCTGTGATTCTGTGACTGCAGTGCCACTAACACTGGAACATTTCACTGACTTGTGTTAGCAACAGTGATTTCTAAAAAGCACTTTCTTAGTTACCTAGTTACATCTAAGAGAGTAGCAACAACTCCCACATTATGCCCTTTCCTCATTTCCATATAATGACTCTCCCTTTTCCTCTTTCCTTCAGGACTGAATGTTTGTCTTGGGCATGGCCAGACCTCATTTATAAACGTTCTTCATGTTTGCACACTATGGGCTTGCATTATCCTTGAAGAAATGACTGCTTCCAACCATAACTGGCTATAACCTAGTGTTTGTCAGTTTTCAACTGTTATAACCTGAGAATGCAAATCTCACTAATGCTCAAGAACTCTCCTCCTTTTGGTAAAACTCATCGCTAGACTTCAGATGCACAGCAAATCTCACACTGCATGATTGGGCCCTCCCTCCCATACAAGGGCATTAAGCAGTTCTGCAATTCAGAATTTTAAATATGTAGAACCTGTAGTTATAGAATTTATGCTCAAATGAATGCCATGTTGCCTGCACAAGCTTTCCTTCTCATCATGAGGAACCTATCAGTTAGCCAGGTTAATTTGCTTCCTATTTCGCTTTGTGGCAATCTGTATTCTCGATATGAAGGGGAAGAGAACTTCTCTCCACAATCTGGCAAGTGAGGCATTAGAGAAGCAAGTAGATCACATTACAATCTAAAATTGGCCTTCAAGTCTCATCTCCTACCACCCAAATTACAGCTGCTTAGGGTAGCTTTTAGATTTTGTGTCCATTTGTCAAGTATCCTCTTTACACTGTCCAGTTATTCAGGTGCACGAAGGTTGGAACTGCTCCTTCCACCAAGCTGTTGAACTTTCCAAAATAGAAGCATTCAAGACCATACTCCCTAGCATGACCTCTTCCATGGAGACTAGGTACCTCTGCAGAATCCTCAAGTCTGAAATAAAATCCAGCTATTGTTATAACTTCCTTTGCTCTGTTGTGGACAGCAAGGCTGTTTCCCAATAGCTTACTGAGATGCCACTTCAGCAAAAACTCTTTCTCTGCAATGACAAAAAAACTCACCAATGACTGGAATGCATAATTACAGGGGAGAAAAAAAAGTGCTGAAAAGAAAGAAAAGTTCACATATGTCAGAGATACTTTCCATTTTATGAAGATGCAGGGGGCATAGAGACATGATTTCCACAGGTGGCCTGAGGCAGGGTTTGGTTAGACAGTAAACAGTGTGAAATGGATATAACTGGTGCCATATAAATGGTGCCAAATGCTTCAACAAAAATAATTTGTAGAGTGATTCCAATTGGTTGCATGTGCTTTTAAGTTATTCTGAGAGCAATCTGATCACAAATGCCTTGAGGTTTCCTCCACTGCTTCAGAACTGAAAGGCTACTTTCCCTCCAGCTGCAATAATGTAAAAGATCTCAATTTGATGACAAATGTTCACTCAATGTTGCTTGTTTGAATCCTTACCTGTTGCAATAGTTACAGTACTTGTATGTGTGAGTAAACTAAAACTCACTCAGATAGTTCAGTCAAATTAAGGCAAACAGCATCTGACAAAACACATAAAGTAAATAAGTGAAAGGCTGTCTCTCCAACACCATCACTATGTCATTGCCCTGTAATTATTGTCGCCATATTTGAAACAGAACAGGTCATATATGTTCCATCAAACATGATTTAAATACCTATGGTCTCTCATAGGTTCTGTGATATTTTATCAACTAAAGTTTTTCCCCTCCTTGTAATGTAATCATACTGTTTCTTTGGATTTTGCCCATCTGCAGAGGTTGCAACTCATACTAACAGCACTCAATCACATTAAGGCATTTAAGGGTTTGGACACAGAAGGCACAGGCAAGTAATGAATAGAGAAGTGAGATCTTAGATGACACCAGGCCCTTGTGACAGAATCTGATCTCATACTTCCCTGTTCATTATTTTAATAACTAACTTTTGTTTTTCTGTTAATTTCCTAAATATTTTCTGAAATTGAGCTAGGACTCTCTCTTCCAGGAATCAGCCAAATATGGTAGCTTTCCAGGTACATGTGATTCTGTGCAATGCAAGCATGACCTGTTCTCCTTTTATTTTTTCATTTATGTACCCTTTCTGTCCTGGCAGGTGTGCAGTGGGAAGACAACATCAACACTTTTTCTCCTCCCTGGGTATCCTCCTTACTTTTCAAATCTGCTCCTCTGGGTCCCGCTGCTGATGCTCAAGGGAACAGAGAAAACACAAACCCATCAATAAGTAAATTTCCCCACAGATGTCCATGTGTGGGGAGCCTATAGAAGAGCAGTCATAGCAAAACTGTGATGAAAGCAAAGAAGCACAGAAGGGAGACCTGCTGAAAAGACTTCAATCAGATCCTCCAAGGCTTGGTTGTTCATTCATTGCTTTGACAGACTTAGCTGTGACAACCATTTCTGTTTCTCTTCCAGCATCTGGCCTTCCCATCCTAATCTCAGGCTGTCCTTTCCACTGTGTCAGTCCCCACTGGACCTGGGGACTGATCCAGCTGCAAAATGACCATTTATCTCTGCCGACTACTTTTCTTTAGGTTAAGTTACTTTAATCGGTCCATGCAGACACCCAAATTGCTGGGCAAGAAGGGTGAAAAAAACAGATGAGGGAGTTGCTTACCTCTGCTAGATCAGCTGAACTCCCCAATGTGAAACCAAAGCTTGAAAAATAATGTGAGGGAAGAAGTAAACCTTGTTGCTATGTTCCTTCTCAGTTTCTTCTAAATCAGTGGTGGTGCTTCTATCCTTGTTCTTCATACTTACTGGAAAGTGACTGCTTGTAATTCATTAAGCTCACTCAGAGTATGGAACACACATGAATTACTGCTGCCAGTTTATACAGATTCAATATTTCCCTTACCTGATTCTTAAGCAGTTGCACTAACAAATTGTACTAATTCCCAGTAGGCTGCTCCTTTTTTTAACGTAGAAAATGAAATGAGCTCATGGCCACAAAACTGCTTCCTTAATTTTTGATTGTCTTTCTTCCCCTCTCACATATTTATTAATACCTATTGTATTGCTCTAGAAAACTGACTTACCCTAACTTCATCTATTTTTTGCATTATCATCCTTCTTGACCTAAACCCATATAATTCCCCTGCAACTAATTGCCATTTTTAACATCTTTTTTCACTCTATCTTCAAACAGCCCCTTAGCATAATAATTTAGTCCCTTTTGTCTTCTCTTGTTCCTTCCCTCCTGCTGCACAGGACATTTACCATGTGCTATTTTTGTGATGTGGTGTGTCAGTATTTCCAGGTCTATTCTGAATCTGTGCTGCTCTCCCATGAGTGGAAACTGATAAAGATCAGGTAGGTATGAGTCCAGCAGAGTTGATGGAGTTGTGTCTGCTTCCACCAACAGCAAACTTTGCTCACCCTTCTCAATATCTTTTGATAAATCAGCATTTAGCCAATAAATGCATAACCTGTTCCTAAGGCAGGCAGGAGTATTTTTGTCACCCTCCTGCTACCGAACACCACAACTGCCAACAAATGCTGTGTCTGTATTGCAAGGTAGATGGGTGCATCCTGGTTCACAGTCCCAATCTTTTTGCCTTCCAGATCAGTTAGACCCACTGGATTTTGGCGCAAAACTCCTTTTTCTTTTATAAGAAACTACAGGGAGAAGGAAAGAAATTCAAGGGAGAGTACCTGGTGGACACACAGATCTCATCCCAGCTGGATGGGATGCCAGTGTGGCATACAGCTGGGCACTCAAATTTTTACTCCTTCTTCAACCCATTCCTGGACAAAAGTCTAAATATCCCCATATTTTCTTTCTCAAAATCTATTAAGCAGGTACCACTTTGCCTGGGAATCCATTCCTCTGTGTACTAAGTCCAAGCAGGTTTAAACATCAGCACAGAGTTTTCTAGTAACTCTCTCTCTCTGCACCACCAAGAAGAGATAAAGAAATTTATACAACTATAAATCTAGCCCTTTCTCCGTGCTCTGCCAAAATGTCAAAATGAATCAGTACATTGAGAAGAACTGTCACAGCAAATAAAAACAGATTCTTGCCTGGATCTGGGAAGGAATATTCTATACAGGGATGATGACATCTGTATCTAAAGATGATTTTAGTATTTTTCATGTATAAACTACACAACATTCACTAAATTACTTAAAGGAATTTTACACTGCTTTACTCTCCCAGTAACTCTTCTCCTCCCTCTACATGCCTTCATAGTTTCCTGATTAATATCTACAAGTGTGTATCTACCTTGTTATTCTTGGAATAATATCTAAGTATTGTCTGATAAGCACCCCTCCTAAAAGATCAGAGTGAAGTTTGGATGACCCTGGTCCATGCATGCAGCTCATCTGTGTCATTATGACCATATCAAGTTATGGAACACATAAAAAATAAAACCAAGTGAGCCATCAACACGCTGAAAATCAACCAAACTGACCCTTACCACACCCTACACATTTCTTCATCTACATTTCAGCTTCTCAATAAACCCAGCCTAGCAGAAAGAATGCTGACATTGCTGGATGTTTTGTTAGGATCAGTAATTTTCGAGACAGGATTGCTAAAAGCCCCAAGAAACTTGGTCTGGTGTTACTGCTGTGCTTGCCATGAGCAGAAGAGTGGAGTGGATTCCTCTTCAGTCCCAAGTTACACTGTGATTCTCCACCAGTGTTTTGTGTATCTGACAGTCTGCAGATTTTAATAGCATTTTGGATGCAAGTCCCTCAAAAACCAGAATTTTCACATGTCTGCCTATGAATCAGATGTCCATTCTGCACGCACATGGAAACCAGCTGGCTTTCCACAGTGCTCTACTGAGGGCCAAATCCATAAACAGTAAACACAGGTGGCCAGGCTGACCTACATCAGCGTTTCTGGTGTGCCTAACATTTAAAATGCTTTGAGCGTGGCAATTTCTATGTGAGCTGCAGGAACACCAGGAATTCTTCAGCAGTAGCAACAGCAAGCAAGAAGTGCAGGGACAGATGCTGTACTATGATACCAAAGGATAAGAGGCTGCATTCAAACATCTTCTCTATGCTGAGCCTTTCAAAACAGAAAAACTCCTTGCACAAGGACACCTTTTTTTTCAGTGAAATACAATGTTTCTGAGCAGATCAGTATCTACACTCCCTTCTGCTCTTTGTTTTACATGCTTGGATGACCAGATTTTTAGAATGGGTCAGCTGAATTCCAGAGTAATTTATCAGTCACTTAACAAGCTGTAATACCTTGACTGCATACCAAGGTCAAATATTTCTGCAGTGCTGCTTTTATAAGGCCTCATCAACATCTTAAATAAGATAACATTCTTATCTCTGGATCCAAGATATTTTGCAACTTCATCCCATCTATCACACCCAGCATATATTTTGAACAGATCACATTTAGAAACAGTCTGCATACCTCCCATCAAGATGTTTTCCATCCTTCTTTTTTTTCCCACCATATTATCTTTTAATTTTCCTCTTTGGCACGTCTAGCATAAATGAAATTACAAAACAGGAACCATCCCAGAATTCTGCAGTAATGTTTAAGGATGTTACAATCAGCTTCATGAAAAAGGTAGGCTGCAAGACTCATTAATCCAGGTTACTTGTTTTTACCATGTATAGTCATACAAGTGGCACAGATTGAGTTTTGTTCTGCCTCTTGAAAAAAATAAAAAACAATCTAAAAATGTTTCAATTGATCTTCCTTTCTCTAGCCTGAGTGAGCTGGTATTTATATTTTCCGTAACATAAAAGACAAAAGCTGCAGTGGCCTGCACATGAATGGCTACTGGGCCCTGCCTGATAAACTATTCTTAGCAGGTGATGTAAGTAACCTCACATGTGGCAAAACCCGCATTCAGGTTTCAGAGAATGTGCATCCTCTGCTGACTGCCTGCAGATGTTGCTTTGGAAAGCTGACCACTGAAACAATGGAAGGCACAGAAAAAGGGTGCTGTGGTATAGATATCTGACACTTTGTTCCATTTACTGCTCTGTCCAGGAAATATCTTTCCATAAAATGTTATTCTTGGCCAGATGTTACAATTGGCTGCATCACAGTATGGTTTTACCTGGGAAGCATCGTAAGCTATGTTACAGCCATGCTTCACCTTACCTCAGCTTCTGGAGCTGTTTTATTGAATCAGTTAATGCAATTTCCTATCACATCTTTAGGTTATAAGTCTTGAAATTAGGCCTCGAAATTCTCCTCACACAACAACAGGATGGTTAAGAATGGCAAGGTTGGTTTAGCTTCTAATGGAGCGGAAAGGGAAGGACAACACTTTTGGTCTGACACCACAAGTCTTTCTTGAGGTTGAACCAAGAAGCATCAAGACTGATTAATTAATCTGAAACTAACTTTCAGTTGTCAAGGCTGCTAGATCATTGCTCCTGTGGGACAGTAAACAGCCAAATGCCTACACAGATGTTCATCTGATGCTTTAAAGCATAAAACCTGGGAGATGCAGCAGGACAGATTGCACTGCTATGTTACCTCACAGAGGTCAGCACAAGGTAAAAAGTGCTGTAGCTGTTTCTTTCTGCTACAGCATAAGTAGTTAATCCCTGTGACCAGGTTCAGCAGGCACATGCAGAAATTTCAGCCTTCCTAAACTACAAGGCATCATTTTCTGTCAACAGCAATCTGTACATTTCCCTGGTCAATAAAAGCTCGCTACCAGCAGGGATCAGCTGCAGCCTGGCAATATGCTGAAGCATGACTGCAGTCACTGTAATTCTTCAAAAAGTTTGGTATTGTTTACAACAGTTTTTGCCTTTCCTGAGTCAGGTCTGTCCCAGCTGGCTTCCTTCTTCTGTCAGTCACTAGGACTGGATGTACAACACGGCATCAGTGAAACGACAGCACAATAACTCCCTACTGTTTAAAATACACTTCCACTGTGAATTAATATCCTGTCCATGAAATCCACAGGTACTGCTGGAGGAGTAGTCACCTATACATTACACAACAGTGAAGGCTTCCAGTACAGAGTAGTAATAGCCCACATACATAACCTCTGCCACCATGCATTAGAAAGCTGCCACTGAAGAGCAGCTGCTGCTTTCATGTCACATACTGATTGCAAAAGGGACAGGAAGAGCCATAAATCCCACTGATATATTTGATTGAGAAGCACACTTGCTTCTCAATCAAATTGAAGCAAAGTAATGAAAGGAGTAGGACATAGTGCACTTTAGCAACTTCACAGCTCTTGGGAGGTTTGTGTCTCAGAAAAGCCAGGATCTAATGTCACTGCAGATCTAAGTGTCCTGGTGAAAAAGGACATGTTAGGGGCACAGACACTAGAAGTCCATCTAGCCTTCCTTCAGGTTTTCAGAATGGAGTGAAACCTAGCAGCAATAGCAAAGGAAATACACCAAAAAATCAAAATAATTTGCAATGACAGAAAGCCAGTATTGTCCTACAAAACACACTTAAAGTGTGATGGTATCTCAAGGAATTTATACTATATGTGAAAAGATTTTAAACCAAAATGACTTCACTATTGTCATTTCAGTAGAACTGTGCATTCTTTCTAATTTACAAAATTAATACCAAATACTGTTAAAAACTCCTGACATATTTGTACACTATCCCATCCTTACACTGATCTATCAATGCATTGCCTTTGGCTACTTTCTTGGCCAGCAGCCAGTTAGTAAAAGCAGTGACCTTATATCACCTTTGTTCCAGAAAGCTACAAAATCACACTCATCATAGTTTTCCCTGCACTCACTGCTATGTGATGAATATTTATACTGATTTTAAAGTTCTATTACTTAACTCGAATATGGAAGTGGTTGTACCAGTGACTCTCACCCCATTACAGTTATCCACATTCTGAAGTAGCTCAGTTTTTGCAGAACAAGCAAACACTGCTACATGCAGATGTGACTACTCATACATATAAAAATTGTAACATTAAACACCGCCTGGGCAAGTGCTTCACATTAATCTTGAAAATAAAGACTGTCAAAAATCTATCATTATGCTTTTGCTGTACTTACTACTGCCTTGTGACAACAAACTACTGCACTGTCTATCCAGTGCTGAGGCTGCTAATGAAGCACACGTGTCAAGACTTGCCTTACTGAAGCATAAAACATCTCCCCAGCTGAGTCCCTCCCTTGCCTGTGGTTTGTGTCCCTCTGTACACACACACGTGCTCCCTCTCTCTCTCCCCCTCTCTCTCTCTCTCCTTCTCTGTCCTATCTTCTCCCTAGAGCATCATACCATTAACAGGAACATGCTGTGCAGAACCAAGCTTCGGTTTGCACACCAAGAAAATCCATTTCCCACTGCTAAATCAATGCCAGATAATCTTTGCAATGAGAACAGACTATCCAAAACAGTGTTGAGAGGAGGTGTAAAGTTACTGGAAGAGTAAGCCAAGCTTAGTAAAGCATCCGCATGCTGCTCGAAGTGAGAAGACTGAAGTGAAAGTCAACCTTGATAAAACTGGAAAAGACAGCTCCACGTGTGGTGTGCAGTCTGTAAATGTGTGAATCCACACTTAGTGTTAGAAGTGCAGCAGTACCACATTCCCATACATATGCTCTCCTGCTGTTGTAGTGGCAGGTCCCAAAACCTACTGATTCTAAGATGCTGACCAAGTTGAATTGGCCTCCACGGATTTAAGAGCAGTTAGGACATTCTTCTGAGAAGCCCCTATTGTGACATATGCTGCAACATTAAGGGGACTTTAAATACAGCTGGGATGGGAAGCTGGAGGAAAGGGGAGGGATGGTAAGGTGTCCAGACAGAGAAGCTGTATCATTATGTTGCAGTGGTCTTGCTCGGTGGATTTAGACCATGGGTGAACAGGACCCTTCTACTCTCCAGAGGCAGTCCTGCCAGCCGGTGCCAGGCTGGGCTGCTCACCCAGACCACGCTCACCGAGGCGCTCCCGGACAGCCCTGACACTGCCCTTGTGCAGGCTGAGCACTAGTGTGTCTTCCAGTCATTCACCTAATGGCACTGGGTCCTCCTCCTCCTCCTCCTCCCGATGCCTGCCCCAGCTGTGCCGGCAGCTGGCATCCAGCCGCGGATAGAGGGTGGGCGGGAGCGCAGAGCCGGACAACCCCCCAAATCTCCGCGGCGGCTCTGCGCCCTTACCGTCTCGGGGTCATTCTCAAACACCTCCCGGGCCTCCTCCTTGCTGCAGTGCTCCTCCACGCACTCCCTCTCCAGGTGCCCTTGCTTGGTCTCCTCGAAGATCTGGTAGGCTCGCCGCTGCCTCTGCCGCAGGAACTGGGCAGCCTCCGGGGCGCGCAGCAGCACGGCTGGGCAGCGAGCGCCGGGACGGCGCGGGGCAGGCCAGGAGCAGGACGAGGAGGAGGAGAGGAGCAGGAGGAAGGACAGGCAGCGGTGAACAGCTGAGCC
>VZTR01013732.1:7962-17992 GCA_013400775.1 Chaetops frenatus | reverse complement strand
ACAGATAAAAACCCCCAAAAAGAGAATAAAAAAAAAAAAAAAAAAAAAAAAAGGAAGTTGATGTCCCAGTTGTTCCCTTTCTAATACTTCAGGTATCAGATATTCAGCATAAGGACATAGAAGTGAATCAGTGTTTTCAAATGTGAAATCACCATTCCCCAGGTGATTTTTCCCCTACACCTCCCTGCAGGGAAACACCCATGGGTTTTGTTCAGTCTTGACCTGGTTTGGGGCAACAAGAATCCAACTCTTATTTTCCACAGTGTTGGTTCTAATGTCAACGAAAACTAGAGACAAAATTTCCTATAAACTACCTTTCTAAGGACTGCCTTTAAATTGTGTCCAGTAGAAACTGCATAAAAATCAATGCTTAAAGTCATGTGTGTGAAACTTTTTTGTCTCCTCAATGCTTCACAGTGACCATTCCCATGTGAAATGTTGGGGAAAACCTCACCTTGACAAGAAATTAGAGGGAACAGATGCTTCAAGGTCAAATAGAATGAGGTAAACTTTGTTTGTGGGAGAAAGAGAAACCCTGGGTACCACTTGCACCCCTGGGGATATCCCAAATACTCCCAGCTCTCCCAGTTCCCTCCCACACCTCAGCCATCCCCAAAAACATCTCCTGACTCTGCCTGGTGTTCGTCCCCAAAACCCTGGAATTCTGTCCAGACAAAAATGTGCATCAGCATAAGAGAGTTTTGATAAAATAGCCACACTGGATGTTCAAGATTGTGGGTGGCAACAAAAGGACAGAAATGTACAAAGATAAGTGGGCACTGGGTGTGCTTTTAAGAAGAAAACATCTGTTTTTATTATCCCTGGGCTGCAGAGGATGAGTGGGATGTGAGCTCCCTTTAGGACCAGTCATGAATGCATTTCTTGTACCCAGGAACAGAAAAGGGGTTTGGTTCTGTTGGGGTTATTTGACATTTATCAGCTGATAAAAGAATGGAGGTTGGCAGGAATTCTGATTTGCATGTTCAGAGTAAGGTGCAAGGCTGGCTCAGCTGTGATGACTGGGTGTACATTTCATGAGAAATGATGCAAATAGCAATATTTTGCATTTTCCTTTCAGTTTCACCCCGAGATCTTAAAGCATCTTATAACTTCATATTCATAACACCCAATTTATGCACACCCTTCCTGAATTACTGAGACACAAGATCTCAGCCAGATCCTGGAAGCCAGTTCTCTGTACTACACAAAATTATGTTTTCTATGTGCAAACTCAATACACAGGGACTCTAATCTGCTTTGAGGTTTAGCACTTATAACAAAGCATTACTACAGGCTACATATGTTAATTCTGCAGTGTCTGCAACATAGAATTTGCATTGGAAATGTGTTTTCCAGCCTGTATAATATGGAGGTTTCAGGTTACATCTGATTTTTCAAGTCCCTGAGACAGTGACTCCATTAACCAAAGCCAGCAGTTGCACTGTTTGGCTTCATCTTTGTTATGGTCATACTATTTCTTTTCATGAAAAAAAATAAAGATCCATAAGGCACACAAATATTATCAGGCAGGAGGTGGAGCAGAGCAGTTATTGAAGTACTCCCCACTCCATTACACCAGCTCAATTTTAGAAGGGAGCACTTGTGAAAATGTTCTAAATTTGGTTGACCCAATTCTTGGCTCTTTTACATGGCTTTGGCTGCCTGGAAGTCAGCACTGCTATTCCAGATTTCTAGTGGTACTGGGAGCCAGTTGATTTGGAGATCAGGCAAAACCAAAGTAGAAAATTCCATTCAGTCAACTCAACTTCTCCCATATTTGTTGGAATAAAATAAATAGATTTTGATATCGTTCAGCTGATCTAAGGGGAATGCAATATTCAGATGTAGACAGCAACCTTAACAATAAAAAGGATCTTGCAGATTTTCATTTTCTATGCTATGAAGATTTCACATTATGGGTTTTAGAAATATTCATGGCTGATGTCAAAACTTGCTGAATTTAACAGGCTGTGAAAGAACTGGGCTGAGCCATAAGGGCAAAGTAAGGATAATTCTACAGCCAGTGTGGAATCGTATAAAACTAATTTATGGACTCTGCATAAACTCTGCCAGCTCCTTGAGGCACATTTACACACATTTCCTTAAGCAATTTGCCCGAATTCCTCTGAGCAAACAAAGATTTATGTCAGATATAAGAGACTGGGAGTTGGATGCAAATTAGAGAAACTGAGGAAGGTATCAGTGATGCCTAAAACAACATCACGGTGAGACACCTACAGGAGAGACCATAAAATAATAGAAAAAATCAGAGAAAAATAGGTCTGAAAGGATGCAAAGAGTTCATCTTGCTGTACCAGCCTGGCAAGTACCACGTTTACAGCAGATATATTTACATTTTATATTTTAAATATAAATATAAACGCATCAACTTTCTTTATTATGTAAGTACATAACATCTGTATTTTCCGAGGTAAAATGCAAATATACAAGTCAGTATCAATATTTATATAGTGAAATATAGAAATCTCCATATATTTTCCAAACACCTGTCTCCCAGGAAATCTTCCCCATCCTTCCCTTTGAAGGCTTACATAACATGGAACCACCACCTTCTCTCCCGAAATATAAGCTTGGTACTTCTTATATTGACTGAAGAAATTAAGGAATAGGAATCAAAGAATCAGGGGATGGTTTGGGTTGGGAGGGACCCTAAAGACCACCCAGTGAGTGCTTGGACCTTCCTTTCCCTCCTGCCTGCCACCTTCCCCTTTCCTGCTTCAGCCTGAATTATAATGTGAATAAAATGGTGTGAATTTATTCGGCTGCAGCTCTCAGTGATGGTAATTTATTTGTTAGGCTTGTTTGGGGTTGGTTGGGGTTTTTTTTGTTTTTTTTTTTTGTTTGTTTGTTTTTTTTTTTTTTTTTTTTTTTTTTTTTTTTTTTTTTTTTTTTTTTTTTTTTTTTTTTTTTGTGGGGGGGGGGTTTTGGTTTTTTTTTTTNGGTGGAGGGTTTGTGGGATTTTTTTTTGTTTTGGTTTGGGGTTTTTTTGGTTTTTGGGTTTTTTTTGTTTTTGTTTTTTGGGTTTTTGGGGGTTTTTTGTTGTTGGTTTTGGTTTTGGTTTGGGGGGTGGTTTTTGTTTTTTGTTGTGGTTTTTTTGTGTGTGTGTGTTGGTTTTTTGTGTGTGTTTTTTTGTTTGTTTGTTTTGGGGGGTTGTGGTTTTTTGTTTGGTTGGTTTGGTTTGGTTTTTTGTTTTTGTTTTTGTTTTTGTTTGGTTGTTGGTTTGGTTTGGTTTGGATTGGTTTGGTTTGGGTTTTGTTCGGTTGGTTTTTAGGGGTTTTTTTGTTGGTTTTCGCTTGTTTGTGTTGGTGTTTCGTTTGTTTTGGTTTGGCGGTGTTTTTTTGTTCGGTTGGTTGATTTGTTTGGGGGGTTTTTTTGGGTACAGTTGGATCCCAAAAGCCAATAGGATTTTCTCCCAGGACGTTTGGGAACGAGTATTTACCAGCGTAATCCACTTAACGGGTGTTGGTGGAAAGGGCGCGATTATCGGCGGGTGAAACGCCCCTTAGCAAGTTCCACACATCAATGGATGGGAACCAGGGCTGGTAATGGCACTGGGAGAGCTCAGAGCCCCAGGGACCCAGCAAAACCCTCCGGCTGCAAGGGCAGGCTCGAGTCCTGCCCTCTGAAACCACCGATGGTGGCATTGACACGGTGAAAACCCTATTTTTAGACGAATCACTGAGGTCTTCCAGGCCTGGAGTTATTGCCCTGGATAATGGCAGAGGGACAGCAAAGCAGAGCTGTCTTGTGTCCCCCACATGTCCATTCTGGAATGGTTTCCATCATTTCTTATGTTTATTTTTTGGTGTGGCTTTACTGGCCGTGATGCCTTTGATTTTTGCCTTTTTCTTTTTATATATTCTCTGTATTGTTTACACGTGTGTTTGTAGCCTGTTATGGTATTAGGAGCTGCTTTTCCCAATATTTTTCCCTGTCCTGATAGGCAGAAAGGCAAAACACATTCCAAGGCCTCTATCCTACCTTGGTTCTCCCTAGGAACCAGGGCTGACACCAGATTTTTAAGACATATTTTTATAAACAAAGTTTAATTCCCTTCTGAGGGGGGGCAGGATTTAGAAGGGGCTTGAACCAGGGTGAAATTATCTCACCTCTAATGTCTCTAAGTGGTGATTTTTTTTTCAATTACACTCATTTCCTAAACTTATAAAACTGTATTCACCCCGTGGGGGGTGGGCATTGTGTCAACATTTTCCAGATTTGCCCCTGAAGGTCTCCAATAAAGACCAGCCTTTATATTACCTCCTACACCAACATTATCCTGAAAGTGTGTTATTTTATTTCCAGGTTCCTTAAGGCATCAGCCAGACACACAAATATTAAGGCCAGCACAGGTTTCACCCTCTCACTTTGTTAATCCACACATCCCCTGACAAATACAACCAGGGCTGGTGCATTCAGCACCTAAAAAAAACCAAAACCACACATTAATGTGCAGTTGCTCCATGGAATGAAAAGGAAGAGGCTGAAAAGGCTTAAACTTTAAATTTCCTGCTGGATGTCCCCTGAAATTCGAGATCTGAGGGCATGATTGAATTATCAGGTGAATCTAATAATGTGTACTTGTAGCTTCTTTAGGAAAAGAGCTGTTTAATCAATTATGGCTTGGTTGTCTTTGAGTCAATTTTGAGCTCTTTAACCTTGTCATAGTCCATTAAAATGTTTCTGTTAAAATAAATATTGAAAATGCCTTTCAAGGCACCACACAAATGGATTCTGTGGACAGCAGCAGCACCGAGTGTGTCCAGCATTCTTCATTTTCCCTTTTCTCCAATTGCTCAGACAGTGCCACAGCAGAGACTTTGAATTTGTGGGTAGAATTTGGGGGTGAGATTGAGGAATTTAGAGATTTGGATGAGCATGTTCTAATGTTTCTATTACATGGCCAAAAGTGCTGTGTTTTGGCTTAATCCAGCTGCCATGAATGCTGTGCTCTGAGTGAGTGCTTGTGATGATAACCTTCTGTATAAACTGGGGCTTAAATACAGCACAGAAATCACAGCCAAAAAAAATGAGCTGCACTGTGGTTTTCTGCATTTTTACACGGCTTTGGTTGAGTGTTTTCAGATGATCTGGCTACTGAAACACTTGTTTTGTGGTGATTTTATTTCATGATGACTATGTTAAGGGACATAATATGAGAAAATAAAAATCTAATACATTGGAGACATTGAAATATTAAAAAATAAGAGAGGGAAAATGTAGATTGTGGGGGATTACTGTGTTAATATCCAGCCACAGCCTCAGAGTCTGTTAGCAGTCAGTTACCAGCACTAAACTGTGACATCTGGCCACAAAAAAAGAACTCCAGGTCTGCCTGATCTGAAATGCTTTGCTCACTTGTGCTGCAGATGAAAGCATCAGAGGGTGAGTGCTGCAGGGAAAAGTCTGAGCCTTGTGCAGCCGAGTGGGAAAAACCCTGCAAAACTTATCATTTCCTCAGGAATCTCTGTTTGGATTTGTCCCACTGAAGAATGGCATGAGCTACAGGGCTCCTGTGAAAAATACAGAGAAAGAAACACCAGAAAAACCTAAACAGACGCCTTTAGGGTCTGCAATTCCAGCTCCCACTTTCAAAGGTGTCAATATGGGGCTTGCACTGACCCTTTCAGGGTCCAGCCAGAGTGAAACTGCTTCTCCTGTGTCCACTGCTAAAACAGGAAAGCAGCCATTCTAAAATAAAGATTATTGATACAGCCCAGGAAGAATAAAACTACCACTGATCACCCTGCTCTGATAAGGAAGCCCCCCACAAACAAAAGAGAATAAGAAGAATTACTCATATTTTGCTGCAATGTAGTTCTTGGCCTTTGGTGTGTTTCAAAAAGGAAGCTACAGCTGGTGTATAATTGGATGTAGGTTTTTAAATATTTCAAACCTTGTAATTCTTTCTCTGCGAATTTATTTGAATTAATATTTAGGAGCAAGGTTCCACTTAAAAGCACCAAGTGCATACCTTGGGTCCCAAGCAGAAAAGAAGAAAATTAACAGTTTTACTTCAACAGCTGTTAGAAAGAAATACACAGAGGAGAAAATCTCTTTTTCTTCATTTTCCACTCACCTAACTTTACAAACATTCAAGCTCTGACAGATAGTTTTATTTAAAAAAAAAAAAAAACAGAAAAAACCCAAAACAAAACAACAAAAAAGGACTAAGAAATGCATTCTACATTAATTACATCTGATGAAAATTCATGACAGTGTTTCTTCTTGATGTTCCTTGCTGATCCTATATCATTGCAACATAACAAATACAAATTATTCAGAAGCCAGTGCAGATCCTGAGCAGTAGGAATAAAGGAAGGGAATGAATAAACCTCCAGGAAAAAAAAAAAAATCAAGGTACAATTCCCATTAGACCCATTAATTACTGCAGAGCTTTTAAACCAACATAAATTCCAAGCAATATACTGATGTCAGAGTAGAAATACTGTTCTGAGATAAAGATCACACAATATCAGGTAAATCTTCTAAAGACGACTGATTTATCTTTGGTGTGGGGGGGGGTGTATTAATTCCAGATTAAATCTCTGATTTATGACACTGCTGAGAGCACCAGTTCCTTCCTACTGGTACTGGAAATTGGATAACCTGCTGCAGAGCTGGGATGCTGAGATGGAAAAGGCACAAAGCAACCTGAACAAATAAATTTCTCCACCACTGGAATATGAGAATTGCTACGATGAGCTTCCAGCCAGGCTGAATAAACCCCTGGCTGGGCAGTGCTGGGCTCAGGGCTGGCACAGGAGCTCTCTGAGAAGCCCCTGAGCCAATCCCTGGTTTTGCCCACTCCATGAAAAGGGATCCCTGCTCTGCAGGAAACTTCCCCCAGCTCTGGAGGGGAAGCACAGGTGAGCAGGGCAGATAAAAGCAGCCAGCAGTGAGGGATTTCCCTGGCTGCTCTGATGTGCCCATCCATCACAAACAGGGAATGTTCACCTGTCCCAGCATGGACAGGGACAGAACATTGAATTATTCTCCTTTCTCCTTCCTGAATCTGCAGGGCAGATTATGGGCTGTTTTATCTCATTGTGAATGCACGTAAGGAGCCAAATGTGTCCTTCCTGTAAATACAGCAGCTGATTGAGGTTCATTTGGCTCATTGTCCCTTAAAACCAAGAAAAGAATAGAAAAGACACACTCTGAGGTCCTGTTCTGTCAGGAACAAATGAAATAAAATTGGTGCTGATTATATGGACCCCTGCAGAGAAAAAACCTTCTCAAATTCTCTCCCAGTCTCTTTTCCTTTCTTCTCTTGTTTGTTATGAACACTCACTGGGTCCAGATAGAACCATTTGTACCTGAGCCTGTCACTGATATCCCACTGATTTATCATGGGAAAATTTGGGCTTCATGGGCAGCACTGTGTGGGCAGGTGAAGCTGCACTCACAGACTAAAAGAAAATCACCTGTTGTTGTTCCCATATTGTGGGTTCAATAGAAGCAACAGTGTTCCTTCTTTATTCCATCTGTTTTTCTCCAGCAATTCCAAGTGGATGCAAGTTTTTCTCTGAGTCATAAGCAATTTTAGGAAAGGGATATGGGAGCAGATGAGGGGGAGAAGCAGAAAACCTCTTTAAGTGGGGGGGGGGGAAAAAAAACTCTTTCAAGAAATTCCAGAGGAACATTCGGTGTTTGATGACTACACCATGCAGCAGGCCATGGTGATCTCAGAAGTTAAAGTCTGAGGCAGCAGGGACTGTGCTTCAGAAAGGGACATTTCTAGGGAAAAATCACTGCTAAATCTGCCCTCTTTTGCACAATCAGTCAGAGAGACTTCATTCACTCAGCATCTTCTCCCTAAAATTTCTTTAGCTGCTTTTCTCGACCTGTTTCCTTTTCAGTTGGGCCCTCAGAGTGGTGCTGTGGAGTGTGGCCTGACATCCAAAAACCCTTTCTCTGCCAGGATTTGTCAGAGGAAACAGCTCTTTCCACAACTTGCCACCTCCATTGGGGGACAGAGGGATGGCAGTAGCAATAGGACAATTAATCAGCTGATAACTGAACCCCCCATCCCACCTTTCCAGGCAGCCCAGCAAATGTTTTACAAAGCACTCAATTAAAATAACTCGAGTTGGTCATAAAAATGCACTATTTCTTTCCATTAAGAATGTCTTGAACACAATTAAAAGAGGGGCTGAGTTTTATGATGCAGAGGGTACAACCTATGGTCCTGTAGTACACTGAAAACTGCTCTAAATTGTGCCTCAGGTGCAAAAGAGCCACACTTTACAATTTAGACTGGTTTTTTTCCCCTCCATTTCTTTCTTAAATAAGCCACTTGCTTTTAGTGATGATACTCATTGCTGCCACTACAGAATTAAGCATCAGAGCAGCCACTGTGGTGATATTTCACTGAGCAGCTCTTAGCTAAGGCAAGAAATGCTGCAAAAGCAGCCAAAGCCATTAGTGCCCAAATTCTCCTGCTGCAGGTACCCGTGAAAGTGAAGGATTGTCTGAATCTCTCAGCATTTTCTTTAAAAAAAATGCCTCCAAAACCTCATTGGTTTGAATTTCAGGATATGCAAAGCTAACTCCCAGCTCTGTGCTCAGAGTGAGTTAGCTGATATCATTTAATTTCATCTCCATCTGCCTCCTGAACAGATTTGGCATGAGTTGCTGAGCCCCCATCTGTGTCTGTGGGCTGGGTCAAATGATTGTGCTCACAGACGTCATTTGGGATTCTTCTGGCTTGGGGCATCCATGAAAACCAGCAATTCATTGGCAAATGGCTCTTTAGTCATTCTGGACTCTTCCCACATTGTGCTTGTCAGCCACGAGATTCCTCCTGAACCCCTGTGCCAGGCTGGGCTGTGGAGCTCTTGGTGCTGCTGAGGGTGTAAAGCCAAATCTCAGAATGGTGGAACAGCCCCAGCAGCGTCTGAGTGGCCAAAAAAAATGCATTTACAACTCTAGATCTGACTGAAAACATTCAGTTTGAGAGCCTGAGAGTCCAAGGGTTTGTCCAGAGTGCTGTGTATGGAAAGCAGATTATTGACAGCACAGGCTGCTGATGCCTGCTGGTGAGGACTTCCAAATTCCCAAGGAATGCTTGGTGCACTTTAGTGCATTTTAAGGATGCTGTGCAGTAGGACAAATTGGAAGAGAAGCTTTGGGATTGGGAAGAATCCAGCTGCTGGAATGTGCAGTTACAGCTGTGCAAAGAGCAGTGATCACCTGAAATGGGGGGCTGCAGACTCGAGGGGTTTGGCTGGGACCTCCCAAATTGCCACTGAAGACTTTCTCACAAGCCATGATGACACTGGGATTTTCCTGGGACTCCAAGAAAGTCTCTGAGATGAGTTTAATTAAAGAAACTTTCCTTTCTGCAGGGGAAAGTGAGCACTGCAGAGAATTATTGTCTTCAAGGCCTTAAGCACAAATTAACTTGAAAACAAAAAGCTGCTGCAAGGATTTCCGCTGCCAAAGCTTTCAGCCTTGCACCCCTTTTGTCTCTGTGCTGGTAACTGCTCAGCAGAAGACTTTTCATCCTCAGAATGACCATGGTCACCCTAATTTTTGATGGAAAAACACCAAAAATTTCACTGTACCTTGATGAGATGAAGAGAAATAAAGACAAGGTGATAAATATTTCCCTCCACCCATAATAATCAAAGTTTAATAGCTTTGAAAGAAAACCTTGCATCCTCCTCATTAACCCCTTACACAGAGCAAAGCCTAAGACCATTTTTTGGGGAGTTTTTTGTTTGGTTGGTTGGTTTTTTGTTTTTTGGGGGTTTTGGGGGCGTTTGTTTTGTTTTGTTTTGTTTGGTTGTTGTTGTTGTTGTTGTTGGTTGGGGTTTGGGTTTTTTGTTTGGTTTTTTTGTGTGGTTTTTGTTTTTGTGGTTTTTGTTGGTTTTGTTTGTTTTGGTTTGGGTTTTGTTTTGTTGTCGGTTTTGTTTTTGTTTTTGTTTGGTTGGTTGGTTTGGGGGGGGTTTTGGGGTGGGTTTTTTTTTGTGGTTTTTTTGTTGATTTTTTTGTTTGGTTGGGG
>VZTR01013730.1:150088-174616 GCA_013400775.1 Chaetops frenatus | reverse complement strand
GGGCGCGGGGGACGCGGGGCCGGGGCGATGCCGCTGCACCGGTTCCCGCCGCGGCTCTGGGCCGCCATGCGGCTGCGGGAGGGCATCTGCGCCCGCCTGCCGCAGCACTACCTGGCCTCGCTGCAGGACGACACGCCGCCCACGCCCGTGCACTGGGAGCCGCACGGCCTGCGCTACCGGCGGAACCCGCGCACCGGGGAGCGCGAGCGCGTGCAGGACGTGCCGGTGCCCGTGTACTTCCCGCCCGCCGCCAACGAGGGGCTCTGGGGCGGCGAGGGGTGGGTCCGCGGCTTCCGCTACGCGCGCAACGACAAGGTGAGCGCTGCGCCCTTCCCCGAGCCCCGGCCGGTGCCACCGGGGCCTGCTGGCCGCCGCCACCGAGCCCCGGGCCAGCCCCTGACGGCCGGGCCGTGCCCAGCTCTCCACCAGGCTGCCCAAGACGTGGAAGCCGCAGCTGTTCGAGCGGCAGTTGTACAGCGAGATCCTGGACGCCACGCTGACCGTCACCGTCACCATGCGCACGCTCGACCTCATCGACGCCGCCTTCGGCTTCGACTTCTACATCCTCAAGGTACGGCCCGCGCCCGGCCGGGCACGGCTGTGCCCACGCCGCCCTCACCCGTGGGCTGGCAGGCAGGGAGCCCTCCAATTCAGGCACAGAAAACACCAAGTTGGAATAGACCCACAGGGATCACCCAGCGCAGCTCCCGGCCCTGCACAGGCCCCGCCCCAGCAATCCCAGCCTGGGCCTGAGCACTGTCCAAACGCTCCTGCAGCTCTGGCAGCCTCGGGGCTGTGCCCATTCCATTCCCTGGGGAGCCTGGGCAGTGCCCAGCACCCTCTGGGGGGAAGAACCTTTCCCTGCTCTCCAGCCTGAGCCTGCCCTGACACAGCTCCAGCCCTTCCCTGGTCCTGTCCCCGTCCCAGAGAGCAGAGATTGGAGCTGCCCCTCGGGAGGGGCTGCAGCTCCTGCTGAGCTCTGCCCTCAGTCCCCTCTTCTCCAGGCTGAACAAGTGCTGCTGTTAATGCTTTAGTGCAGTTCTGATGCTCCCAGCCTCTAATGCCCTCTTGACTGGGAACCCTTGATATGAAAACTCAAACCCGTGATCAAATCGCCCGCAGAGCAAATCCGACAGGTCCTTCCCCTTTCACAGCATCAACATGCTGAGAGCCTGTGCTGTGTGTGGATGAGCTGCCAGTGCTCTCAGTGTGCTGGGAGACCCCTGTGTTCCCTGGCAGCTGGTCCCGTGGTGCAGCCTGACCCCGGGGCTCCCTTTCTGCAGACTCCCAAAGCTGACATGTGCTCCAAGCTGGGGATGGATTTGAAGCGGACGATGCTGCTGCGCCTGGCCCGGCGGGATCCTCAGCTGCACCCCGACGATCCAGCCAGGAGAGAGGCCATCTATGACAAGTACAAGGTGGCTTCCTGGCCTGCACTCCCTGTCACTGCTGTTTGCTGCTTGCATGCTCACCTGTCACGGGTGTTGGTGCTCCTGTGCTGAGAGGGACAGGAAAATATAAACTCCACCAGGTTTTTTCTTGTCCCTCTGCGGGCCCCTGATTTTTGTACTCATCGTGTAGGGACACAAAAAGCAGTGATTTCACTGTGGTTGAGGTCAGTGGCAGTCTGCAATAAAAACCAGTAAGAATCAGTGCTAGCCCTGGAGGGAGGAGCCCAGAGTGCCCGTGTGCTGTTCAGTTTTGTGCAGCTGGTGGTGGTTGCCAGTGTGGGAACACCACCAGCACACTCAGTCCTTGGAGTTGTGCTGAGAAACAGCCCCAGAACTACCTAAAAGAATTGCAGGAGCAGGCACAGCTGATCAGAGAGCAGGACCCCTGCTAAGAGGAAGGGAGAGAAGGGGAGTGGACCTTGGTTTTAAGGGCTTTAAGACTTGTCCATGGTAATGTTCCCACTGGATCACACGTTTGTGTCCTGGGCATAGAGAGGATTTGCATCTTGGTCACCTGCCAAGACTGTGCTGCCTTCTCCTTCTTTTGTCACAGGAGTTTGTGATCCCAGAAGAAGAAGCTGAATGGGTTGGCTTGAGTTTGGAAGAAGCCATAGAAAAACAGAGGCTCCTGGAAAAAAAGGTGAGTTCCTGAGGCAGTTGTGGCACTGAGGTGTTGTGGCTGCACCAGGCTGCACATCCAGCTTCTTTGTGGGGTGTGTTCACCCACGTGCTCCAGTGGCAGGCAGTGTGAGGAGGGAGGGAAAGGAAAGGGATCCTTGGGAGCTACTGATGATTCTTGTCTGCTCTCAGAGCTGGGGAAGCTGCTGAATGTCCCACACAGGTGCCTGCCCTCTCTGAGGGAGGGTTACAGAGCAGCAGCTGTGGCACAACAGGTTGCCTTCTTCAGCCCCTGAATAAAAACCCAGTCACATCTTCCTCTGGTTTTAGCTGCCAGCACTCCCTGGGCTCCCCATTGCTCTTTCCCTTGCTGCTGCTCAGGTTCATTCCTTTTAAGTGGTTTGTCCTCTGCTTTGTTGCAGGACCCTGTCCCACTCTTCAAGGTGTATGCTGAAGAGCTCGTCAGCCAGCTGAAGGAACAGCAACAGGCAGTGCAGAAGCAGTAGAAGGAGAGAAACCTTGGGAGCAGAACCCCTGCTGCAGATAAAGCAGTGGGGTTCAGGGGCTCTGCTGCCTGAACCACACTGGTGGGGAAGGGGCCACGTGAAAACCACGTTCCTGAAGTGTTGTGACAGCCTAAATTCAGTGAGGACCTGTTCCTGTGGGCTGAGGAAAGAGTTTCTGTGCTGTGGCTCTGAGAGTTCTTGTCAGACTGACTCAGTGTGGATCTACTGCCTGTAGAAGCAGTTGGCTGCTGTTGGGAGCCCACTTGTGATACAAAATACACATTTTGGTAGTTAATAGCAGTAAACTTCTCTCTGATGCTTATCTTATTAGTCTGTTGTAGCAGGGACTGAGAGACACAATGTAACTTGGATCAATCTTAGGTCAATCCCCAGCTTCGTCCAGCAGAGATGGTTGTGCCCCAAGAGTGTGAGCCCAAAGCCCTCAGCAGGTGGGGCTGAGGACAGCACAGCTCACTTACCCCTGGGTTACAGCCCTGTTTCTGTTGTGGGTTGGTGACTTTTAAATCTTTAATTTTGTAAAAGCATGGTTGAAGTGGGTGCTGGAGCCTTTGCTGCTGTCTGGCAACGAGGGACTGCAAAGCACTTGCCATAATTACAGGCTGAAGAACAGCACTGGGAGTCCCTGGTGTTGTGTGGAAGCTTTGTGGTGGTGCACTGAGTTTCTGGGTGGATCAAAATCAGCCTCTCCCTTTTTCTCCTCAGCTCTGAGGTGAGGGAAAAGCACAGAGCTTGCAGGCTGAACCTTGTGTGGGTCGTCTCTGGATCACTGCTTGCCTCTGGCAGAGACTTTGCCTTACCCCTGTCTTGGGCTTCCCCCTCCCTGGCACATCAGAGCAAGTTCTCTGCCTTGGCTTGTGAGCCACAGGACTGATGAGAGAGAAACTGTGCTTGTAGAGCAGAGTGTGGCTTGTCCCCTCTGCACTGGAGTGGAGTAGGACCACGGGAGAATGGAGTTTGCCAGTGCCTGGAGGGTTTGGGTGGGGGAGAGGTGGTGCAGAGGCAGCCACTGGGTGAGCACAGAGCCTCTGCAGGGCTGTGCTGGGGGTTGGCTGAGGGAGGTGGCAGGGTTGAATGTGATCTAAACAGCAGCATTTCATGCAAATCAGACTTCTCTGCTGCTCTTTAGGACAAAGAAGGGGCTGGAGTCCCTGTAAGGGGTATCTGAGCCCTGGCACAGGCTGGTAGGGCTGGCTGGGGCTGCCAGATGGGGCTGTGCTGTCCTTGCAGGGGCACAGGGGGAGCAGGCTGGGTGGCAGAAGCTGGGATGTTTCCATCCTTGCCTGTGTGTTTCATCCCCAGCAAGTCCAGGTTCTCAAGAGCAAACTGGCACAGAAGGTCATATTTGCCTAATTAATGATTGTGCAGCTAGGCCTGCACAATGACATTTGCTTATCTTCTCTCTCTGCTGCAACTGAGCTGAGTGGGAAGCTGCTGCCCAGCTCCTCGGGGACCCTGACACTCTGCCCTCGTTAGAGATAATTAGCTGGGACAAGCTTCTTGTTTGACAGCTCTGCTCATCATTAGGGCCAGCACAGCTCATGCATTTTAATGCAGCTCCCAGCAAAGCTTCAGCCCGTGGCTCTGGCCTGGCTCCCCTCCACAGCTTTGCTGGAACGTGCCCGGCCTCCCGAGCCCAGCTGGATCCTGCCTGGATACTGCCTGGATCCTGCTTGGATACTGCTTGAATCCTGCTCAAATCTTGCCTGATCCTGCTCAAATCCTGCCTGGATGCTGCCTGGATCCTTCCTGAATCCTGCTTGGATCCTGCCTGGATCCTGCTTAAATCCTGCTCAAATCTTGCCTGGATCCTGCTCAAATCCTGCCTGAATCCTGCTTGAATCCTGCTTGAATCCTGCTCAAATCTTGCCTGAATCCTGCCTGGATCCTGCCCGGATCCTGCCTGGATCCTGCCCAGCCCTGTGGGGTCCCCAGCTGCCTCAGAGCTCCTCGGTGCTGAGGGAGCTCTCAGGGGTGGCTGAGGGGACAAGGAGCAGTTGCTGCTGCTCTGTCCCAGGGTGGTGGGGCCTGAAGTGGCTCCCTAGAAACAGATTAGACAGGGGAAAGGGAATAAAGGTGGATATTTATTTGAAAGGCCTTCAAAGGCACACCCTGGGGAGCCAGAGGCTGCTCTCACACTGGACCCCAAGGTGGACCTTGAGTCACGAGTTCCTCACACCTTTAGAGGTTTGGTCCATTTGCAGATCAGCATCAATTCACCAATTAAAAGTTTAGCTAATGATGGCATTTCCCCAAGCTTACCCCCCCTTCTCAAGATGCTGGGTTGCACATTTTGGGCCCAGGACAGTCTGGGTGTCCTGGGAGAGCAGCTGGGAGAGGCTTTGTTATGTCCATCTGAACATAAGAGAGCAGCAGCTCCCAGGCTACAAAACCCTGCAGAGTCACACACTGAGCACTGCAGGGTTTTTTAAAATGTGAAAGTTAAATCCAAGGCATCAGTGAGAGGTGTTTCTGTGGAATTGAGGCTCTGCTTGTGTGTCCTCCCATGGTCTGGGCCCTGACTGTTCTCCAGAGCTGCTCATTGGGCATCTGCTGCCTCAGGAGGGCCTGGAGGGTGACAAGGGGTAGCAGGAGGTTTTTGAGGAGAGCTCCTGTCCTGCTTGGGGTGAGGGTTCTAAGGGGGGACACTGCATGAGCACAGCTGGAGCTGCAGGAGGTTCTCTGGGGGAATCTGTTTGGGATATGCTGAATCCTGACTTTCTCTCATCCTGGCTTTGCTGAGAAACCTTCCCCTTGCTGCTTTCCTTGTTACCTGTGTTGGACATGGCCCAAAGATGTACTCTCATGGGTCACTCTGCTGCCTTGAGAGAAGCTGGGAGCTGTGGAGCAGGGGTGCTGCAGCCTCAGGGAAGGCAGAGTTGGAGCACACAGGGCTGCTGGGCACAGCAGCAAATGTCTGGAGGTGGGGAGGGAGCCCTGTGCAGCACTTGGAGTAGTTTGGGCTACAACCCCCCGAGCCAGGTAACCTTGGGGAGGTGGAGGAATAGCTCAGGGTGCAGTGTTAGACCTGTCCTGCTTTTACAGTGCTGGCTGCAGCTGGAGAGTTTGGTGCTGTGTGAGGGATGGGTTTTCCCTGTCTGGATGGGCTCAGTCTGGCAGATAATGGTTCCTTTGCTGCCCTGACAGGGGGAATCAGAGGAACTGGTATTTTGCCATGACAACATGTTCCCAGGAAGCCACAGATGCCACAAACCCACAGGTGCAGGTAGGGTGCTATCAGCTTGAAGTTGAAAATCCACCCCTGGACAGGGGAAGGGCCTGGCTGCCAAGCACAGCTCAGACCCAGCACTGCCTGAGGCTTCTGCAAAGGTCACCAGCCTGGCCCAGAGCCAGGCACAGGCACGTGGAGCGTCCTGAGGATCCAACACCAGGCTGGCAGCTGGCAGGGACATGAGAGCCCCCAGCAAACTGCCTGAGAGCCCTGCCCAGGGTCACCTTGGATCTGACAGCGTTGGACCAGGCTGGGATAGCAGTGCTTGGAAGGGGGAATGGTGAAAAACTATCAAGACAGCAGTGAAAGGATGCTGAATGAGAGGCTGGGAGAGGCACGTGTGCTCTACCAACCACCAGCACTGGGAAGTGAGACAGTCAATCCAGGCCTGAGGGATTCCTGTTCCATTCATTCCTCAGTTATCAGAAATGTGCTGCTCTCTTTAATAGTCCCAGCAAGTCACAAATATGTCCTTTGGAACATAAAATTTGGGCCCATGTTCTGGTTGTGGAGGGAGTGTGGTAGGGAATTATCCCCAAACCCAACACTGCAAAAATAATAAATCAGAGAAAAAAGGATAACTGGGGAAAGCATCCAAGCAGGAAAGGCTGTGGGTGGGATGGCTGGACTAATCCTGCTGTTTGGGACTTGCTGGTTCTGAATTCTGGTGTTTGCTGGTATCTTGGAGCAATGTTTGAATTTTGCCTGTCTCACTTGTGATTCCCAACAAGCCACAGTCACTGATCCAAAAACCAACTTGAGATTAAGGCTCTGCTTCTCAACAAACATTTTCTTACCTGTTTACCTTCATGAATGAAACAGCATTTTCCTTGTAAATTCCCAACAAGCCCCTATGTATTCAAACAAAAGAGATATTTGGGGAGCAGTAGCAGAAACAGCGTGTCCTTTCCTGCTGGTCTCATAGGTAAGCCTGTCTTTCCCTCCTGGCTTGGAGGCTCTTGGTTTGGAATCACTGTTGCAAAGGGATGTGACTTTAGGAGTGCTGTGAATCAGCCCAAACCTGGTGTGAGCACAGCTCAAAATGTAGCCTGAACGTCATCCCCCATCCTATGGCATTAATCAGGGAGACATGAGATTTAGAAACTCACTTGGACAATTCCAGCAAATCCTTTCAAGTATCACTGCAGTGTTTATTTTCAGATCCACAGGACTCATTTCCTTCCAGACAGTTGGTCTGGGATGCTCAGGCTGTTGGGGCTGGGAGGATGTGCTGTGCTCAACCCCACAGCCTTGGTCTCTCCCTGGAATTTGCTCTGGGGATGAGGAAATGGCAGCAAATATCCTGGTGGTGACAGATCATTCTGGATTTTGGGGATGAAGATGGAACCAGGCTTGTTGCAGAGGGAAGGACAGGAGACCATGGGTAGTGATGCAGGAAACACTGGTTGGACTTAAGGAAAAACTTCCACAGGAGGGTGGTGCAGTCCTGGGACAGGGGCTGGAGAGCTGGAGGTTTTCAGAAGGACAGAGAGTGACCCTGAGTGACCCACTGGGGCCTTGCAGCCAGCCCTGCTCGGGGTAGGAGCCTGGGCTGAGACCTCCAGAGGTCCTCCCAAGCTCGCTGCTCTGTGCTGCAGCTCCCGTGCTGCGGTTCCTCCCTGCAAAGCAGCGGCCAGGAGGGGCTGAGTGGTGTCTGAGGAAAAGCAGCTCCCAGGAGCTGCCTGGAGGGGAAGGACAGGAGGGGAGGGAGCCCAGCAGCTCTGTTCCCTCCCTCCTCTGGGGTGTGGGCAGTCACCGTGCTGCCTGAGCTCCTTCTGCAGCCACGTGCTGGGCTCTCTCTTCTCCCATCCGCCCAAGGAATTGTCCCGTGTGCCAAAGCACCACCTCCAGGACATGTGGCTGCAGGCAGGGATGGCAGGATGGAGTCGTTGGCCTGGTGCTGGATCACCTAGAGCCCAGTGAAGTGGAGCAGCAGACAACAACCTGGCTCTGTGTGAGCATCCCTGGGGCTGCCCTGGGGCTGCCAGCCTCGGGTGCTGGCTGGCCGTGGCCAGCAGGAAGGCCCTGGTGGCTTTTCCAGCCCTGCTGGTTCCTGGCACACTGCTCATCCTGGCCAGCTGCCCCAGCCCTGGAGGGGACGAGGTGGGACGTGGCATGGCCAGTTGTGCCAGGGCAGAGCTGGTAGCCTGATGGTGGCCAGGGTCTTGGGGGGGACAGCCAGGTGAGACCAGTCTGCAGCCAGACAGGCTTGGGTTGGGCCTGGGTGGAGAGGTGGAGAAGGACACAGGGGCTTGGTTTTTACAGTAAAAATATACCAACTAATGAAATCTACGTGTGCAAATGAATTGCCAAAAGCTCCCTGCCACCTTCCTGCTGCCATCTCTCCTGCAGCCATAGGCCAAGCTGGATGGGGGGCACTGGACATGGGGAGAGGGACACACAGAGCAGGGGCAGGCAGGTGGAGTCCCCTCCATTCCCTGCTCCTGCCTCATGCTTTGGGCTCAGCTTGGGCTCCTTGGCTGCAGGAGGAACAGCTGAGAGGGGTGGCCATGCCAGCTTCAGACTGGCCACAGAGGCCTTTGCCTGGCTGGACTCGGCTGCTCTGTGCATCCATTGCAGGCATTTTCCAGGCAGCCATTGCCATGGTAACATGGAAATGGTGCTGGTTCCGGCCAGCCAGAGCACTCAAACACAGAAAATGGCATTTCTGAGATGGGAGCAGGGCTCTGCTCACGGGGCCTCTGGGTACCCGGGCACGTGGCTGCTCTGAGAAGGTCCCTGTGCCCTGGTACCCCCAGGGATGTGTCCCCCAAGCAGAGGTGAAATGAGGTGGAGGGAGAAAACAGGATGGGACATGCTAGGGAAAAGGGAGCAGCAGGAAGGGGATTTCCCTGGCATGGATAGGGCCAGGATTTCTGTGCTTCAGCCAGGTATTTATTCCCATGGAGACTACTCACACATTCCAAGGCATTTTAATTTCCTTGACAGCCCTATAAATTCCTTGACAGACCCCTCCTGCATGTGTTGTAGGACCCAGGTGGACTTTCCCAGCTGAGTCTCACCCACCCAGCAGAATGTGAGGTGACCCTGCCCCCACAGCCCATCACTCTCTGTATCTGCTCATTTTATTCCTTAGGATGCTGTCCCTTGACTTTTGAGGCTGGTTGAGGACCTGAGCTTGGTTAAATCCTTCCCCCTAAAAGCCATGCATGGATTTGGAAGGTTTCAAGGGGTGGAAAGTCTTTGCTCCTAAGTTTAAGCTGCCTTGCTCCAGCTCTGGGAATGGAGCCTGGTCATGCTCTGCTCACAGTGCAGGACTTTGCCATATGTGGGATTTTCTCCTCTTTCTCACACTTCTCCTCTCAGCCTATTGAGCTTCAAGTCTTGCTGCAAGGCTTTTCCTCTAGAAATCATTAGCTGTTAAATCATTAGCTTTTTTTTTTTCCACAGCAGTTATCTACTGCTGTTCTAAAGTGTGGAACCTGCATGCTAGCACCAAAAATGGAGGGAAATCTCCTCGGATGCAGGCACTAGGCCAGTGGGTTTCCACCTGGCCAGGTGGTCCTGAGATGTGCAGAGTTGAAAGTGCTGTGGAAGTCACTGATACCCAGACCCACTCGTCCTGCTGAGCTCCCTTCTCTTCTTTAAAGGAAGAAAATTCAATTTTATTGGGGTTTTTTTTCCGTGCCTGATACGCTGAAGAACAAGGTGAATTAAGGCCTTCGTAGGGCTCTGGGAAAGATACTTTGTTGGAGGGGCTTGTGGAGCTGCTCTCTGCAGTGGGGAGCAAGGCAGTGGCTCCCCTGCGGAGGGACCAGCAGGTGCTGGTGGCAGGAGAGGGTGGAAGGTGACCAGACCCTGGCGAGGGAGTAGGCAGGGCGGGTGTGTGGCTAAAACTGCCGGCTGGGAGCCCGCCAGCCGGGAGTTACCATGGGAACTGCTGGAGGATGCTCGGAGAGCAGCGCGGGCTCTGCCGCCACGGCCCCGAGCGCAGCTGCGGGTACCCGGGGAGGAACCAACTCGTCCTCAGTGCAAAGGGAGCGATCCCCCCTCGGCCCAACCCCAGAGCGCTTCACAGAGACGCTGCCATTAACAGAGAGAGAAAGCACAAGCGGGAGAGCAGCCCCGGGCAGGAGCCGGAACAGCCCCCGAGCTGTGCTGAGAGTCCCATCCCTGAGTCCCACACCTGTGCCCGGTGTCCAGCAGAGCCCGGAGCAGCCAGCGCCTGGCCCAGAGCACAGCTGGGGCTGTGACACCGTCCTTGCTGTGGCTGCGTGCTGTGGACCCACTCGCAGCACTGGGGGATGCAGTGCTCGGCTGGATCGGGGCTGGAATGTTTGAGCTGAGCCTGCCCGGCCACCCTGAGCGTGGGTGGGGAGAGCCCACCCTCGGTGCCTCCCTTTGCCTGCCCTGGCCCCAGGTGGGCTCTGTGCCCAGCACTGGGACCAGCTGTGTCACAGCAGCTGCTCCAGGCACCAGCTAGCCCCTTTCCCCAAGCTGCTCCACTCCCCTGGAAGCCTTTGGTGACCACATTGTCACCAGCCCTTTGCACACCCGTGGGAGCTTTACTGGGGGCATCATTCATTGCTGCTGCTGCTGCTCCCAGGAAACAGGCTTCCCTTTACAGTCATCCCAGGTGGAGGGTATTTACTCAGGTGCCCACAAAACCCATTTCCAGGAGTGTCTCTGCCAACTCACTGGTACTGCTGTCGGGGTCAGTGACCTGCCCTTTCCAGGCTCTCCCTGCAATATGTGAAAAAGAAATTTATTATCACATCTGCCAGGCTCCAGACAACTCTTTCTGGGAGTGGGTAGGTAGGATCTGTCTGAGGATCAGCTGGTTCACCCCCAGTTCCTTCAGAAGCCCTGGACACACTTGCTGGCCTATGGCTCCTTTCTGCTTTCATCTCAGCTGGGTTTGTGCTGCAATCTGTGGTCACCTTTGTTTCCTCTCTGGGTGAGGAATCCTCCAGTTCCCCCAAGAAAATAATGAGCTTGGGCAGAATCTCCGAGTGTTCCTCCTGCAGCTGCCCTGAAGGGCTCCGCTATCTGGATGGCTTTGAGGAGGAAATGGGAAGATGGCCTTAGCTCCCTTTCCCTCAAGCCCACCCTGTTCATCTCTTGCCTTGCTGTCCATTTTCTCCAGACCTCTTCAGCCTTTAGATTCTCCCTAAGACCCTTTCCCCGCTGCCATTTTCCTGGAATTGCTGTTTGGTGCCAGTAATGTCCCATGGGAACAGAAGCACATTGCAGGCCCCATGCTGGTGTTCCAGCCAGCGGGGCTGGACTGGGCTGCTTGCTCTTCTCTGGCTGCCACATCCATCCCTGGACCATGAGGATGGAGCCAGGACCACATTCCCACTTGCAGGACCCACTCAGCCACGAGCACGAACCCATGTCCACATCAGAGGTCTGGTGTCCAGCCCTGTGCTCCGTCTGTCATCGTTAACACCCTCCAGAGGAAGGGGAGGCTCTGGGCCTTGCAGACCTGGCTTGGAGCAGCTCAGCAGGAAGGCAGGAAGCATCCTGGGCTCCAGGGATGAGCGTGGCCAGAGGTAGCACCTCCCCATTCCCAGCCAGCACCAAGAAGCCAGGAAAAGGGATGGCTCACCCAGACAGCTCCGTGGAAGGAAACGCCAGTGCTGTGAGCAGGAATCAAAAATGGCAGCAGTGGTGAAGGAGGGAAGAGGCCACCGAGGACGGTTTGGCCCCATCATGGCTCTTGGGATGAACCAGTGTGGAATCCCCATGGGAAACAGAAGAAATGGCTGGTAGGACATCTGCACCTGCAGCCAACACTGCTCTGTGGAGGAGGAGGCTGGTGAGGGTTGGCGGTGATGAGCTGCGATGGTGCGGGAAAGCCTTGGCACCGAGGCATTGTGTGGCGGGAGCCATGGGAAAGGCTGGCCAGGGGAGGCAACGCTGTCTGCAACAGCCGTCAAAGAGTTTCCTTAAGTGTTGCTGCTCTTCAGGGCTTCCTCCTCCAAGAAAAAAAAAAAAAAGTAGGGAAAAAAGGAGATGAGGAAGAGCAATCTCTGGGTGCGGGATGAAAGCGGCCTGTCTTGACTATTTACCCAGCAATTATAAGTAAATCGGTGGTGCCTAACGGGGCCGGTTGCCATAGTGACGATGGGATGGAAGGACCAGCATTTGGTCCTGGCTGCAGCCAATCAGGCTGGGAAGCCCAAGCTGCAATATAAAGTAAAGATTCCCATCTTCCAGCCACGCACTTGCCAAGAAAGGGAAATAGGTTCAAGAGTCTGGGGAAAAAAAGTGCTGCGGCCGGCGGCAAGCAGGGCGGCTGCTCCCGTCATGGCGGACTGCGAACGCCCGGGNAAAGGCTCCACCATTCTCCCCAAATTGCCATCGTAGGCCTTTCAAATCAAATTTCGCAAAGCAGCCTCATCAAAGGCCCCCGGCTGAGAGAGGCACGAGCCCCATATTCCTGCCCCCCCCGGCAGGTCTGGGGTGGTGCGGTGATCCCATACAAAGTCGGCACCGCTCCAGAAGTGTCTTTGCAAAAAAAAAAAAAGAAAAAAAAAGAAAAAGAAAAAGGAGGGGGGAAAAAAAAGGGAGGGGATACGGAGATAAAAAACGCAAGCGAGAAAGAACGGCGCCTAAATTGCTCATCGTCTCCCCATCTCATTACTGGCGACTTCTGAGGACGGATATTTCCAAAGGCTGCGATGAAAGACTTGTGAATGGAGCCCCCCCTGGATGAGATCAAAGCCCGAGGCTGGGACGCCAGGGTGTGCCGGAGGAGGGGGCGAGGGCCAGCAGCGCCGCAGGATGCTGGGGAGAGCCTTCCTCCCCTGCTGCCGCTGCCCTCCATGTTTCCCGGTGTCGCTGCCGCCGCTGCCTGACCCATCTTGCCATGGAGACCAGGGACGGTGGCCAGATCCCAACGGCTGGAACCGAGACGAGCAAACTCCGTTGGCTCACAGTTCGGCAACTCTCCCAAAATCCATGGTTAATAAGGGAGCTTATCCTGTCCGGGACCTCTCCAGACACCTCGAATTGCAGATGAGCGGGTGGCGTCCCCACCGCTGGAGCCCAGTCCTTGGGTCTCTCCTCTCCTCACACCGCGGCATCGCCAGCCTGGTGAGCCACCAGCAGAAGGGCCGAGGACAAAGGCGGGAGGACAGAAGTTGTGCCACTTTCCCTTCCCGCCGCCTCCCTTCAAACACGAGCTGCTTTCTTCTGCTCAGCGACAAATTTGGCTTCGGGCGGCGTTCCCACCACCGGCACCACCGGCAGCCGGGTGCCCCATCAGCGGCACGGAGAGCGAACTCACAGATGGTAAAATAAGAGAGTCGTGTAGGGTTCAAAGAGACCTTCTATGTCAATTGTTATATTATTAGGTAAACTCCAAGAAGAAAATCTTTTAATCCACTGTGGCTAATCCAGTCCACTTTTGTTGGCCAGGACATATTCAGCATCAACAAAAGGCTCTGGCCGACGGACACCGGCATACATAATGTATTGATAACTGCAGGAGCCGGCTCGGCGGCAGAAAGAGCCACTGCTCGGGCCAGCAGCGGGGGCCAGCAGGAGGATTTGCCCAACTTTTATCAGTTTTATTTTCATTTCAAAGAACGCAGCTGATATTTGCACTGCGCTGCTTACCAGGGGAGCACAAAGAGGGCAGGGATGTTCCCAGCTCCGGCCGGCCCCGAAACATCACCCGGATCCTGCCAGGACCTCAGTGGGACCCTCACCCCTCACCACCTCCCTGGGGCAGCGATGGCGCAGAGGGCTGCAAGGCCAGGTTGGTTCTGGGCCTGGTTTTGGGGTGGTGGATCCCACGGGGATTTGGGCAGCTGGGGTGGTTCTCCTTAAATTAGCCATGCCCTGGGATTTACCCTGGGAAGGTGCTGTTGCCCTGGGAGCTGGGGAATCACCTTTCTCTAAGGACACGGGATAAAACTGATGCGGGAACAGAAGTGTCCACGCTGTAAAGAGCTGGCGCCTCTGGGGAGGAGAAGTGGAGGCCACACCTGGACTCACCTTGTCTTCCCAACACGGCACAGCAGAGACCAGAGCCAAGGAACCTGGAAAGGAAATCAAACCAGCAGCAGTGAAGGGCAGGTGGGACATGAGTGGGGACCACGTGGCCACAGCGTGGCTGATGCGGGTGTTCGGGCAGGAGGAGGTGGGAGATGGTGGGAATGAGCCAGGAGGGGTTGAGGTGGCAGCTGCAGATGCTGGAGGTGAGCAGGGCACACTGAGCACCCACCCCCTCCAGGCACTGGGTATGGCCTGTCCTGAGCGATGGGCTCCCCTGGGGCAGATCTGGGTGAGGGTCCACACCTGGTCCACAGCAGGGCAGGGTATGGATGGCCAGGCTGGGTCCACAGAGATTGAAAACAGCTGTGAATTACGTGGCTGGACAGGCATTGGTGGCCATGGGATGAGGATGGGGCTGAGCCAGCAGGAAACTCTGCACAACAAGGAACTGGGGTCTCCGGTGGGTGTGACCTCACTCAGGAATCCATGGCCTCCCCAGGATGAGTCCAAAATGTCCTTATTCCTGCTGCAGGTAGCTTAGTGCCATCCAAGGCCATGGCTCTTGTGTAGCCATGAGGATCTTCAGTAAGAGCATGGAAAGGAAAGAGCAATGGAGGAACCAAAAGGATGCACTTCAAAGAGCCCAGAGGGCTTGCCCAGGTTTTGTCCTCATGACAAGGGACAGCAGAGGAGTCCCTCTCCTGCGGGTGGGGGGCTCACTGCACCCCCCAGGTGCTCTCTGAGGTGGGCACATGCATTCATCCATTGGGACAGTGCTTACAAGGCACTGACAAGCACAAGTGACCCAGGGAGGAAAAAACTTCACAGGGATTTAGTTGTTACTGCAAGCCCTGGGTGGAGCTGTTGCTGCACTCACAGATACTGGGAATCCTCCAGAACTACAGTCCCCTCCAGTGGGGTTAAAACAGCCAGTGCCAGAAGCTTCTGCAGGGAATGGGTGTACAAACAGTGATTAAGCAGAAAGCTGTGAGTCACCAGCCCTGCACAGTCCATCCTAAGATCCAGCAGGGGATCCAAGGGACAGGAGTCAGGGATGTGGACGCCAACCTGAAGCAAAGGCTCTTTGTAAGGCTGAAGTGCAGTGGGGACTCACTGAGCCTCACTGCCCAACCCAGGCAGCTGCTCTGATCATCACCAAGGCATTACCAAAACTCCCGACTGCTCCACATGGTCCATCCAGAGGTCTGCCCAGCACAGAAGCTGCCAGGCCAGACTGACACTTGAGGAGCACAAACTACCCAGGAGACAGAGGATGAGAATTCAGGCTGAATCATTCATTTCCATCAGGCAGAATTTTCAGGGCAGGACTCTCTGGGCAGCTGTTGAATGCAAGACTAAGCTAAATAGGCTCAGCTAAAGATGTTCAGCACTGGAGACCTGAAAATACCTCTCTGTTGGGAACAGACAGACATGGAGCTCCTGGGCAGACACCTTTGCTCCATGTCCCTCTGCAGGACAAAGCTCAGGTGGGCTGGGATGACTGCTGGCATTGACTTGTGTCTCGTGGGACATTGCTCACAGGGTGGTCACCCACTCACTTCCCACACTCACCTCACAACCCTGGCAGAGTCACAGACGTGGGAAGAGGTACCAAAATCCATGTCAAGCTCTCTGTGAGATGTGTTCTCCATGGCATGGCCTTGGCACGCTGGGGAAGGTGCTGCCAGTAGGAAGAGTCTAAGTCCAAGGCCTGGACAAGATTTGGAGCTGTACATCTGCTTCCAGATGTGTTTTCTCCTGTTTTGAGCCACTGTAACTATAAAGGATGAGGGTGAAAGGCAAGACGAGGCTGGATTTGCTCACATTTGCCAGCCACGTGTTCTCTGGAGGCTGCTCACTGTGCCAGCCAGCATGCATCTGTGGAAGGACTTCTGACAGGAGATGCACTGGTAAGACAGTGCCCAGCAGGACAGTCAAAGTGGGAATTGATTCTCTGGGAGAGCACCAGGAGAGCCCTGAGGTGAGATGGTGGAGGCTGCAGAGGTCTGGCTGCTGCCAGCTCCACCTTGGGGGAGAGGAGCTGCACAGGCTGAAGGGCAGAGCATGAGCACGAGGGGTGTGAGATGGTTGGACATGAGATGGTTGGACACGACATGATGGACACCTGAGGGTTTCTCCAGCCCTGCAGAGCAGGGGAGTGGCAGGAGCCTCCATGTCCTGGCAGGGACAGGGCACGAAGGGCTGGGAAGCAGCTTCCATGGAAGGCAGCCCAAGGCTTGGTGTCTGGGGGAGATGGGATACTCAAAGCTGCCTGGCCTGATCTCCAAGGAGCAGTTCTTGCAATCTCTTCCCCAGGGAAGTGGGACGCCATGGGATGCTCATGATCACAATTCCATGACTCCCCCTGCTCCCAGACATTCTGTCCTGGGCAGGATTTGGCTCTGCTGTGGTTCACCGGCCTGGCACAGGAAGGGGAGATTTTAGGAGAGAACAGCCAGGCAGAGAGTTGCCAAAGGGTGAGCGTGGGTGACGGGCCCAGAAGTGCTGGCAGAAGGGGACAGGTAATCCCAGGGCTGACATCCAGTGCCAGAGCAGGTTTGCCTTGGCTGTGGAGCAAGTCTTAGATCCCTCCAAATACGGAGACCCCCCAACTTCCCTGAGCTTCCTCTCAACAGTGAATGGTTTTGTGAGCAATTTCTCCAGTTTTCTGTCAGGATGAGACCAACACTCTCCATATCTGTTCACCTCATGCTGGTAAGCCTTGAATTGAGTCAATGCCAAGATAACCTCCAGGGCTGGGCTTGTGCTAGGGCAGGTAAAGCAACTGAAGAGTTTGGTGTGTGGGTAAATGGCTCCCACTGAGCACCCCAAGCTCATCAGCCAGGACTGTTCCCTGCAGGAGGAAGCAGGTCAGCCCAAAGCACTGCTGGGCTGTGTCCAGCATTTTGGCTGGCCAGGACCTCAGCTAATGTCCATCAGTGCTGAGCCTTTCCTGGCACTGTCCCACTCACTCCCACCACGGAGGAGGAACCCTGCAGGGAAAGCTCCAGTGACCCTGGGGCAGGTCACTGGGAGTGGAGAGGCTCCAGGACCTGCCTGTGCTGAGCCCTGGCCACCTTCACCGGGTGCTGGTGACACACCAGTGCAGGGATCCCATCCCCCAGCTCAGCCAGGAGGGGTGGCCCTTGCTGGGGAGGTGGCACAGGATGGTTGCTCCAAGGAAGGGCCATCTCACAGGGGAGATGGCAAAGGAGGGCAACCCCACCTGCAGCTGCTGGGAAGCAGGAGGCTGCGAAAGGGGTGATGGAGGCTGGAGTCTCAATGTGGGTAGAGAGAGAGCCCAGAGGGTCTGTGCCTATCCTACCAGAGAGCTGAAAGAGCCAGAGGCTCCCAGAAGAGTCCTGCCAGGCCTGGGGCTGCCCCAGCTGGAGCTGGCCTGTCCCCCTGGCCTGGAATAGACCTGGTCCTGCAGCACACACAGCGTGTCGTGCCCCAGAAGGGCCAGCGAGGGCTGTGGCTGGCAGGCTGTGACCTCCTGGCAGCACAGCTGTGCTGCCTGACACGGGCAGCCACCAGGAGCTGCTACTGGCAATTAGCTGCCAGTGGCAATTAGCTGCCAGTGGCAATTAGCTTCTGGCTGCTGAGCGGCATGCCTGGGGACACCGAGGCAATGCTTCCCCAGGGCATGGGATCACTCAGAGGAGCATGGGGGGGCATCTAATGCCCTGCCTGAGGAGCTGGAGGCTGAGAAAATCATTCTGCAGGAGAATTAAGAGGAGGAAATGCCGTGGGGCTTCCCTCAGCAGTGCCCGATGTGATCACAGGGACCCTTTAGCCAGGACTGGCTGGGGTCTGGACCTCAGCAAAGCAGCCACAACCTCAGCTGCTGTTGTCACTTCGTGGGCTCAGAGCTCCCCTGGTAGAGGACAATGGCGAGTTGGGACCTAAACTGTACCTGTCGGGAAGTGCAGAGGTAAAATGATTTCTAGAGATTGCCCTGAATTCATGAGCGTTTCTGAGATGTCTTCACAAGCCTCTCTGCACCCAGCAAAGCCGACCATAAACCCGTGGGCCACTAGGTGGACTCACAATAAACCAAAATTGCGGGATAGAGAGCTCCCTGACCATCTTCCTCATCTCCGGGGAGAGCCTCGTCAAAGCAGAGGCACTGTCAGCGAGACTCATCCCAGGAGAGAACAGAAAAGCAGCAGTGTCTGTCCAACTGGCCACTGCCTGGTCACCAGAGGTGGAAAACTAGCCAAAATACAATCAACAGGCCTTGCTTGTCACAAAAATTTTTGCCAGCTCCCTGGGAGAGCTGACCCTCCAGGAGGAGTGAGCCAGGAACGTGGGGACCAGCTGTCCACGCTGCACGGCTGATGGATCCTATCCAAAGGGTCACCAGGAGTCTGGGGGCTGCAGGACAGGCATCAAGGCACCACCAAGCACTGAGGTGACTCTCACCAGCCGAGCTGGTGATAACAGCTAAGCCAGAAGATCCTGCCCAGCATTACAGAACAGATCTGCGGGAGCAGAGCAGCCGATATTTCTGCACTGACCAGCTTTCCCACACCTTCCAGCAGCCCAGGTCACTGTCACTGATGCCTGGCTAAAGGAAATCTGTCTTTCCAGCAGAATTAAGCAGGTTGAATAATCACAGGCTGTTCTGCTGCAGGAATCAGCTGTTTCCATGCAGTTCCTCAGGCTCTTCTCATCCCACCCTACCGTGGGGACACTGGAGTGGAGGATGAGCAATGGCCTGGGGAGGTGAGTGGGCCCTGGCCCTGCAGTGGGACTTGGGAAGCAGGGACAGGGTTGTCCCAGGACACTGCTGCTCCCTCCCGCCCCAGCTCTGTCAGTTGGGACCATTTCAGCAGGAATGACCACTCCAAGAGGCCCCGTGCCCAAGACAGAGCACACCCTGCTCCAGACACCTCCCTCTCCCAGGGAGGCAAGATGTGAAGTGTGTCCTTCAGGACCATGGGAACAGGTTCCACTCCTGTGAGTGGGGAGCACAGGGTGTCCCTGCCTGGCCCAGCTCCCCTGGAAACATCTCCTGGGTAGGGTGGTCCCAGCAGGGAGGAGCTGACACCTCTTCTCTCCGCAGAGCGGCACTCGTGGGATGCGTGTGGACGGCGTCCCACCCCTGGCACCCCGAGAGGAGCAGCGAGCCCGGTGGTCTGGAGCATGGAGAGGCAGCAGTGCAGGGCACAGGCCCAGGCTGGACCCCAAAGGTGGGTGCAGGAAGGTGTGTTGGGGTGTCACCAAGGGGTGCTCACCTTCACCAGCTGGGGATGACGAGCGCTGGGCATTGGTGGTGCTGGCTGAGCTCCTGTGCTTTTTGCTTTTTGCAGAGAAGGTTGAGCAAATCCGGGGCAGCTGTAGGGTCTGGGATGAAGCAGGGATCTCTCAGGGTCTTGGGTGTGGCAGGGTCTCAGATCTAGCACGGGTCTGTGAGGGTCTCTTTGCTCTGCCAGATATCCCCAAAAGCAGCACAGAGGCCAGGTGGGGAGGGTTGGGGGGCACACCAAGGGCCTGGCACCCCTATCAGTTCACACAATTCTATGCCACAGCCCTGAGCTGGGATGGGAGCCAGGGCTTATCTGGGGTGGGACGGGAGTGAGAAGAGAAGCCCACATGAAGCTTTGCCCAGCCAGGGCAGAGGAACATGAGCTGATATGGTCATTGGCTGCTACTGGGGTTATGGATGGTGCAAACCAAGCAGAGGAGAGTGGCCATGAGCTGCTGTGAGTCTCCCTGGGCTGGTTGGAATGGAGGAGAAGGAGTATGGGAAAAGCATTGATCAAAACTCCAGTCCTGAGCCCAAAACATGAGGTCAGAGGTTGCTGGTATTCAGAAAGGAGCTGGGCAAGGTCTGAGGACTGGTGGAAGGAGGGTCAGAGAAAGGTGGGAAGATAAATAAAAGCCCGTGTCAAGCTCCTCCGTAGGGAGGGTGCTGGGTGAGAAGCGCATCCAGAGCAGCCTCCCAAGGCACAGCATGAGCTTGTCCATGATCTTTTGTGGGGGAAACATCAGGTTTGGGGGCTCTGTAATCCAGCAGGAGGAGCAAACAAAGCTGGGGGGAAAAGGCTGATGCCAGGGCAGGCAGAAAGAGAAACACCTGGAGATGAAGGCAGAACAAACCCCTGGGAGAGGAGGCCAGGGTTCTGGGACACTGCAGGGTTATGTACTGGGGCTTCTGTTTGCCATTTGGGCATCTGCACCACCATGGGCACACACTGGCAGTTGCAAAGCCCAGTTCAGACAGCTGCCTCAGCTGGTCCAGGCCCTCCTACCCTTACATTCCTTGAAGGAGGTCGCCCTGACTACAGTTTTTATAATTTTTGATGTGAGCAGTAAAGCTTTTACCCCATCCACCTGCTCCAGGCCTGTACCCCAGCACAAACAGGGGATTTGCAAGCAAGGACCCATGTGGGAGCAGGAGTGAAGTGGGAAACTGGGATGATTTTTCTAGAGGGGAAGGATCTGAGTGCCCAGAGCAACCTTCCCACTGCCTGGAACAGGTTCTATCATGGGATTTTTGAAAGAGCAGGATCTGAGTGAAAAGGCATAAACTTGATGTCCAAAGAGTGCTTCATCCTTTTTACCCAGCATTAGAATGTGTTTGCCTCTCTGAGCTGGGGAATCCATAGGAGGCACACCCAGGCTGCCTGGGGGACCTGCACCCGCAGCTCCATGGATGCTGTGGCAGGCTGATGTGGCCAGGGTGGGCAGATATCTTTAGAACCTGCAAGAAGGGATGCTGTGATGGTTGAAATCAGCCTCACTCCCTTCCACTCTTGCCCCCAGCCCTGACACAGCTGTCTATGGGCATCCCCACTGCCCACACTAAGATCTGCTCCATCCATCTCCCACAGTGAGGCAGGAGCTCTCATCCAGCTCCCAGCCCTATCCATGGCCACTTCTCTGCTTTGTTCTCCTGCCAGCCATACCCTGTGGCTCTGCTTGCTTGTCCCTCAGTGGCAATGCCACTGGGCTGTTGGTCCCTCATCCCAGCCAGGCTCTTTGGGATGCCCTGGCGCCACAACACCAACACTTTTATATATTAACATTGAGCTAATAGATTTCCTTCCTCCTGTTCTGTAAGCATGGTCTGAGCTGTCAGCCCCCTCTTGCACCCCAGGACATTCTTTTCCTGGCAGTTCCTTCAGCCATCATTGGTTGTGTAGTCAAATCCTGGGTCCTGCCTCAGCACTGAGGGTGCTGCAGGCCCGAGGTGGGAGGTAACACATCCCTCTGTGTGAGCTGCCCTTTGTCGGTGACCAGCGTAGGACCTCATATTGCAGAGTATTTCTATTCATCCCCCAGTTCCAAAAGGGTTTTTTTTAACAGAAACACCGAATTTCGGCAGCGCTTATGACCTTGCAGGAGCCCTTTACATGGCAGCCAAAGGTTGAACAGCACCATCTAGTGCGCTGCCTCCCGAATCCTCCTCCCTGGCCGGAGGGAGCGGCCGGCTCCCAGCCACGCACATCCCCGCGGCTGGAAGGGAGCGCTGCATGAGGGGCCGTCACCCCTCAGCACCGCCTCAGGCCCACCTTGCTCTGGGGGAGTCAGTGGGTGGCTACAAAGGGGAGGATTCATTTGGGAGGGCTCTTGTCAGTGCTGAAGCTGATCCAAGCCGTTTCAGGCTCTGCAGAAGGGATGCTGGGGAGCTTGCGTGTCCCAAGCCATCCTGGCAGGAGGGGAGGGTGCTGCAGGAAACATCCCTTTGCAAGGAGGTTCTGGAACTGCACTGCAGCAATTGCAGGCAGCACAGACTCGTCAGACCAAAGGCTGAGAGCATTTCTTTTTCTCCAGTGTTTGCTGCTTGTTTCTTCCAGGCAGAAAGGAATGTGTGCACTGGGAGCTGGGAAGTGTCCAGCATCCCAGGCTCACACGGGGCCAGCCCCAGTGGTAGGGTGACACCAAAACACCACTGCCATCTCAGTGGTGGCAGTTTTGGTGTAAGGGTGATATTTGGGGTAAAAGGCAGAGCTCCATGATCAGCTGATGAAGAAGGGAAAAATAACCAGGTTTGGTTCACTGGCCTCAAAGACCTTACAGTCTGATTCCTCCAGCACACAGCCAGGAATGCTCAGATTGGTTTATCACCTGTTTGATGTCCTCAGATAAATCTGGAAGTGAGTGATTTTGGCCCCTGGTAGAGTGCAGGGATCAGTCTCCTTGTCATGAGGAGTAAAAGGCAGGGAAGGGGCTCCTGAGGGAGCTCATGGCTCTCTCAGCCCCAAGCACCCCTGCTAGAGGATCAGAAAATAATGAGGGTTTGGCATCAACCTGTGGGAATTTGCTTCTTCTGGCCTACAAAGGGGCAGCTGCCTTTGCTGGAGCAGGGCAGTGCTGGCTCTGCTTTCCCTGGGAGCACACACAGAGTGATCCTGCACTGCTGGAAGGGAGGTGATCCTGCTGGCTGGTCGGGACACCCCCTGCCTCTCTGTGTGCCTGAGGGTCGGATGGGGGCTGCTCCTCACTCCAAGCTGTGTCCCTTGAGCTAGGGGAACGTGCCAGGAGCTGGTGGGAGCAAGAGGAGCCTCCAGCACTTATCCCACCTCCCCAGGTACAGCCCAACCTGAGGAGCACTAGGGAAAGGTCAGGGAAGGATGGCAGCATGAGGGAGACATGTCAAGCCCCAGCATCACAACCACCTGGATCCTGCTGCACCCAAACTCATCACCCACCACCTCAGGCTCTCTCTTGTCACGGAGAAATCTTGCTCTGGTTTCTTAAACGAACTCAGCTCAAGCCATGAATCGTTCTGGGCCATTCTCTGGGAGATGAAAAGCTCTCTAACACCATGATCATCTCTCACCCATGAAGTGCTATAATGGAGGCATCGCTGGGGCTCCTTTGAACTTGCTGGGGAGACTGCAGGTCTCAGCTACCCCCCCTGAAAAGCAGGGCTCACTTTTACCTCTCCTCTACCTTCTCCTGATTCCTCAGCATCCTTTCCAAAACACAGATGCTGGAACCCTCGTTCTGTAGCAGCCAGCCCCGTCCCGGCTGGACAGCCCCCATGGGGAGCCTGCTGCTCCCACATTATCCCTCCTGCCTCCTAAACTCCCCCCAGTCTGTCCTTGCCAGATCCCGAGTTTACAGCAGAAGGGCCCTGTGTTCAGTGGACAGACCCTTTCACAGCTGCTCGCATTCAAGCACGTTTTATTTGCCGGGGACTCAGCTTGTGAAGTTTTCTACAGCTGTCTTGACCTCGTCCATGTCTCCTGCCCCTCTCATTTCCCTCGCCCCAGCCTTTTTCTCAGCAGGGCTTTTTAATCTATTTCTAGACCATTGATGGAAATACTGAATAGCACTGGGCTTCCCATCCAAGCCCGGACACCCACTGAGCGCGCTCCCATTCTGCAGGGATTCCCCATTGATGGCTGTCGGTTTGCCAGCTCCCAGCCCCTTTAAGGTGTCCCTCTTGATGTTGTATTGTGCTAATTTTTAATCAGAATAGTATATGGATTAAGTCACATGCCTGAACAGAGCCCAGGTCTATTATTTCTATGCCATAACCTTTATCAGCCAAACTTGTAATCTCTTCAAAGGATGACATCACAGTTTGACAAGAGCTATTTTCTGGAAACTAGGCTGATTGCATTAATTATATTCCCATCCTTTAATTCGTTACCAGCTGAATCCCACATCAGCTTTTCTATTATTACGCCTGAGATCAGTATTGCACTGCTTCGTGTAAATCAGCTCTGAGCATCGTTCACATGAATGCAAGGAGCCACATCATCCTGCCAGGCTCTGTGCTGGGGTGGGATGGGGAGTGTCACTGCCCAGAGTGGATGTTTGGGAGTTTCACAAAGCTGGAAAAAAAATGTTACATTTCCAAAAGCGTTCCCTGAATGCATTGAAGCAGGCAATTGTGGAAGCATAATCGCATAAGAAAGCAGTCCCTATTGGAAACCATTCTGAGCTATTTCTGATCTTTAGAGGCTTGTCAAGTGGCTTGTTTGCATGTTCAGCTTTTGGGATGGTATCTAGGGTCTGCCTGGCTCAGAGGCTATCGCTGCTTTCCAGGGAAGAAGCACGCTTTGGCACTTCCTTGTCACGCTGCTCTCATTTGATCTCTGCATCTGACAAACCACTTCTCCCCTCAGTGTCCCCCATCACTGCAGCCTCAGAGCTGGCTCTCCCTGCTCCCCATAACCAAACATCCCCGGTTGGGGAGGCTCCACGTGGTGTGACCCATTCCAGTCCATGCAGTGCCACCTCTTGGACAGTCTCTGGCAGTTGCCCAGCTCAGAGAAGTGGGACACACATTGCAGGTTCCAAACCAGCTCTAGCTGTTGCTGGAAGCAAGAGTGGCCGGTGGACGGCTGCCCCTACATGTCCAGGCCCATGGTGCGTGGTCCAAACTGGACAAAGCTCAGGGCTCCCATGGTGTTCAACACGGACGGAGCTGAGGAGGCTGGTAGTGTTTGAGGATTGATGGCTTTCCTGGGCAGAGCCCTTCGATGAGAACCCTGGAGGTCCCGAAATCTCTCTGGGGCCGTCTCTGCCCAGGATGCTGACGGGAGCTCTGCGGGCTTCCCTCATCCAGGGCCGGACGGAGCCCTGGAGCCACTCAGCCCTTGAAGTGCCCACCCAGCCGGGGCTCTGCGGGACGCCCAGCCCGAAGCCTCGGCCATGTGCCGGAGCTGTCCGGAGAGCCCAGCCCGAACACTTGGCAATGTGCTGCGGCTCTCGGCCCTCGAGGCCTCCCCGAGCCGAGACCTCCGTGCTCCCCAGGGCCGGCCCTGCCGCG